>JASEVX010000001.1:85007186-85099686 GCA_031761405.1 Serripes groenlandicus
ATCAAATCCTGTGAGTAATAATTGTAGGGCCGTATTCCGAGTTCCTAAGGAAAAAATAAATCCTTAAATTCTAAGATTTTCCTTACATTTCACCGTTTTATCCTTAAATTTCACCATATTTCCTTAATTCTAAGACGCTATTCACAATACTCCTTAGGTAAAAATATTCTAGCTTTTAATGTAAGTGTATTTTTGATTATTTTCTTTTTTCATAACTATCTTATCATGCCCACGATCGTATATTGCCGAATAAACCCCTAATTTCTACTCATGTGTTTATCGTTTTCTAATCAATAAATACACTGACAGATGTCCGCAGTGCCGTTATTAAAACTGTCATAGTATAACATGAGTGTCGCGTATGAGCGGATTGTAAATAAATGTTTTATTTTAAATATACTTTCCGATTTCATATAATGTTTTATATTTATAATTGTTGACTGAAGCATATTGACAGTCTTTACTTAAACACTATATATGTAATAGCACTCAAGGACTGTTTTTTTTTTAAAATGTATTGTTATTCTTAACTCTTTCCCACGTACATCACATTTGCAGCAGATGACTTAAAAATTATTGCAGCAAACATGTGGAAAATAAATGTATATTTATTTAATAGATTTGAAAACCTTGTGGCAAAAGGAAAAATTGCTCATTATGAGCAATTTCTGCTTTTTGCAACACAATTTTCAAAAGTCGTCTGCTGCAAATTCATCAAAATGATTTGCTATCATAACGGGATCCATGTAACTATAGGATAGGTATAAGAAATAATGATATTACCCCAGGACTTGAGGAATGCATTTTACTTTTTAAATATTGTTGGAAAGGGAAGACGACGCTTCATTTTGATATTTGCTAATCGATATAACCATTGCATGTGTGTGCATTTGTATGAACTATTTCTCACATGCCGACCCCTTTTGAGGCATCCGACCAATACTGGCCTGGATGTATCGTTCGAAAGTGTTACTTACTATACAGAATATATCTGGATAATATTTGATAAATTAAATTAAATATAGGTGAATGGTTTTTGTCAATAAAACTTGAAAATGATGGAAAATGTGCATGCACCTAAATCGTTTTGCATGACTGTGGTCGTGATTTACATGTGTTTGATTCCCGAGCTTAACTCCCAATCGCTGTATAGTGCCTCTATTTACTGGATACCAACAGGACAAACTCGCGAGGTACGTACTTATATGTTATACATCAAACAGCTCACATTCTATGTACATCTTACTAGGCTGGAATAATGTTGAAGTTTTAAAATTGACGTGTACATCTCAAAAATCGAATTAACTCTTCGATGCCAAAGGCAATTCAAGGCGTTTGCAAACAATGTAGATTCAGGTGAGACAGCTCGTGACGAGCTGTCTCTCCTGAAATCTGCATTTTTTGCCACTTAGACATTAAATTTTATAAAAATGTCCTATTGGACGAAAAATGGAGTGGTCCAAATTTCAACATGAAAGAGTCGGCAGTGAAAGGGTTAATCAGCAATTTGTAATCACAGGTACCCGGCGTGTAGTTTTTCCCACACTATCGTACAATATTTTGTATATATAACGATTTTTTTTTTTTTTTTTTTTTTTTAATTATTTATTTATTAAGGGACAACACTCCACGCCGGGAACCTGTGGGTTTTATAAGACGTTTTAAAATCAGGCTACCCATTTTCACACTAACATTTCACTCCCACTTCGCACTTGTGAAAATAGTGTCTATACTCTATAAATCTCTCTGGTGATAATAATAAAGGATATCACACTTAAAAAGCAATATTTTGACGGTTTATGGAATAATCGTGTAATTTCCATGTCGTGTTTGTCTTGTCATCACTTCTCTCATTCTTTGATTGTAGAGACCAGTTACCTTGATTGAGCATAAGCTTTTAAGCTTGTATTCCCTGAAAAGACCATTACTTCAACTCTAGCTGAGTGGGAAACACTTAAAATATATCTGAAAAATCCAGAATCCGGACCGGAATTTAAACCCCGGACCTCTGGATTGACAGTCTAGCGTGTAACCACTAGACAACCGGGCCACTCATATACTAATACATATCTTAGTTTTATGTTGCTCGTTTAAACTTTCAGCCTATATTAATCATCTTCGATGTACTTTCCTTGAGACCTTACCAGAACTCGCGAGTTTTTTTCGGAAAGAATCCAAAATGCAGAATCCGATCATCACGGCATTCGAACCCTGGAACTTTGATAGGAGATGCCGACACTCTACGGCTGCACCCCTATCTTCCACACATTTATGTTGAACATTGCTAACATTGCTAACAATTACGCCTGTTCTGAATGGTTGAGATCTCTTTATTTCAGTTACAGTTCCTTTACCACTTCTCTTGGACAAGACAAACGATTTCATGTTCGACTCAGGTGTGTTTGCAAGCATACACTACAAGTCACATCACTGTGCAAATTCTGAACCGATGGACAGGGGGTTATATGTGGGTCTGCACAGACGGCTGTACCGGATATGATGTCATTTCCGATCTGAAAAATTTGCTGTTTGCCGAAATAGCCGGACTTTCGGATGACAATTGGGAGTCTGGAGAAGAAGTGTTGATACATAAGTTTGACGATCATGACAATATCAATGTTAAACTAAGGTGATTATTGTTTCTTAGGAAAAATACTGTCTTTTATATTGTAACCTGCAAAACCTGCACAAAATCACGAAGTGTTCGCTGTGGTTGATTACATTTAGCACATAGATTTACAGAAGCAACTTTAAGATTATTGAAACACTCTATAACTGAAATATGTTTTTAGAAAAACAAATACTCATCATGCAACATCTCCTTATGCAGCAACGTTTTTAAATGTCATCTGCCCCAGATGCGTCAAAATGATTATGTAAGTTCGAAAGAGTAAACCAGCAATAGCACTATTGATTCTACGCCATTTCCAACAGTTTTTCGTTGTTTCCATGGCGACCATTTCACCGAACAATGTGTCTCCTGGTTTTCTCGCACCAGTACCCCACACAGCATTCTTCCTAGGCAACTGATGACATTCCCGTGTGGATTATGTCAAGCTATACGTGGAATACGAATAACGCTTGTCACAATGACTTGTCAATCATTATTAACCCTTTCCCTCATATAGACGCTTTCTGACGCCGCTGCAGCAGACGGCTTTTTGAAAACATAGTGACATAAGAAGAAATTGCACAAAACGTGCAATTTCTCCTTTTGTCACAATGTTTTCCACTTCCAGGTTATCCATTCAATTATAGAGATTTTCTATTTTTTGACAAAATATGTTCAAAGTCGTCTGCTGCAGAATTGTCGTATGAGGGAAAGGGTTAATAGACAATGACCGAGACGGTGTACAAACTGAAGACCCCTTGTTTGACCTTGCTTGACTGGCCTTATGGTGAAAACTCAACTTCAATTATCATTACATAGACTGATACATTGTAGTTGATTGCTGTTTTTACCTGCGCAATGACGACGAATTGATTGATTGGGGTTTAAGGCTGTTTTCAACAATTGTTCAGTCATATCACGGCGGCCAGCTCACCTACTCATATGTGTCGCGGTTTTCTCATACCAGTACACAACATACTTTCCAAGCAACTGGCTGCTTTTCCACATAGACTGTTAGCCCATTGGCAAAAAAACAAATGACGCTTGTCACATTGACTTTTGTCAATCGTCGGAAAGAATGTTGACCGAGCTGGGGTTCGAACTCACAACCTCTGGATTGACAGCCCGCGTCGCTACCGACTGAGCTACCGGGGCTCACTTATTTGGACTATAGCTATAAAAGTGAAGCGGTTTATGATGTTTTATTACCGGAGTATTCTGCTATATAGACATAAACGCATCATCTGACAACACTAAGTGTAACTTCACGACAGAGTAACTCTAAATGGTGCAAAAACCAGAGACTCCCAAATCGCAAAATGCTTTGGTCGATTGTCTATTTTGATATATGTATATATCACTACTTCATAAAAGCATTCAAAGAACTCACATTAAAGATGCCCATGCATCCAAACCGCATCCACTTAACATTGCAGATTTCAGATTCACATTTAAGTTGCATCTGGTGACCAATGGTCTTATTGCCCGTCCTTTACAGGATCATATACTGGGATATGGTATTAACACCCGCGAGAAATGTAATTTACATTTCTTGTCAGAAATCACAAAGAGATCTATTTACTACATGCAAGCGATGCGTGAAGACTCCGATGGGGTTTTGTATATGCTCAAGGTCATTTGAGTATTCATTGTGCATAAATGCAACAATAATCCATATTGTCTGAAATGGCTAAATCATTGAATAAATACCAGAATTGTCTTACTGACATAATTTGACAGTCAAAAGAATAAAATATATATATAGCATTTTACCAATTAAAATAGCAAAACAGTACCATTATCTACGGGTTTCTAAGTTCATGATCATAAACTTTAAGATAAACTACATTGTCGAGTACGAAATGAATATTTAGACATCAGAAAATAGTAGCACACTCCTTTTTTGATTGCTCATACAAAGAAATTGTAGAAAAAGACGAAAATAATGACGTCAGGAACTAAAAAAGAGCACGAACTTGGGAGGCTCTACCACATATTATGAATGGAGGCGAATGATTTATGTGCTGATAATATTGCATCCGATATCCCTTGCAGAGAATATGATGTTATCTTTTGTTTGTATACTCACTTGTAAGAAATAAGACACCATATAATGCAACGCGTATGCAGGTCGGTTTAATATCGGTAAATGTAGATTACAATAAATCATTTCATTTCCTACAGATTCAAGCCTCCGAATAGCACAATATCAACCGGACTTGGTGACGCAATGGTTACCATAGCAACAAGAAACGATACCAATAACATAAATGCAAGTCCATCTGTCGTCTTACTTCCAATATACAGGTATGATGAAAACATTTCTTTTATCTTAAGTAATAGTGTCTATTATATATCTTGTAAGCTGAGATCGCGGGTTCGACCTCCGATCTGGGTCATGACATACACTATTTAATGGGGTTAGAGGGTATCCAAGTTAATTCTATACATCGTTACATACAACACATATGCACCAGACGACTTTGAAAACATTAAAAGAAAACATTGAAACATCTTTTTTATAATAAGTATATGCAATGAACAAAGTTAATACCGGTAGCAGACTGTTTTAAACAATTAAGACAGAACTATGGATAATCTCTATACCAAGGGAAATATATTGTATATTATTTTATAGGGTTTAAAACTTTAAATCATTGCCGCAAGAATGCATAAAGAGAAATTGCTCATGATGAGCAGTTTCTTCTTTTGCTCATAATGTTTAAAGGCGTTAACTGCAAACGGGTCAAAATGTGTCTGCAGGTGGGATCGGAAATATAGACCCTGGTTGCGTATCCAAACTATTTTAGCGAGCCTACGACCATTCAACGTTTCCAGGGATATATAAATCTAATAGTTTCACCATGGTATTCATTTAAACTCACGTGTTATCCATGTAACATCAACAAGAGGTCAACTCCTTATATGAGCCGTTCCACGAGAAAACCAACAGTGTGGACACTGCGTAAAGTATTGACCCTTGAAAAGCCTAAGCATGCCGCGCAGGCTATCCCGGACAGACACTGTTCGCCTGTCCTGTGGATTTCATTACACTATGCTTATATCCATCTGATGCATAATGTGTCGGCTCGGATTATCCTGCACGGACTGCACAGGCTGATCTGGTTCGATACATTACGCAGAGTCAATAATGTTGATTTTCTTGTGGTACGGCTCATATGTTATGTCTTATTTTTTTCGCGCGAATTTTTTTTCGAGTCAGGAACCTTTGTAACGTGGACGTCGCTTTACTCTTCGACCTGTTCCTTCCACTCCATGCATGTATTACTGTCTAATATATATCAGTAATGCTGTCTGGACTAAAATATAATTTACACAATCTGCATTTAAATGATGTAGCCTACGTAGTGTTATTAAAAAAAAAAAAAAAAATCTAGATAACCAATTATCAAGACAGTTGACTAAGAATTCATCACAGACTAATTTCTCCAATTCCCTCAATGTTTTCAAAACATAAATAAACAAAGATGCCATATCCTTATCTTGCCGTAAAGACATCATCCAATTGTTCAAGCTGTATTACTTATCTCTTTGTACGTTTTATTTGCAGATTATTTTAACAAATCGTCATCTAGTAAAAATCTTCAGAAAATCATAATGAGTAGTTTCTCCTTTTGTAACAACATTTTCGACTATATTCAATTATTATACTTTCCATATGTTTGCCTTGCTGTTTTAACCCTTTCCCACCTATAGACGCTTTCTGACGCTTCTGTTGCAGACGACTTTTGAAAGAAATTGCTCAAAACGAACTATATTTTTCGTCTGCTGCAGATTTGTTGTATGTGGGAAAGTGTTAACAGCATTCTGCTGCAGGTTTATTGTATTTGGGAAAGTGTTAACAGCATTCTGCTGCAGATTTGTTGTATGTGGGAAAGTGTTAACAGCATTCTGCTGCAGATTTGTTGTATGTGGGAAAGTGTTAACAGCATTATGCTGCAGATTTGTTGTATGTGGGAAAGTGTTAACGGCATCCTGCCTCAGATTTGTTGTATGTGGGAAAGTGTTAACAGCATCCTGCTGCAGGTTTGTTGTATGTGGGAAAGTGTTAACAGCATTCTGCTGCAGATTTGTTGTATGTGGGAAAGTGTTAACAGAATTCTGCTGCAGGTTTGATGTATGTGGGAAAGTGTTAACAGCATTCTGCTGCAGGTTTGTTGTATGTGGGAAAGTGTTAACAGCATTCTGCTGCAGGTTTGTTGTATGTGGGAAAGTGTTAACAGCATCCTGCTGCAGATGTGTTGTATGTGGGAAAGTGTTAACAGCATCCTGCTGCAGGTTTGTTGTATGTGGGAAAGTGTAAACGGCATCCTGCTGCAGGTTTGTTGTATGTGGGAAAGTGTTAACAGCATCCTGCTGCAGGTTTGTTGTATGTGGGAAAGTGTTAACAGCATTCTGCTGCAGGTTTGTTGTATGTGGGAAAGTGTTAACAGCATCCTGCTGCAGGTTTGTTGTATGTGGGAAAGTGTTAACAGCATCCTGCTGCGCAGATGTGTTGTATGTGGGAAAGTGTTAACAGCATTCTGCAGCATTTTGCTGCAGGTTTGTTGTATGTGGGAAAGTGTTAACAGCATTCTGCTGCAGGTTTGTTGTATGTGGGAAAGTGTTAACAGCATTCTGCTGCAGGTTTGTTGTATGTGGGAAAGTGTTAACAGCATTTTGCTGCAGGTTTGTTGTATGTGGGAAAGTGTTAACAGCATCCTGCTGCAGGTTTGTTGTATGTGGGAAAGTGTTAACAGCATCCTGCTGCAGATTTGTTGTATGTGGGAAAGTGTTAACAGCATTCTGCTGCAGGTTTATTGTATTTGGGAAAGTGTTAACAGCATTCTGCTGCAGATTTGTTGTATGTGGGAAAGTGTTAACAGCATTCTGCTGCAGATTTGTTGTATGTGGGAAAGTGTTAACAGCATTCTGCTGCAGGTTTGTTGTATGTGGGAAAGTGTTAACAGCATTCTGCTGCAGGTTTGTTGTATGTGGGAAAGTGTTAACAGCATTTTGCTGCAGGTTTGTTGTATGTGGGAAAGTGTTAACAGCATCCTGCTGCAGATTTGTTGTATGTGGGAAAGGGGGGTTAACAGCCCTCAGATGCAGATTTGTTGTATGTGGGAAAGCGTTAACAATGTCGGCTTCTTCCTGTGGATTTTCTCAAAAGGTTGTATCAGAAGTTGTTCTTCTATCGGGATTCTAAAACGATTTTAAAAATGATCAAAGTACTTCCACAACAATTCTGCTTCAATATTATCCCTTGTATGGTTTGTCCTTTAAACTACGACTTACACATTTAAGAAATATTTGTTAAGTTTGTGATGGGACCAGAGGTCGTGTTAAACGTGTTGTTAAATAGTTAGGTAAGTGGCTTATCACTCAGGTGGCATATATCAAGTAGTCAATTTACTAAATCGAACAACTAATCGTGTTATTCGTACGTTCAAAGTGGTTTAATCGTTAAACAAAATTTAACTTTCAATAGTGGGTAAATGTGAAAAAGAAAGAAAGAAAGTTTGATAAAGCAATCTTCCCAAAATTTAGTAATTATGACGATATGATCAGTGAAATGATTTCCCGTTCCCATTTGCAGACGCAGTTTGACTCATCTTCACCAGACGACCTTAAAAAACATTGTGACGAAAGGCGAAATTGCTCATTGTGAATATATTTGTCTTTTATTCGATTATTTAAACTTTCATTTGTAGAGAGTTGACTTGTCTATATATTTGCCTAGATGTATTCAAAGTCATGTACTGTAGATGTGTTGTATGTGGGAAAGGGTTAACGAATGCGATCAGAGGGAACAGAGTGGCATCCTTAGCCTAGTTATCTACCAGTCAAAAAACGACATACTTCCCTTTTTATGTCTAATAACGAAACAATTATTGTTAAGCAGTGCTTCGTGAAAATCAAGATAAGCGTATTTATGACAAGTGGTTCATCTGCCAAGCCTGATAATCTTTTCTGAATACACTTGGATAACTGTGCAAAACCAGATCAAATTTGCGCATATGCCCTAGTTGGTGGCGATTTGCACTGGCCGCAAATGCGCCAGCATTATGGTTTATTCATTTAATGCAGTACATTAACTTTGTAATTATTTATAGAGTACCTTTGGGCTGTACACTCGAGATTGATCTTGTACCTTTTGACAATGACGGAGATGACGTCATTTGTCGGTGGTCTGACGTCAGTGGTAACTTAACATCTGCCACGCTGGATGAGGTACGATGATAACATTATGATTTGTTATACTTGTTACAAATTCAATCGTTTTGGTTTATATAAACATTTGTAGAGAGTGGAACTACACAATTACCTTTAAGGGGGAAAGCGCCAATTTAAAACAAATGTCTTCAAAACGAAAATAAAACTGTCGCGTTTTGACAATTTCTGTGTTCAGAGCCATTTTTTATTTCAGTTTACCCGGGGAATATCTAACATTGAAGATACGACCTCAGGACAACCAATTGCATATCCAGATCTTCTTGATTCACTCAGGTCCTTCCATCGTTCTCCATTTGGTTTTCACTTAATCTTGCGATATGTTTCGAATGATTTAATAATTGATGGGATATAAGAGTAACCAAAACACTTAAAAAATAGCTATTTACTTGTATTTTAAGATAGTTATGGCTTATTTCTCAAAGAAAATTTTAATAATTGGTTCACCTTTCGGTGATCAGTTGTGTCGAATGATACCCGAAACCGTAAATGTTTCTTAAGAAAATGTATCCTGATAATGAACGTGTAACTGCATTAGTATTTTCTTATACGTATTTTAAAATGAGTCAAGATTAAAGTGTTTTGTCTAGTGGTAAAACATCTCAGGAGGGGTAGAAAGGCGATCCAAGGACCAATCAAAAGACATTTCTGTACATGTATAGATGTTGCTTTAATTCCCGATTGACATATGCTTTATTGATTATAGTCACTGTGCAAGGTAACCATTGCGGCAACAAGTACCAACGGTTTTGTACCCGATACATACCACAGAGCGTCTCTATATGTAGAAGATTACTCCAGGAGTGATGTGGTCTTAAAACACAGGGTGTCTGTTATAACGCGAGGGCCCTTCAGTAGGTCACCCATATTGGTGAGTTAACTCAAGTAATGAAATAAAATTATTCGAGTCTGGCAATTCGGTGGTGTGTTGCATCAACGTACAGTAGAGACTCGTCTGAGCCCATGTAAGTGCACTTTCTTACCAGACCCATCACTATCCATTCTCGGTACCCAGGCTATTCATAAAATATATGATATCATATATTCTATGAATAGCCTAGGTATCGAAGATGATCCCTATCCAGCTACTTCAAATAAAGCAACGGGTTTGTTTATACCCGATACACTCAACATATCGTATCTGTATGTATAATATTAAACTAAATGATAAATATGATCTTAAAACACAGGGTGTCTGTTATAACGCGAGAACCTGTCAACAGGTCACTCATATCAGTGTGTGATTTTCTACCTGTTATATCAGTTCATTAATGGGCTAAAGAAGTCAACCTGGAAATAAAATCAATTGTCTGACAATACTTTTGTGTGGAGAAAGACAGGAAATATATCCCTATGTGAACCCCAATCAATCAATCAATCAATCAATCAATCAGTTAATCAACATGTTATATCATTATGAATATTTCAGAAAATACACAATTTAGAAAAGCTAAAGTTTAAAACAATATCCAGCCATAAACGCACCTTATTTCGTTTTTCTGTGTGAGATATGCTTCATTCAATGACCCTTTAAAGTCATATTCTCATTTGATTCTTTCATGGCGTAATTTCAGTTCACGGTTCATATTCTTAAAGCGCCATCAGACCCGACAGTGTGTGACGAGAGAGCCACATTCAATAACAAGACGACAAATATGGTAAATGGTGCCGTGACAAGGAAGGCTCCTTTTACGGAAAATATCACTTTCTCTTCTGACGTACTAAACAGCAGGTATATAATTGTATACATGAACTCGTATTCAGTAGAGATCATTGTTCGAACCCCGCGAAACTGGGTCATATTGTGTCAGAAACTAGGTCAATGTAATGCAGGCGGCATTGAATTTATGATACATTTTATTCTCAAGGCCTGAAAGCGACAAATATCAAACACAAGTGTCATAATGAGTAAGGCGCATTGGCCATCAACGGCATCTGTCCAGGTTTTATTACGATGTCAAACTTGTTAATTGAAACATACTTTTGAGTCAAAGCAGTTTTAAAAGAGCAATTTGACAAACCATGTTAAACCCCAACCGTACACGTTTTGGATTTGAAAGTGTTTGAAAGGCAACAGTTTGTCCCAAATGCCAGACCTCTGTCGCGTTCTTTGGTAATTTACCGACGTTTTTAACTATAAAATGTCCTATGAACTATAACACGTGCTTGCGTTGCTCTTGTTTCCTTGTCGGTCGTGATTACAAATCTTATATCAAAGAAGAGTTGCTGCAAAATGCAGCAATTGGCGCGGGAATCAGCATTTTATGGCTCAAGGAATACTGTTTGATTCGAAAAACACGAAACCCGCTTTTAAATATATGATATAAATATATGATAACAATAGATTTTTAGTTAAATAAAACGAAAACAAAAATACCTTTTCCCAACGTGTTGACCTCGATCTCCCAAAATTATTGTAAACAATTGTCTGCTCATGCGCGTCCTTTTCCCTCCCTTAATAGATTCTTAAAATAGCAAACTTTAGCACAATAACTTCGCATTTATAAAAATATTCCCATTTTCCTAACGTAACGGGAACGGGGTATAGGTATATGTATAACTATCACTTCTACGGCCTTGCTGTGGAAGCCGACGTTTATAGCGACGTTGGTAGAGTGGTTGACCTTTGTGTAAAGTTAAGCAACGTTCATCGCGGTTAGTGCCTGGATGGGTGACCCGCGATGGCTTAACGCCGGGACACGTCACAAATGGTGGCAGCGGTGGGTGTTTTTAAAAAACTATGGTTCGCATATAAATAGTCTGGTTCACTAATCTTAATGTTCTATTGCAAACTCGAACGAGAACCAGTCTAGTGACGAACTGCTACGGAAATATCCGAGAGCTGACGTTAAAATACGGCGCATGCGCGATCAAGACGATTAACATGGCGCATGCGCAACCCCGTTGCACCAGTGACATTTTTTTCACAACCAATATATGCAGTGGTGATGATGCACGAGCTCAATAAATAATGTTTACACATTTTACCTCAAACTTATTTATGCAACTTATGGAGCATATATACGTCTTTTAATAAAAAAAAATCAACTCTTTTTATATCGTTATAAATACAGATATTCATTAGTTTCTCCTATTTGTTTTTAAAGCCGTCTGACGGAGTAATATTACATTAAGATAATTGTTTCTATATTGTATTATTTTACAGTATAATGACTGTTGGTCCACTGGGAATGTTGTTCAAAGACGACGTTAAACGAACGTCGATAACAAGCAAGCATTCCGCATGGAATGTTAATGACGTCAATTTAACGGGCGTGGTTAGAACCTGTGGTATGGTTTACAGCGCATACGAGTACGTAACCTTTTAGACAGCTCGCCCATTGATTCGTTCCAATGATTGTCTTAACCCTTTCCCTCATACGACAAGTCTGCAGCAGACGAATTTGAACGTATTTTGTCAAAACATAGAAAATCTCCATAAGTGAATGGATAACCTATGACAAAAAGTGGAAAACATTGTGGCAAAAGGAGAAATTGCACGTTTTGTGCAATTTCTTCTTTTGTCACTATGTTTTCAAAAAGCCGTCTGCTGCAGAGGTGTCAGAAAGCGTCTATATGAGGGAAAGGGTTAAGTATTTCGTCTCCCAGCAATGGGCTGAAATAGTTTTCATAGGAAGAATGTCCGTGGTCTTGAAATACTAGTTATTAGTGTACTGGTTTGCGAAAGTCAGGACACACGCGATTTTGTGAACTGACCGTGATATAACTCCAAGAAATAAAATATGTACTTCTGATTTGGAGAAGTAATTAATTAATCAATTAACCGGTTTATCTTGCACTCAGACTTGTTCTGAAAACATTGCCGGTAAAGGAGAAATTGCTTATATCAGCACTTTCTCCTATTTTAACATGCTTTTTTCTACTATATGTTAAAATAAGACATATCTGTCAACATTTTCGAGGTTTCTTCCTGCTTAGGTTTGAAGCACAACTTCAGCAAATTACTTTTGAAAACATTGAGGCAATCTTTAGCCAGCTTTTACGGTTTAAGCAAGGGTCAGACTGTGGCTGCCATTCTGATTCAGTGTCCCCCCTATCCACAGGGGATTATTACAGTTGTAAACGAAAACAAAACATCAATACTACTGAATGAAAAATACACTTTTCCCGAGGTTTCATTAAGTTTTGATGAAACCTCGGGAAAAGTGTATTTTGATTTTCGCTGGTCTCAAACTTACTTACGTGGCCCATTTTATATTTACAGCGTTCCAGGGGAAGTTCGGTGTTTAACCTATTTAATAAACGGTAGGTGTTTATTTTTAAAAAGAGCTCAAATTCATGCTCCCGCAAATGGAATCAATGTGAAAGTCGTTCACCATTAGTCTTGTATTGTTTCTCAAACCCGAATATTACCGAAACTATGTGTGACGTTTCCGAAATAATGAATCCACATACTACCGGCGTCAGGCGATAATGATCCTTCTTTGCAAATATCTGAAGCACGTTTCCCTTTAGAGAATTGTGAACAATTTGTATGTTTGTATTGTGTTTTATGTCGATTTCAACATTGTTCACTTATATCACGGCATTTCCTGGATAAATTACAAGTAAAACGGGTATGTTTATCCTGGCATCAGCGAATCAGTCGCAACGCTAAACCTACAAATCCTGAGCGCCAGTGTGGGAAAGCCATTACTTCCAGTATTAAGGTGAGTGTATGTCGTTACATTTTAATGTTTAACATGTTCTGCATTGTAAGTATGCGTCTCCTAATCACCATATACATATTGTTCTTTAAAATGTATATACTATCATTCGTATAGGTACAGATGAGTGTTCGAATGTCACTTGCAATGGAAAATGCACTAATTATTGGATGCATCATGTGTGTCAAGCTATACAATGTAAGTACAAGTTCATATATAGATATTTGTCTTTTGTTAAAAGTACAGCGATGATTGATGTACAAACGCAATATTCTTTGATGCTTCCAGTGTTTGTTTGTTTACATAGTTTTAATTCATACAAGTAATGATGCATCAGGCAAGAATTAAGTATTTCCAAGATCATAAATTCTTGTTGGTCTTGTGAACATTAATTGACCTCAACTCCGAATATATCATTCGGTCCACATAATACTTTTTTTTTTAATTATCATATTACCTAATAGCTCTACGCAAATCACACCAGGAACATGCATGGCAGTACAGTGTCTTTCTACTTATTGACTGTACTGAACCACCTGATGCATTCAGAGTCCGCAATCTATTAATACAATATATTAATGTTTGCATCTCCAAAACAGAGGGCAAGCGTTGCCCTGAATCGATCACCTGAGTGATAGATATGAAGCATATATGTGTAACTGCTAATATCGGAGAAAATGTAATCAAGAGCAAAAATGAAACTGCTAGGAGTGGACACTGTAAATGAAACTTATCAATAAAGGACATGTGTTATGATATTAAATCTTTAAACAGTTTGTAAGAGTACCATCAAAGTATCATTCCCGTAAACGAGCAATTTCACCTTATTGCCACAAAGTCTTCAACTTTTTCAATAATTATATTTTCATTTCTAGAGATTTTTCATCTTTTACCATGATTGTTTTCACAGTCGTCTGCTGCATATTTGTTGTATGTGAGAAAGGGTTAAGGTCGGGTTTCTTGTGACATTGCTCATATTTGGTTTTCTTTTGTTTGTTTCAGCTGATCATGTGGCACCACACAACAACAACAGTGGCAACGCAGGACTGATTATTGGGTTGGCAGTGGGCTTGTTTGCAACGTTGGTTGCCATAGTAATTGGTACGACGATTTACCTACACAGAATATGGTTGCATTCCCATAGAATACAGACAGGGGAAGTTTCCAATAATGTGCCACTGACAAATCAATAACAGAGCTTTGTCTATGAAAGTCTTATTGCTGACGTTTTTTATAAGTGGATTATGAAATCAATTAGAAGTTTAAAACATTTTGCTTCATAAACATCGAAATCGGCAGTGCTTTCTTTGTATCAGATGACTTTTTAACACATTTTTGAAAAGTAAAGTTGAAATGTTTGTTAAGATTGAAAAAAAGTCAATATAATCTTTTCTAACCCAAAATCCTACAACCCATTTTAACATGTTTCCTTTCTTTCTTGCAGGTCTCTTTAATTTGGAACAAACTAAATATGGCATATCATGTAAAAGGTCAATTTTATTCAAAGTGCAAAATTTAATCAGTTAAAAAACGACATATCTTAACATATTAATAAACAGCAAACTAATCTAAAATGTATTAATGGAATGATACTGTAATATACGTTTACGATTCATTAACCATTTCATTAATACAGTGCACGTGTGATGCATCTGCAGTAGACGAAAAGAAATATATTGAAAACACAGTGGAAAAGATGAAAATAGCTCAAATAAGCAATCTCTACTTCTCTCACAATGTTTTGAACGTTCTTAAGTTCTTAAAGAAATATACTTTTTGTCTAAATTTTTCTTATTGCTTTCTTTTCAATTTGGAAGATTATAATTAAAAAGGTCAACAAATTGAAATGGCAAATGAATACAGAATTCGAGGGCTTCATGCAAACGGTTTTAAGTTGTAACTAAATCTTGTCCAAGATGTTGTTACAACCGTTTTGCATGAAACCATCGAGATGCAATGGAATGTCTGACGGTTCTTTACTGTGTAATGAGTCAACAGTATTTTTCTCATACATAACAGCGAGCTAACATAACCCTTTCCAATATTATACAATAAATAAACATAACCCTTTCAAATATTATACAATAAATAAACATAACCCTTTCCAATATTATACAATAAATAAACATAACCCTTTCCAATATTATACAATAAATAAACATAACCCTTTCAAATATTATACAATAAATAAACATAACCCTTTCAAATATTATACAATAAATAAACATAACCCTTTCAAATATTATACACTAAATAAACATAAACATTTCCAGAATTATACAATAAATAAACATAACCCTTTCCAATATTATACACTAAATAAACATAACCCTTTCCAATATTATACACTAAATAAACATAACCCTTTCCAATATTATACAATAAATAAACATAACCCTTTCCAATGTTATACAATAAATAAACATAACCCTTTCCAATATTATACACTAAATAAACATAACCCTTTCCAATATTATACACTAAATAAACATAACCCTTTCCAATGTTATACAATAAATAAACATAACCCTTTCCAATATTATACACTAAATAAACATAACCCTTTCCAATATTATACAATAAATAAACATAACCCTTTCCAATATTATACACTAAATAAACATAAACATTTCCAGTATTATACACTAAATAAACATAACCCTTTCCAATATTATACAATAAATAAACATAACCCTTTCCAATGTTATACAATAAATAAACATAACCCTTTCCAATATTATACACTAAATAAACATAACCCTTTCCAATATTATACACTAAATAAACATAACCCTTTCCAATGTTATACAATAAATAAACATAACCCTTTCCAATATTATACACTAAATAAACATAACCCTTTCCAATATTATACAATAAATAAACATAACCCTTTCCAATATTATACACTAAATAAACATAAACATTTCCAGTATTATACAATAAATAAACATAACCCTTTCCAATATTATACACTAAATAAACATAACCCTTTCCAATATTATACAATAAATAAACATAACCCTTTCCAATATTATACAATAAATAAACATAACCCTTTCCAATATTATACACTAAATAAACATAAACATTTCCAGAATTATACAATAAATAAACATAACCCTTTCCAATATTATACAATAAATAAACATAACCCTTTCCAATATAATACAATAAACCTGCGAGGACAACTTTGAAAACATCTAAGCAAAGTGTAGAACATCTGTATGATTTAAAGTTCAATTATCTAAATAGAGTTGAAAACCATGAGCAATTTCTCATTTTGCCACACTGTGTTCAAAAGTTGTCTGTTGCAGATGTGTCTACACGTGGAAAAGGGTTTAAATTTAAACTTATTCATGTTAACCCTTATTCAAAAGAATTCCTGCAACTAGTGTCGTAATCTCTGACTTTTGACACATATATTGAGTTATCTTAGCTAAAAATCAATGAATGAAAAGCGAACAATATATTCAACAATTAGACAACATGACTGATTGATTGGGGGTTGAATGCCGTTTTCAACAATTTTGTATATCACGGCGGCCAGTTCACCTACTCATGTGGTTTCTGGCTTTCTCACACCAGTACTCCACACAACATTCTTTCCAAGCAACTGGCTGATTCCACATGGACTGTAGGCCCATTAGTGGAAGAAGACAAATGACGTTTGTCACAGTGATTTTTGTCAAGCGTCGGAAAGAATGTTGGATGAACTGGGGTTTGCATTCACAACCCCTGGATTGACAGCCCCCGTTGCTATCAACTGAAGCACCGGGGCTCAGCTAGACAACATGAACATGTAGGCTAGTCTTGGTCTTCATTGTTCGTATTTGCACTTTAGAGTCACGTACGGTGGGATAGGGTTTAAACCTCATTCTGCTTATTCAAGTATCTGATTTCACCATTGTTGATATTTTGCAAGATTCTACATGTTTCTGGTGCAGTTTTGCAAATAATAATGAAATAAAAAGCAAACAGTGTAGGCCAAGTAAGGCCCAGAATTAGACTGAACATAATAAAATATTGGTATACATTGTTTGAAACATTTGGTTAACCCTTTCCCTCATAGGAGACAATTCTGCAGCAGACGACTTCGAATGTATTTTGTCAAAACATAGAAAATGTTTTGTGCACTGCTGCAGAGGCATCAGAAAGCGTCTATATGAGGGAAAGGGTTAATGACTTTCTCACATACAACAAACCTACAGCAGATGAATTTGAAAACATTGAGGTGAAAATAGGGAAAATCTGTAAAAAATTGAAAGTTTCATTAATGAATAAACTTGATAATGTTGTGACTAAAGGAGTAATTGCTTATTATTTGCATATGAGCATATTCTTCATTTGTCATAAAGTTTTCAAAGGGCCGATGTATCAAAAGAATATGCATGTGATAAAGGGTTAAGGTTACATATCCAGTAAAAATTAACATGTAGAATATTTACATCAATTCAGTCTACACTCCTTTGAATTAGAGATTTATCATATAACAAGATATATAACATGTAATCCTCATTTGGCACAATATGGAAAATAATATTATTTCACACAAAATATTTTTTAATAAGTATATACCTTTGAATTAGAGTACAAACATGGACTATATACCATATTTCAGCCTATTTTCACCTATATACACCTATATACAGTTATACACCCATAGTCAATATTTGTAGGATGAAAACATAACCACTGTGAGAATAAGCAAGTCAATCCTGGGTCCATGATGGTTGAAAACAATCTTAATTCTCTCCCTCATCCAACAAACATGCAACAGACGACTTCAAAAGTATGAAAAATCTCTATAAAAGAAAGCATAATAATTGAAACATTGGAGTGAAAGGAGAAATGAGCAATTTCTCCCTTAGTCACAATATTTTCAAAATCAATTTGTTTCAGAGGCATCAGAAAGTGGCTGTTTGCGGCAAAGGTTTAAACATTTGCTTGATTTACTATTAATATTAGTGAAATTGTGACAATGAATAAATGTATGGTCAGTTGATGAAGTACATAATATCCTATTTGCTTATTCGTGGCCTTAGATTGATTTCTTTCCTCTAAGTTTTCTTGCATTGTTGGGTTATATGTGAAATGAAGAGGTTGTTAACCATCATTAAAATGATAACTACCATTTAACTCAAACTATGCAGGAGAAAAACTATTTTTTTATATAGAATGATTGGTAGATTGAAATGAAATGTTGTTTTAAACATTATCTCTGGTTAGATTTGACTCACTTGCACCAGTAATCTACCCAACCTCTTTCCAGGCAGCTAGCTTCCATACAAAATAGAATGTCTGCCCTTTGGTGAAAGAGATTGGCCTCATTGAAAATATCAATGGCCAGCCAGGATTCAAACTAATGATGCCTGAATCTTTTCAAAAGTCGTCTACTAGACTCGAAATAATGTATTTTCATGTAAGAAAGGGTTAAGATTATTGGTATGACTAGACCTGGGATCCCAATCTTGAAGGTGGAGGTTCTTATTACTAGACATAGTACATGCAATTATAATAGGCAGAATAGGAACAATATGATATATTTTGATGATAGCTGCCAAACACTCAATAACATGCAAATATAATTCAAACCTGAAGAAAAGAAAACATGCATCAACTGCCAATAAAACATAAAACCCTTTCTCCCATCCAGATGCATGTTGATACATCTGCAGCAGACTTAACCCTTTCCGACATATAGACGCATTCTGGCGCACCTGCAGCAGACGACTTTTGAAAACAGTGTGGCAAAAGTACAAATTGCTCATAATGAGCAATTTTTCCTTTTGCCAAACTGCTTTCAATTTTGTTCAGAAATTGAACCTTCATTAATAGAAATTGTCATCTTCTGCTGGAAATTTATTGTATGTGGGAAGGGGTTGAGCAATATTGAGAATTTTTTTCTTTTTACCTGAATGTGTAAAACACAATTCAACTATTGCATTTATACAGATCTCACAAACTGTGCGTAGATATTTTATGAACAGACAGACAAAAGACAGAGAAGTGATCTGTTACTGTTCTAGATTTAAAATGACATGTAAACTTTTCTCAATTGCAGACACATTTTGGTGCATCTGTGGCAAAAGGCAATTGAAAACTTGTGTCAAAAGGTGAAATTGCTCATGATGTGCAATTTTTCATTATACTACACTATTTTCAACTCTGCTCAATAACTTCACTTTCATCAAGGCAGATTTTTAAAAAATTTAACCAAATGATTTCAAATGGTCTTCTGCAGATTTGATGTAAGTGGAAAAGGGTTAATAATGATCCATACATGTATATTTATAAAGAGCATTGATTCATCTTTGTATATGCGTATTTCAAATCATGGAAAGACAATGTCTTAAACTCTTTACAAAATCATTGCACAAACATGCAAAAAGCATATGGAAGGCAATGGTGCAATGGTAGAGCATATCAAAGGTCTTGGTTTCAAAACCTGTGATGAGCAGTTCTGTCTATGGGACACAAATGGCGCATGCACTGGTTAAGTCTCAAGGAAGTAGACATCAAACCTGATTAATATAGGCTGAAAGCCTGCTTAATATTCAATGTAAAATACATAAGTTTAAACAAACTTGCCCTTACAAAGATTCATAACAATCCCTTGAAAAAGTAAAAAGTGGGTATCATGAAAGTTTGTAACCTTCCCACATACAACAAATCTGCAGCAGAAAACTTTAAAAACATATAGGCAAACCTTTAGGAAAATCGCTATAAATGAATGTATAATTATTAAAAAGAGTTGAAAAAAGTGTGGTTAAAGGTGAAAATGCTTATGATGAGCAATGTTTCCATTCCACATAAATGTTTATTAAACCTTTCCCACATACAGCAAATCTGCAGCAGACGACATTGAAAACGTCTACTAAAAAATAAGGAAAATCTCTATAATTGTAGGTATAATTACTGAAAAAGTTGAAAACATTGTAGGCAAAAGGCGAAATTGTTTGTTTCGAGCAATATCTCCTTTTGTCACGATGTTTTCAAAAGTCGTCTGCTGCAGATGCGTCTATAGGTGGGAAACTGTTAAAAATCCTCTGCTGCAAACTCAATTTGTAACAAGGGTAAAGTACTACACACAGTCTGGTAGTCTTATAGCGACTGTTTCAAAACATAAATTTCTTGATTTGTAATGCAATAGTGTGTAAAGTTCCAACCAACCTGCTGTGCAATAGTATTATAGTACCAAAATATATTTCCCTCGAACCCTTTCCCTTACGGACAGCTTTTGATACCTCTGCAGCAAATAACATTTCAAAATTATTTTGACAGAGGCTGAAATTGTACAGTATGAGCAATTTCTGCATTAACACAAAGTTTATCAAAACTTTGCAAAATTACAATTACAAATTTTCAGACAACTGTTACATTTTCATACTCGGATACTTTTAAATTGAAGTAATTTTGAACTTAAATATCCATTTAACTCTTTCACACAAACAATAAATCTGAAACAGATAACTTTGAAAACATCAAAAGTATTTTTTATTGAATAGTTAAAAACAGTGTGGCAAAAGGAGAAATTGCTCATTTTGAGCAAATTCTCCTCTTGCCACAATGTTTTCATAAGTTTTCTGCTGTAGATGCATCAAATCATGTCTACAAAAGAGTAAGGGTTGAGACTTCCTCCAACAGGCAGATAGTTCTATGCACTTAGGAATTCATGACAAAGATGCCATCATTATAAAAGAGGCATACAGTGGTTTCTATCTATAATATGGGCCGTTCAACGTGAAAAGCAACATTATGGAATCTGCGAAATGTATCGACCCAGATCAGCCTGCCTAGTCCGCGCAGGCTAATTCGGGCTGACACATTCCATCTCAAGAGGATAGAGGTATAGAGTAATGATTTCTGAAACAGAAAATCCACAGGAGGCAAAAAAGTGTCTGTCCGGGTTAGCCTGCGCAGCAAGCTTAGGCTAATCCAGGTCGATACTCTATGCAGAGTCCACAATATTGGTTTCCTGGCGAAACGGCTCATATATAGGTGGACCGCTGTGAAATCCGACCATGAGGCAAGTGCATATGTACAGTCAGATCTGTCTCTGCAGCTCCTATCATAATTTATGTTACGGATGGACAGACAGACCCAATTTCCATAATCCATTTTGCTTGGGAAAGATTGAAAATTCCTGTTTGGTATCCAAAATACTTCAGAACTCTTGGAATCCCTGTTCAAGTGACTTTAACAAACCAGCTGTCTCCCACAGGTGGCTCGGATGGCTGGAATACTGGATCAATGGCTGTGAGGACGATGCTTCTCGCCAAATGAGGAAGTAAAAATCTGTAAATAAATTCAAACCAGTGCTAAGGACCACCTTGGAAAAGCAAGTCTCTGTCCACAGCCATGCAAAACATTTTGAGTTTCCCAAATTTCTTATTTTCTGCATAAATTACCTATTTAGCAAACAAAGACAAGATTGTTGTCTTCGTATGGTCTTTATACATAGGTTCCACTGAACAAGGAAAATTGTAAAATATGAATATATATGAGCAGAGTTCTATGTAACCCATTTGTGACCATTGTAGATCCAGATCAACCTTCACATTTGCACATTCTGATCTTGCTCTGCACTATGTGCAAATTTGTCTGTATTGAAAGCATGTGAGTGGTAAGAAGAAACGTTATATAAGGAAAATTAGAATTTCGATTCGAAGATAGAGTTGAAAACATGGGAAATGGATAAATTTAGGGGGCTTTCAGCACTTTCTTTTTTCCCACAAGGTTTTTAAAAGTAGTCTACTGCAAAGACAGATACAGTTATCTATAAAATGGAAAAATGTTTAACCAAAATGTTGACAATAGCAAGAAATTTGCAGCAGACGACCTTGGAAACTTCTCTGTAAGTATTCCCATAAACAAAAAAATAATCATTGAATAGAGTTGAAAAAAGTGTGACAAAAGGAAAATTACTCACAATAAGCAATTTCTCCTTTTGCCAAAATCTTTTCAAAAGTCGTCTCTGCAAATGCTTTTGCATGTTGGAAAGGATTAATTAACCATTTACTTACTATGAGAAGTGTAGAGTCACCAGATTAAAACTATTTAAGGAAAATAAATATGATTATAAGGAGTCTAACTTTTCAAGTGTTTAAAATAAATATGGAAAAAAGTATAGACATTGCTATTTTTCAGCAATTTCCCCTTTTCCCAGTGTTTTCAAAATTTGTCTGCTATGAAAGCTTTATAAAGAGGCTATATCATGTCAACACTTTTCTGTTAACTCTGCAGCAGATGATTTTTTAATACAAAGTGGCAAAAGAAGAAATTTCTCATAATGAGCAATTTCTCCTTTTGCAAGTTTTCAACTCTTTTCAGTAAAAACACATTCATTATTAGAGGATATTCTATATTTTTGCCTAAACAATGTCTAAGTTGTCTGCTGCAAATTTGTAGTATGTGGGAAAGGGTTAAAAGTTTCACTCACTCCGCGCAAGCGGGAGCTCCATTGACCTCAATGAGCCACACTTTCAAGTCTTCGTCGAGGAGGAAGTCAAAGCCAAACAGCTGAAAACACACATAGCCAAGACCATTGGTGTTGATTTTCTGAAACAACAAATCAGAAGAGAAATGAGTTCATAAAAATTGCAAATCCAAACGCTTGGCCATTTAACATTCCCCTGATACAGATGACATTCCTGATGAAAATGTTGTGGAAAAAGGAGAAATTGCTAAAATTATTACCAACCAATTGCCAGTAACCAAATATTTCCATGCATTTGCGTGAATGAAACTTTTAAAAACAATTTGTTTGGATGTTAGTTATAAATAGTACATGTATTTTTATTTGATAAAAGTCTGAGAAATGCTTTCATTCCATGACATTGCCAATCTTGAAGCATTTTAATTAAGCTGAAAATATTACTTGATCTTATAAAAAACAAAACATAATCAACCTCAGTATTATTTTGGATATCAATCTTACCTCTTTAACGAGGAAAAAACATTTTTTAACAATATCTTTAATCTGTGGTATGATTGAAGCATCCATATTTGTCTTCTTGGTTCTCATTAAGTACCTTAAAAAGAAAGAAAAACAGAACTATCAATACATAACCAGATAACAAATTTTAATACTATATTACACTAGAAACTAGTGATCAGTAAAACCAATTAATGCTTCCTGAATAGGAGATTGTAACATATGAAAGGGTCATACTCCATAAATAAATATAAAATTTGAATAAGTTGATAATAGACGCATCTTACCTTAGAATGGAAGTATTGAGAAACATAAAGGCGCGTGAATTCATTTTCTCGATATTTCATCTGAGTACAATGTGAGCATAGAAAACACCCATAATGGTTGGTAAGGAGGTACATTAATACTTATCAAATCAAGGCAAAGTGTCATGGTTGCTAGATTGACTTTTATGAACCTATAATGTTCACTAAACATTGACTTTTTGGTGTGAAAAAATAAATATATTCCTATATAAGTACCACCTATGTGGTGTCATTAGAGTGCCCATGTGTGTGCTGAAGATCTTTGATTCGATCCCCGGCAGGGTCCTACCAAAGACTTAAGAGATGGTAGGAATGGCCTTCCATCCTTGGCGCTCAGGATTGATGAGTTAGCTTTACAGCTAAAAGGCTAGTGTCAGGATAAATGGACTGGTACTACTGGTAACATACACAGGAAACATGTGGTATAACTGAGAAAGTGGCATTTAAAACACTATACAAACTAAAACCTGTATCAGAGTATGAAAGATGTGACCCCCACATGTGGACCAGTTTTGACCCCAACAATAATTTTTGAAAAAAGTGTTGATGTGGAATACATGTTGCTACATTACAAATATCAAATGCGATATTTTTCAAAAATAGGTTAAAAAGCATCCCTAATCATGCCCTTGTATGCTGCAGAACTGCTGCTGAAGTTCTGAAGAAAAAAAATAGGAAAATAGGAAAATATTAATGGTCGCTTAAAATATCAGCTTAAGTATGCAGAATGCGACTTCAAGTTGATCGATGACCAATGATAGACTAGAACTTCAAATATGCCTTGCATTGCCTTCTGTCAACATGCCAGCATCAAGCATGCCAATCGCATAAATTATTGGGTATTTTTGGCATTCCAAAATACTACAATAACAATGTAAACAAATGTTATTTTTTTAACAAATTTTGAAGCGTTTTCGTTCACTTGACAATAATTTCAGTAAGACAAGTAAAACAAACTGACCACATACCACACTGGACATGTTGAACAATTCACGAAGGTGCGAATTGAGTTTCACTTTGTCGACGATTAAAAGTGTGAACATAATCGCTAATATTGATGAATCCTGATAGTACAGATTGGGACTAATATCACCTATCTGCTTTCTTTACACAACACTTTCTTTAACACACCAATCACTATGTGTATAAATCGGAAGTTTCTTATTTTGTTCAATGTATATGGAGAACTCTGAAGAGTACCTATAATCTATTATTTCCCACCTGTAAACCCATTTTGGCGCAATTGCAGCAGACTACTTTTGAAAACATTGTGGCTAAAATAGAAATTGCTCATGATGAGCAATTTCTTCTTTGGCCATAATGTTTTCAACTTTATTTAACAATTAAGCTATCTTTTATTGAGATTTTCCAGGTTTTTCTCACTATGTTTTTAAAGTCATATGCTGCAGATATGTTGTATGTGAGAAAGGGTAATGTAACATGCTCAGCTATTGGCATAAAATACTAAAATTACCTAAAACAGTATGACTAAAATCATATATACTACTTTGCTTTTATACTTATAATATTCATATGAATTTTAAGACGAATGTTTAGGTATGACTCAGATAGGCCTTGGGGAGAATTGATATTTGTAGAAAAATCAATACACTGATGAACCTTTCTTACTTTCTATTGACTCTCACCTAGGCAACACTACAAAATTAATAATTGCTTGCAAGAGCATCCATCGTATAGAAGTCTGCTCGCTTTGTCTACATTTCAAAAGTACATATGTATTAGATATTCATAATTAAACAAAACATAAATGAAGTATAAAAACAAAAATCTTGAAAAACTAAATGAACAAATATTTTGAAAATGTTTATTTATTATAATAAAAGATGTGTGAACGAGGAAGTAACGAATTGGCACTAAAATATATTAAACCCCTTTTTAAATGTTTAGTGTGGTTATTGGATTGCTTGTCTAAGAGAGGTAACTAAGAGAGGTAACTCTTACTAGATCATAATTCAAAAATTGCAAGAGTTGTCTGTTCAGGATCGTAGAGTTTTGGCTCTTAACATGTAAAATGATAGAAAGAAGATGTTATTAAAAGATGTTATTAAAGTTAATAAACAATAATTGCTTGATTTGTGTTTACTACAATGAGTAAAGATATCACAATAGGGTTGCTTGGGAATGTCATGTTGCATTTATATGATCACGCTACAGTAAATTCGAAGCAACTCAAGTGAAATGTTAAATGAGGTTGACATTAGTTTAATTTGATGAATATATATAGTTGGTTCGCAGGTAAAAATAAGAGTTGATTAAGATATTTGGACTTATCAATTTCATTTCATGTTTGCAAAGTGTGTATCGTGCAAATTGGGCATGACAAGGATAATAATTTTGCTTTGAAGTGTGTCATATTGGGCAATATCTCATTATCATTAACCCTTTCCCTCATACGACAATTCTGCAGCAGACGACTTTAAACATATTTTGTCAAAAGATAGAAAATCTCTACAATTGAATGGATAACCTATGACTTAAAAGTGGAAAACATTGTGGCAAAAGGAGAAATTGCACGTTTTGTGCAATTTCTTCTTTTGTCACTATGTTTTCAAATAGCCGTCTGCTGCAGAGGCATCAGAAAGCGTCTATATGAGGGAAAGGGTTAAGACAACCAAAGTATTATGAGCAGTTACAGGGGTTTATTTATAAAGTTCAAGGGGCTGTAAGTCCTCTAGAAACTTTTCCCAATCTGAACCATAATGCTTTGCCAACTTAATGACGTTTTCCACAGAGATGCACATACCAAATGGCGTGGTCTACACTAGCTATGTGTCTTATCAGTCACAATAGCGCATCCTGAGCCTCTGACTCAGGTGAGCTAAAAAGTTGAACAATTTGAAATATATACACTTACCTGTTGAACTCTTCGAAGAACATTTCATTTCCTTCTTCGTATTTCCCATAATTCCCTGATAGTTCCTGTTGAAGGCAGTGATTGGTCAGATGACTAGTGACGTCATTAAGGTCATTGGGGTTATAAGACTCGGAGGATGTACGCAAAACCCCTTCACGAAACAAATAAACATCATAACATGTGTCCACTAAAATCCAGCATCTGGAAATGGACAATAGAGTTCAGTGATATCTACCTACTGTAATAACGTAATCTGTAACGTAACATAATAATCTTAGCCTCTTACTAATGAATGCCTCCCGTATGGATTGTAAATATCAGCTGAATTACGAGAAAACTAACATTGTGGACTCTCATAAAGTATAGCCTCAGATCAGCCTATGCATGCCACGCAGGCTAACTCAGACAGACACTTTTTTCCTGCTGTGGTTTTTCTGTTTTAGGAATCATTACTCACCTCTATCCCCATGAGACGGAATATGTCGACCCAGATTAGCCTGCGCAGACTGTGCAGGCTGATCTGATTGAAAACATTGTGGCCAATTTTGCCACTATGTTTTTTTAAAAGACATCTTCTGCAGATGTGTCAAAATGTGTCTGCAAATGGGAAATTGTTTAATAACATCATCATCCTATGTGTTTATCTGTCTCACTCTGTCAAAATGTCCCACTCTCTTTTTTTCCATTTTCTTTTCTCTCCTTTTCTCACACCAGTACCTGATATCAAATTTTCTGTTTCCTGTCAGGAGAAATGGTCTCTCTATGTATCTCTGTATAACAAAAGCCTTATCCTGATTATCGATGTAGTCAACAAGTTCTGTAACATCCGCTGATATTTTAATTCCTTCTCCTGAAGAGCATACAAAAATCGTACTATGTATTCAGATATGACAATGACAATGACTAATATTTATTGAAATTATTTAGGCCACCAGCCCCTTGTACAAAGTATTATTAAATATTATTAACCCTTTCCCTCATACGACAATTCTGCAGAAGACGACTTTGATCATATTTTGTAAAAAAGTAGAAAATCTCTATAATTGAATGGATAACCTATGACTAAAATTGAAAAGCATTGTGGCAAAAGGAGAAATTGCACGTTTTGTGCAATTTCTTCTTTTGTCACTATGTTTTCAAATAGCCATCTGCTGCAGAGGCGTCAGAAAGCGTCTATATGAGGGAAAGGGTTAAACTGAGAATGATCATGATGTCCTTATCAATTAGATAAAATATGACAGTTTCTTCATTTCATCAGGATTGTTGTTATTGAGCAATGAATAAAAGTTAATAATGTTGGTGTTGCTTATATACCAGTTAAATAGGAATACATTTTAACGAAAGCTTTAACCTGATCAACCCTTTCCATCATTCCAGAAATCTGAGTACTTTAACCCTTTTTGCCACAATGTTTACAAATTACATCTGCTATAGAAGTTAGAAAATGCAGATGTTTGTTGGAAAGTGTTAATAAATTCTGCAACATCTGCTGATACTATGTATTCTGATAACAAAAGCTTTGCCACAATATTTACAAATGACGTCTGCTTTAGAAGTGCGAAAATGCAGAAGTTTGTTGGAAAAGCTTTATAAATTCTGCTGATACTATGTATTCTGATAACAAAAGCTTTTTTCTTAACCCAAACAAAACTGCAGCAGATGACTTTTACAACATCCAGGTGAAATAATGTAAACTCTATACAAGAAAGTAGGATTTTTGAATACAGCAATTTTTCTTTTTGCCACAATGTTTACAAAAGATATCTGCTACAGAGGAGTCAAAATACAAATGTATGTGGGAAAAGATTAATAAATTCTGCATCTGCAACAGCTGTTGATATTTTGATTCCTTCTACTGTAATACATACAACACTGGTAGTATTCAGATAATGAAAGTTTTATCCTGCTCGTCTTTATAGTCAACCTAACCCACATACACCAAATCTGCAGCAGATCATGACTTTTAACCCTTTCCCTCATACGACAATTCTGCAGCAGACGACTTTGAACGTATTTTGTCAAAACGTAGAAAATCTCAATAATTGAATGGATAACCTATGACCAAAAGTGGAAAACATTGTGGCAAAAGGAGAAATTGCACGTTTTGTGCAATTTCTTCTTTTGTCACTATGTTTTAAAAAAGCTGTCTGCTGCAGAGGCGTCAGAAAACGTCTATATGAGGGAAAGGGTTAAAACACCATCATAAAATAACTGGAAATTACTACAAAAGGAAGTAGGATTATTGAATAGAGTTGAAAACATTGTGGCAAAAGGGGAAATTGTTCATTATGCAACTGTAATCTTTTAACCACAATGTTTTCATCTGCAGCAGAGACCTGTTAAAACATCTATATAAGGCTATGGGAAATCTCTATTAAATAAAGTATTATTTTTTAACCCTTTTTGGCACACAACAAATCTGAAGCAGACAACTTTAAAAACATCTAAGCAAAACATTGATAACCTCTATCAGTAAAGCAATAATTACTGAAACAAGATGTGTTTGTGAAACACTGATGCCCCCGAATGGCAACATCTAGGTCAAAGGTCAAGGTCGCCAGGTCAAAAATGTTGGTACTGACAGAAAGGTCATGTCACAAGGAATACACATGTGAAATATGGTAGCCGTACCTGTTCTGGTTCAAAAGTAGTGGTCAAGGTTAAAGTTTTTTTCGAGAATGGCAACATCTAGGTCAAAGGTCAAGGTCGCAAGGTGAAACATTTTGGTACTGACAGAAAGGTCATGTCACAAGGTATACACATGTGAAATATGGTAGCCTTACCTGTTATGGTTCAAAAGTAGTGGGGAAGGTTAAAAAAAAATTGAGAATGGCAACATCTAGGTCAAAGGTCAAAGTCAAAAATGTTGGTACTGACAGAAAGGTCATGTCACAAGGAATACACATGTGAAATATGGTAGCCGTATCTGTTATGGTTCAAAAGTAATGGCCAAGGTTATTTTTTTTTTCGAGAATGGCAACATCTAGGTCAAAGGTCAAGGTCGCAAGGTCAAAAATGTTGGTACTGACAGAAAGGTCATGTCACAAGGAATACACATGTGAAATATGGTAGCCGTACCTGTTATGGTTCAAAAGTAATGGCCAAGGTTAAAGGTTTTTTTCGAGAATGGCAACATCTAGGTCAAAGGTGGTCAAGGTCGCAAGGTCAAAAATGTTGGTACTGAAAGAAAGGTCATGTCACAAGGAATACACATGTGAAATATGGTAGCCGTACCTGTTATGGTTCAAAAGGAATGGCCAAGGTTAAAGTTTTTTTCGAGAATGGCAACATCTAGGTCAAGGTCGCAAGGTCAAACATTTTGGTACTGATAGAAAGGTAATGTCACAAGGAATACACATGTGAAATATGGTAGCCGTACCTGTTATGGTTCAAAAGTAGTGGTCAAGGTTAAAGTTGTTTTCGTGCAGACAGGCCAAAAACTACATCTAGGTCAAAGGTCAAGGTCGCAAGGTCAAAAATGTTGGTACTGACAGAAAGGTCATGTCACAAGGAATACACATGTGAAATATGGTAGCCGTACCTGTTATGGTTCAAAAGTAATGGCCAAGGTTAATTTTTTTTTCGAGAATGGCAACATCTAGGTCAAAGGTCAAGGTCGAAAGGTCAAACATTTTGGTACTGACAGAAAGGTAATGTCACAAGGAATACACATGTGAAATATGGTAGCCGTACCTGTTATGGTTCAAAAGTAGTGGTCAAGGTTAAAGTTTTTTTCGTGCAGACAGGCCAAAAACTACATCTAGGTCAAAGGTCAAGGTCGCAAGGTCAAAGATTTTGGTACTGACAGAAAGGTAATGTCACAAGGAATACACATGTGAAATATGGTAGCCGTACCTGTTATGGTTCAAAAGTTGTGGTCAAGGTTAAAGTTTTTTTTGTGCAGACAGACAGACCAACAGACAGACCAACAGACAGACCAACAGACAGACAGGCCAAAAACTATATGCCCCCCGAATCGGAGATTCCGCGGGGGCATAAAAAGTTGAAAACATTGTGGTAAAAAGAGAAATTGCTCGTTTTGAGCAATTTCTGCTTTTGTCTCAATGTGTTCAAATGTAGTCTGCTACAAAGGGGTCTGAAAAGATCTATATGTGGAAAAAGGTTAATATAGAGTTGAAAGTCATTAACTGCAGATGCACTAAGACATGGGGAAAGGGTCAGTAAGTTCTGCAACATCTGCTGATATATCTTAGTTCTTTATCCTGTAGAGCATACAACAATGGTAGTATGTATTCAGCGGCTTAGATAACAAGGAATGAACTGGTCTTCGAGCAGCAATACCTCTCTCATGACTCAAACTAACCCTCGAAAGAATCGTCTCTTTGAAATCTTTCATCCGGGTATTACAATATACAGAATATAGGTCTTGGAGGACAAATAAGGATTTAAGAACATGAATTATGCAACTTACCTGCACCTGACATATCTAATGTTTTAAAGTGAGATTTAGTTGTAGCTTGTTTAAATGAAGACAATTCATATTTTATCAAGAGTGGAAAGTAAAGTTCTGTAAATACAAATATATATACCAACTCATGATGATAAGGAAACCTTATTTGATAGGTTACAATCAAACAAAAATTCTTATTATCATTATGTAATATAAAACATTCTATTGATAATGCAGAATTAATGTAAATTTACATTAATTAACAAATGATAGCAAAAGCTGAAATTTCATTGATTGATTAACTATCATTAGACCATGTAACAATTCATGAAACACGCTATGACTGATGACTTATAAACAAACACTAACCTTTTGCACCTGCACTTGACTTTGCAATCCACACAGTTTTATTGCCTTCCTCTTCCATCAGTTTTTTATCCATTTCTAGCATCTCCTCCCTATCATCTGGTTTTTCACTCCGAACTAAAAAGGTTGAGTTTCTGATGCTAGTCTGTTTAACGTTCTTTGGAAATATTCTGTATGTTAATGGAAGCCATTTAGGGTAACTGTACTTAACTTGATCACAGTACTGTTTGAAAATTCTGAAATAGGCATTCATTATTTCACTTTAAAGAGTTCAGTAGTATTTGCCAACACTGAGAAAATGCACACACTAAAAATGAGTGCGATAGTTACATGTTTTCGAAGCACCTTTTCTCATCCTCAAGGGAGAGTTTCATGATCTCAAAATAGGAGATTGGGGTTTGAAGTGGGAGATTTTCTGTGTGATGAACTTTCAATAATTACAGGAAAAGCTTAAACAAGAGGGCAATGATGGCCCTGGAATCTCTCACCTGATTTTTTTTTTTCACTTTAGCTATATAAGCCCCGACCAATCAACATGGCTTAAAGGAATCTGATAGAGGGTCATCCAAGGAACATTTCTACAAAATTATTTGAAAATCGGCCTGACACTTTTGGAGGAGAAGATTTTTTAAGTTTTCACTATAGCCATATAACGCAAAAAAGCCCCGCCCCCCCTGGCGGCCATGTTTTTCGACCAATCAACATGGCTTCAAGGAATCTGATAGAGAGTCACCCAAGGAACATTTCTACAAAATAAGTTCAAAATCTGCCAACCAATTTGGGAGGAGAAGAATTTTGAAGTTTTTTTCGTTTCGTTGCCATGGAAACCAGAATTCTGCATGGATCCCAATAATTTGAAGGAATTCTGGTGAGGTCATTGAGAGGATGCTTTCTGTGAAGTTTCATCCCAATTAACCCACTGGTTACTGAGGAGAAGATGTTGAAGATTTTTTAAGTTTTCACTATAACCATAAAAGGCAAAATAGCCCCGCCCCCTGGCGGCCATGTTTTTCGACCAATCAACATGGCTTGAAGGAATCTGATAGAAGGTCACCCAAGGAACATTTCTACAAAATTATTTGAAAATCGGCCTGACACTTTTGGAGGAGAAGATTTTTTTCAGCACATTTATATTCATGATTTAGAAAAAAAAAAGTGTGAGTTTTTACCTCATGATCATGGGGTTATCCAATTCGAATTGTGAGACTTATGCTCATGATTGAATCTGTAGGGTTGGTAAGCATGTGTCTAAGCCAATATTTTCAAGTTTTCAAAATGTAGCAATCTAGTAAATTATATCATAAAATAAGATAAGACAGCAAAAAAAGATTTCCAATGTAAAACAAATCTACAGCAGACCACTTTGAAAACATCTTGGTAAAATAAGGAAAAACTATATTTAATTATCTATATATATATATATGAAAGAATAATTATTAAATAGACTTAAAAACATTGTAATAAAAGAAAAAATTATGAGCAATTTCTATATTTGCTACAATGTTTCAAAAATCATCTGCTGCAGATGTGTCTACATGTTGAAATGGATAAAGACTTTCACTTACTTAACTAATGCAGATTTTCTACATAGCGCATCTGATCCTCTGTAATAATTAACCATGTGTAGTCTTCCAGGATCATGCCCTGGAAACACCAAATTACAAACACTATCCACATATAGACAAAAAAACATCAATTGACATTTTCAACATGTGAACAATATGTAATCCAAACTTAAGATATACTGGTACATGTAATTATTGTTCAAAATGAGCTTTACAAATATTAACCCTTATTTCCACATAAAACAAATCTGCAGCAGACGACTTTGAAATCATACCCGTAAACAATTGGAAACTCCCTTTAAATGAAAGTGACAAATTGTCACAAAAGGAGAAATTGCTTGTTTTGAGCAAATCATTTATTTTGTGACAGTGTTTTCAAAAGTGTGGATTCATAATTGTGCTAGGGAGGTCCTGAACATTTTGAAAACAATCTGGTGCATTCTGGGCATTCTGAGGTGCTTTATTTAGTACTGGAAAATGGACAGTTTTAGGGTCATAAATCAACAAATAAAACCTTTACTCTGCAGATTTTTTTTCTCTAAAATAGCAAACAAATACAAGCCCCGATTATATTAATAATACTCAGATCTATTGTTTTGTCACCGATGTGGAACACTTTTTTTGTCATAGGAGTGGAACGCCGGCCTTTAGTAGGCGGGTTTCTTGCAGAGTCCGCCGCATGTATTAGGGGAGCACTCGGGCCCAGAAGCCCTTGTCACCAGAGTGGAACACTTTGTTTTGTCATCGGAGTGGAACACCGGCCTTTACTAGGGAAAATCTGAGCCGGGGCCGCATATGCTATAAGGCAGGTTCCGTCGTCTACCAGCGCTTATGGTCAAGTGCTGGCCTTGTTTCAAGCGAACTATCAGCTGCTGGTAGGGGAAATGTGATCGGGTCGCATATGCTATAAGGCAGGTCCTGCCATCTACCCGTGCTTACGGCGAAGTGCTGGCTCTGTTTCAAGCGAGCACTCTGCTGCTGTTAGGGGAAATGTGAGCCGGTGCTGCATATGCTAAAAGGGCTTTTATAATTGAGTATAGAAATGACAAGGAACGTTTTATATGAGCATGAAGTCAAGTACGCATACTGCAACTTTGGCTGATTTTTTTGGCAGAATCATGTGGATTCAGCCACGTACTCGCGTATAGGCAGCTAAGTGTCTGGCAGCAGAGGCATAAAAAAGCGTGTATATTCATGAGGGAAAGGGTTAACTTGGGCATATGAGAGGGAGAGGGATGGAGAATGTGCGGGAGGTGGGGGAGGTGGGGGAGAGCAAGTGAAAGAGAGACAGACAGACAGCAAAAGAAATACTAATTATTGCTCCTTTGTGTTAGAAACATGAAGTCACAATGACATTTGTCAATCATCAGAAAGAATCAATGGCCAAGCTGGGATTAGAACTCATAGCGCCTAGAATGATATCCCTTGTTGATACTGACTGAGCTACAGTCAAGTTACCCTTAACGGATCAGTAACGAAACAACGTAGTGCATAAAAGAAACGGTCAATGTTTCGGAACTTGTTTGTTTATAGCCCACAAGTAAAATCATTTTCTTTTAAATTGACAAACACTTTTTCAGTTTAAGTGCAGAAACAAGAAACAGCTGTACAGACCGTTGTTTACCAGTTCGAGTTATTGATGCATTAACGGATCAATTGTAGCAATAGGGGATCACGTGACTTTCTGATATCAGAGGGGTCATCTCAAGCAACATTTTAGCTGTCAAAACATCAGCTGTTATTGTACAAGTTATATTTTATCTAACTGCAGATTTGTATTGATAGATTTCCGATTTAATCACTAGCATCTTAGGGAATGGATAAATTGTCGAAAATAAAACTTTGAGAAAACCCCTCAGACTCAGTCATGGAAACAAAGTGGCGATCCGCTAATGGTAACTTACCTAGCTATTCTATTATCGCTTCAGTGTAAACATGCAAAGACAAATGAGAATGATTGGTTACATTTCAATAAGTGTATGTATTTGTCTTTTCTTCAGTGTAAACATGCAAAGACAAATGAGAATGAATTTGGTTACATTTCAATAAGTGTATGTATTTGTCTTTCATAAAATGTCAAAATAAATAACTAACATAATTAAGATTGCTAGCTGTTGCCACGAAAAACAAATGTTCTCTTCAAAACAAGGTAGAAATAACTGGGTCATGTAAACACTTGCTTCAGACGTTCAGATGATCATACGGATGAATTTGAAGTCCGACAAGCATCATTTTTATTGTGTATTTAAATAATACCATAAAGTACTTACCTGCCAATTTATACACAATAATTTTGTCTAATAAATAAGTTAGCATGTCTTAAACATTAAAGTGATCCGCTATTAGTTATAATCCGCTAAGGGTTACTTGACAGTCAAGTTGACTGTATCATGTATTGCGAGAGAGGTTAACAAGTATTGTCTCAATTTTCTACCATGACACATATTGCAGAGTCTGGCATAATCATAATGTCCTCTTTTGTTGGATAGTTCAGCCAATAATGAATTGCTTAAAGCCTTAATCAATTGGTGAAATCATTCTTACCAAGTCGACCAAATGGCAGCTTGTTTCTGTCTCCAAACATCAAGTCAAAGAACGCCGAGTTTGGGTGAATTTTTCTCCAATCTTTTCTCATTTCAATGAGGTACCGAGACACTGCCTTATAGACAGAGCTATTCAAATCCCTTTTGATAAATGTGTACTGTTCCATGGTGGGATAAATTGTAAGAGTTCAACCTTATCACAACACCGTCTCTAGTGTCAACAAATCAATTTTTTCCAACTTTTTCTGCATTTCTTCCTAACGGCTCATTTACACGATATTGAACCAACAACATAAGAATATCATGATCCAACCTTTGTGAAATCATTGAATTCCAATCTAAACAAAAATGGGAGCAAAAATCTTATTTTTATTTATATATTGACTTTTACAATTTCTACGTTTTCCGATTTCTATAGGAGCACCGCTAGACTCTTCACAAAGTGAGGTGGAATCGTAGTAGTACTCGGACAAACTCACAAATCGGATTTATTTTTGTATGTTGCTTATTTTTAAAGATGTCAACAAAATTTGATTTGACTAAAGAAGACCTTTATGGAATCCTCGGAGTTAATGAAGATGCGACAGATAAAGCGGTAAACTTAATGAGAAATTAAAAACATCAAGCAATAAATATAATTTTATTATAAAAACATTGTTATTTACAAATAATATTTTGTCTAGCATAAAATGTATTTTTAAATGGACGTCCCCTTAACGTTGTTCTTGTTGTGTCTTTGCACATTTCCTATTTTTAAGTTTGAACATTTCCCACTTATAGAAACTTTCTGTCGCCTCTGAAGCAGACACATTTTGACGGGTCGCATTTTGACAACATTATGGCAAAATGAGAAATTGCTCATTATGAACAATTTCCCCTTTTGTCACACTTGTTAAAACTCTATTAATTAACCCTTTCCCTCATATAGACGCTTTCTGACGCATCTGCAGCAGACAGCTTTTGGAAAACATAGTGACAAAAGAAGAAATTGCTCAAAACAACCAATTTCTCCTTTTGCCACAATGTTTTCCACTTTTAGTCATAGGTTATCCATTCAATTAGAGATTTTCTAATTGTTGACAAAATATGTTCAAAGTCGTCTGCTACAGATTTATCATATATGCATGCTAAAGGGTTTAATCATGAACTAAGATAGAACAGGGACACTATATTACAGGGATATGAAACGCTTGCGGTTACATCAGCCTTATCAGTAATATGTTGGCCTCGCTTCGTACAGGTGTCGCCCGTGTCGGCCTCGCTTCATACAGGTGTCGGCCATTTTGTTTTACCCATTCCGGTAGATAACGGCCTTAACTTGCGTAAGATAACGACTGTTTTCGGTATCAGGGACACACAATATAGACTCCTTTGCATTATTATTTCAGCTATATCAGCTACGATTCTCCCGACATAAATCATCGAAATTCTTTAAAAAGTACCAAGCGAAGTAAATAACCATTTGCCGTTTTAAGAATTTATGATTCATGAGCATGTTTTCCTTTTAAAAACATTTTTTGCCTTTTATTTTAATCATAATTACATTTACAATCTTATAGATAGATATATTTGCAAAATGTATTGCCGAGGATGATTTCGAATTTGTCTGCTGCAGAATTTAAGAATGTTGAGAAGGGTTATATAAGAAGACTTTAATTGCCAATTAGCCTAAGTCCCTACATGTATGCACAATAAAGGGGTTATAAAACCAATTAATTAGTGTGTTACCAACACACATGTGACAAGGCCAGAAATGATTGCATAATGTTACATAACATAAACTTGTGGTAACTGTGATATGGTAGACCTCTTTAGAATTGCATATATTTTATTGTTTGGGACAATTCAATCAAGAGATAATCCCATGTTTTCAATAACCAACTATTCCGTTATCAATCAAAATATTTTATAATTATCAGTTATCTTTTTTATTTCATAAATGATGTTTTGCATAGCCCTGATTCGTCATTTGGCAAATGGCCGTGATCTTTTTTAAAATTCATCGCATTTTTTCACATATTTTCACAAGCAATTCTAGATAATTCTCGGCAACCGTCAGGTATACTCAAATGATTAAAACAAAAATTGATATTCAACATTTATAATATAACATTTAAATGTGTTTATAACGGCAATAAAGAACAAAAAATGGTCCTATGTAGAGTCTGTATTCTTCGTTTTGACTTTTTTTACCACAATTTTGTGAAAAAAATCGACTTCAGAAACTAATTGCAATAACTATCTTTTTTTGTTTAAATACAAGCTCAAAATTAATGTAAATGTAAGAAATAAAGATCGAAATTATGTAATGTACTTACATTCTTGGTTATTCCTATTTAAACTAATGATTTTTAGCTCCACTGGCTGAAAGCCAGTCGAGCTTATGTCATGGCGAATTGTCCGTCGTGCGTGCGTGCATACGTGCGTGCGTTAATTTTTTCCTTTAAACGACTTCTTCTCCCTAACCACTTGGCCAATTTGGTTGAAACTTCATGGGAAGCATCCTCTCAATGTCCTCTACTAAATTCCTTCAATTTTGTTTTATCCATTCGAAATTCTGGTTTCCATGGCAACCGAAAGAAAAAAATAGTGAGAACTTAAAAAATCTTCTTCTCCAAAAGTGTCAGGCCGATTTTCAAATAATTTTGTAGAAATGTTCCTTGGGTGACTCTTTATTAGATTCCTTCAAGAAATGTTGATTGGTTGAAAAACATGGTCGCCAGGGGGGCGGGGCTATTTTGCATTATATTGCAATAGTGAAAACTTAAAAAATCTTCTTCTCCAAAAGTGTTCAGCAGATTTTCAAAATTGTTTGTAGAAATGTTCCATGGGTGACCCTCTATCAGATTCCTTCAAGCCATGTTGATTGGTAAAAAAACATGGCCTTCTCAGGGCGGGGCTATTTTGCCTATATGGCTAAAGAGAAAACTTAAAAAATCTTCTTCTCCGAAAGTGTTCAGCCGATTTTCAAATAATTTTGTAGAAATGTTCATTGGGTGACCCTCTATCAGATTCCTTCAAGCCATGTTGATTGGTCGAAAAACATGGCAGCCAGAGGGCGGGGCTATTTTGCCTTATATGACCATAGTGAAAACTTAAAACATCTTCTCCTCCGAAAGTGTTTGGCTGATATTCAAATAATTTTGTAGAAATGTTTCTAGGCTTACCCTCTATCAGATTCCTTCAAGCCATGTTGATTGGTTGAAAAATATGGCTGCCAGGGGGTGGGGCTATTTTGCCTTATATGGCTATAGTGAAAACTTAAAATATCCTCTCCTCCGAAAGTGTCAGGCCGATTTTCAAATAATTTTGCAGAAACATTCCTTTAAGCCATGGTGGTTGGTAAAAAAAATAGCCACCAGGGGGCAGGGCTGTTTGGAGATTTTATTTTTGCCTTATGGCCGTGGAGCGATACTGGCCCTCTTGGGCCTCTTGTTAATAAAACAGCACATCGAAAAAGAATTTACGAAGTGGATAATGACTAGATGGGCTAATGTCCGCTTTTCTTATAGCGAGGCGAAGATAACGGAACTTATCGATGCGTTTCATATCCCTGTAATATAGTGTCCCTGGATAGAATAATATATCACGTAAGTTCTTGTTCATGTTTAAATATAGTCTAAATCATTTAGACTTTCGGTTTCTCCTTTTATCATCTGTCATTTTTTGGTCAAACAAAGCAGGATAATAACAAAATGATAAAACGAGCATATGCGATGTCTTTTTTGACTACTTAAAGGCCTGACCTATCACTATTCACCATGGGGTCACAGTTCGTCGATTTGAACCGAGTACGGTATTGTGGGTAGTGTTGTTAAAGTACACCGAAATGGATATTTAACGAAATCATTTCAAAAGGTAGAAGGTGTAGAGGCGAGCATGACAGTTCTCATTCCTTGGACGCAACAACACGGCAGAATGTAGATTTATATTATTTTGCGAACGAATTCCATTAAAAAGTAAACTTAATTTTCAGTATTCATTGATTTACACTGAAAAATGTCGCATATGCAGGATAATAACAGGATAATAACAAAATGAAAAATTAGCATATGCAACGTCTTTTTTTGAAGGACTAGTTTAAATAAAGATAAGGTACTAAGATGGTTACGCATATTTATCTAAATCTTTCGAGAATATGCAATCTGATGATCCTGAAAACAACATAAATGCTTAAGGTTAAAGTGTGAAATATCATTGATTTTCAGATTGTGAAAGCATACAGAAAGCAAGCTCTGAAATGTCACCCTGATAAAAACCCAGATAATAAAAGAGCAGGTAAAACAACATTTTGTTATTTTCAGTCTTAACCTTTTCTTACATACTATAAATCTGCAGCAGACGACTCTGAAAACATAAATATGGAATCTTTATATTGATGAAAGAACAATTGAATAAAGTTGAAAACATTGTGGCAAAAGAAGAAATTGCTCATTATTAGCAATTTCCCCTTTTGCAACAATATTTTAGAGAGTCATCTGCTGCAGTCGTTAAAAAGCATTAACCTGATACAGACAACATTTGGTCCCTTTGTTAAAGACCACTTTTCAAATCATCTTTGATAAATTGAAAGAGCAAATACTTCTTTCTCAAATCTTCTAATCTTTATCAATATTTCAGTTACTTTTTTCAAGATAACATAAACATGTTTATTTCTGAAGACTTGTTCAAAGCAAGTTCAATTTTTTCAAACTCATTTCTCTTGTTTGTGTATATTCAACTTGTGCATGATGAATAAATAACAAGGTCAGTTTACTATAAATATTTCTATGTGAACTGGGGAACCGGTAAAGCTCACAGGGGCGTAGCTTTGCAATAATCAATGTGTAGGCCGTCTCGTGAAAAAATCAACATTTTGGACTATGCCTAAAGTATCGACCCGGATCAGCCTAAGCAAGTCACACAGACCTACCCGGATAGACACTTTTCGCCTCCTGTGGATTTTCTGTTTCAGGAATCACTACTCTATACATCTATCCCCCTAAGACGGAATGTCGATACATTACGCAGATGTCTATCGCCGCAGCTGCATTTTGGGGCATTTTGAGAAATGACTCAGACGGTCGGTCACAACGATGGCTATTAAAATCCAGGAATTGCGAATTCGAACCCAAGCTTGGCCATTATAGCATTCCAGTAATTGACAAAAGTCATTGAGCTATTGCCATTCATCTCCCAACAAACGGCTAAATAGTCTATGTGAAATACAGGTGCAAAAAAGTCATGCAATACTTTAGATGAACTGATAATGATTGTGGGAAGTCGCAGGATTGATACCCTGCAGGGTTATACAAAAGATTTTAAAAATGATAAGAATGGCTTCCCTCCTTGATGCTCAGGGTTGCGGAGTTAGTATTACGAATAACTGGCTAGGGTCAGGATAAATGGACCAGTAACTTGCCCAGGAAAAGCCATGATATAACTGAAAAATTGTTGAAACCGGGGTAAAACAAACACTAAGCAATTAATCAAACTGACCTCCAAGGTTGGTATAACTGAAAACAGCGTTTAACTCAAAACAATCAATCTATGTTAACTGATATGCTTACATGTTCATCATTTGACAGTTGGATTTAAACAGACAATACATAGAAAGAATTTTTTGGTATTTCTGCATTAATACTTAAGTAAGTTTTTATATAAATTTTGGAAAGGAGACATTTCTTTTCTGTTCAAAACTTAAATCACATTCAAAAGTCAATAATAATAACCGTTTCTTTACTTAAATCACATTCAAAAGTCAATAATAATAACCGTTTCTTTTCTTGGAAGGTTTTTATTTATCCTATCCCTTTTTAACCCTTTCCCTCATATAGACGCTTTCTGACGCCTCTAAAGCAGACAGCTTTTTGAAAACATAGTGACAAAAGAAGAAATTGCTCAGAATGAGCAATTTCTCCTTTTGCCACAATGTTTTCCAATTTTAGTCCGTCGTCCATCATCAGGCGTCCGTCGTCAACATTTGCTTGTTAACACTCTAGAGGCAACATTTTGCATTCAATCATCATGAAAGTTTATCAGAACATATATCTCTATCAAATCTAGGCCAAGTTTGAAACTGGGTCATGTCGGGTCAAAAACTAGGTCACTAGGCCAAATGTAAGGAAAATCTTGTTAACACTCTGGAAGCCACATTTTTGGCTTGAGCATGTTGAAACTTTTTCAGAATGTTTGTCTTAGTGATATCTAGGTCAAGCTCGAATATGGGTCAGATCAGGTCAACAACTAGGTCACTAGGCTAAATTGTAGAACAATCTAGTTAACACTATAGAGATTGCATTTTTGACTTGAGCAGCTTGAAAATTTGTCACAAAGTTTGTCTTGATGATATTGCCATTGGCGCTGAAAGAGTAAAGTCTTAAATAGCCCATTCTCAGGTGAGCGATTCCAGGGCCTCATGGCCCTCTTGTTTTTACAAAATATGTTCAAAGTCGTCTGTTGTAGAATTGTCGTATGAGGGAAAGGGTTAATATGTAGCTGCATGTTGATGCCTCTACAACAGACAACTTTTGAAACAATTGTAGCAAATAATGAGTAATTTCTCCTTTTGCCATAATGCATTTAACTCTTTTTCTTAATGATACTTGCATTTAAAGAAATGTTTGATATTTTTGTCTGTATGTTTGCAAAGTTGTCTGCTGTAGATTTGCTGTATGTGGAAAATAAGTTTTGAATATATCTGCCAATGTCATATTATAAATGGTATGTTCTATTAATCTTGTAGCTGAAGAGTTCCACCGTTTAAGTCAAGCTTTAGAGGTTTTAACAGATCCAGCAGCTAAGGTAATTATACTACATCATTTTAATTATGATATTTCTTATTTAATATGTAACTTAACCTATTCCCACTTGCAGGCGCATTTTGAAGTATATGTAGTATACAACTTTAGAAAACATTGTGACAAATTGCCCATGATGAGCAGTTTCTTCGTTTGCGACAATTCGTCCAACTCTACTCAACAAATATACATTCATTTATAGAGATTTGTCATAGTTTTGCCTACCGTAGATGCTTTCAAAGTCAACTGCTAGATTTGTTCTATGTGGGAAAGGAAGGGTTAGCTTCTTCAAATCCACAGCAGATGAATTGGAAAAAAAATAATAAAAGAAGTGAAAACTCTTTTAAAATGAAAGTGTTATTATTGCATAGAAAATTGAAGACATTGTGGAAAAAAGAGAAATTGCTCAACATGAGCAAAATCTCCTTTTGTCATTATGTTTTCAAAAGTTACTGCTGCAGATGCATGAAATGTCTGTATGTAGCAAAGGCTTGATTCACTTTATCTGTTTTTGCTCCATTGTCCTGTTTTAATTGTGTCTCTTAATTACATTTAACTTTAGCTGTTTACTTGATTTGAAATGTATAGATGGTGTGCATTGAAAACAGTTTAATCATTTATTATTCACAATTTAATCCTTTCCCATGTGGTATCTACATCTTTGAAGACAATGTAGGGGTCAAGATCAATACATTAGGGAGAATTGGGGCCAAAGCTTATAATGAGTAATTTCTCTTTTTCCAAATTTAGAAATTTGCATTTCCTGTAAATTAAACCTTTTCCATATACAGATGCTTTCTAATGCCTCTGCAACAGATGACTTTTGAAACATTGTGGCAATAGAAGAAATTGCTCATAATGAGCAATGTCTCTTTTTGTCACAATTTGTTCAACTTTATTTCGTTTTCAGAGAATTTCCATATTTTTGAAGATCTGAAAGGGGCTTATAATGTAAATAGATAACACTATTTGTTCTAACATGTATCTCTTGAGTATCAATTGTAGTGGTTTAAGTTAAATAATGATCTTGGTGAAGTTGGTCTTCTATTTTTGTTTAAGAATTTTGTTGTTTCATGCTGTAACCTTTTCTAGCATAAAACAAATCTACAGCAGATGACTCCAGGACATATAAGTAAAAATATGAATGTGTATTTATTGGATAGAATTGAAAACCTTGTGACAAAAGGAGAAACTTCTTGTTTTTTATTCAAAAGTCATCTGCTGCAGATGCGTCAAAATGTGTCTGCAAATGGGAAAAAAGTTTAGCATTTTCCACAAGCAAGGATATTTGATGCATTTAAAGCATATGAATTTTGAAAACTGCGCTTAAAAAAGAGCAATTTCTTCTTTTCAGAATTTTTTCTACAATACTCTAAAATAGTGCTATAAACCTTTTTTAAGAGATTTCCCATATTTTCCATGAGATGTTTTCAAAGTTGTCTGCTGAAGATTCTTTCTGTGTGTTAAAAAGTTGAATTTCAATTTACTGCAGGCTGCCTATGATAATATTATTAAAGCAAAGAAAGCTACTCAACTACGACATAAACAGTATGATTCAAAGAGAAAGAAGTTCAAAGATGGTATGTACTTAGTGTGTTTATGTTTTTATTGGCATCCATAGCTTTTGGCTATGGATTCAGTTATTATACATATTTAAACCTTTCCCACATACAACAAATCTGCAGCAGACGAAACCTGAAATATCTCCATAAAAGATAGCTTAATTGTTAAATGAAGTTGAAAACATTGTGGCCAAAGGAACTTTGGCCACAATGTTTTAAAAAGTTGTCTGCTTCTATTGCGAAAGGGTTAACTTGTCAAACAAATTATGTCTTTTTGTATAAGAGAAAGGGTAAATCCATTACAAATTGAATGCATCTAATAAGTTAAAAAGAAGATTAGAAAAAAAAATAAAAAAAATTCAGTCAGAAAAGAAACCATTTATGTTGAAAAAGAGTACTTGTGTATTATAAGTAATCTTGGCTTGCATATGGAATGTTTTTCAGGTGAAGTCTTGACCATTTCCCACATGAAAAAAATCTGCAGCAGACAGTAATGAAAATATCTTGGCAATCATATAGAAAATCTCATTGAATGGAAGTAAAATTATTGAGTAGAGTTGAAAACATTGTGGTAAAGGGAGATATTGCTTCCAAATAGATTCTTTCTTTGTAGCCATGTAAATTGACCATTTTCAGCCCTCAATTGTCACACTTTCTAATCATTTCTCATGTAGTACACCTTATATTATTGAAAAGAGTTACCTCTAAGCTTTGAAATAAGCCAAAGAAAATGGGAGGTTATGCATTATGCAAGAAAGAATTCACCCGGCAAAAATGGTTACCATCATTTTGGACCAAATAGGGGTCGGACAAGATCAGCATGTAGATCAGCATGACCTGCACAGATGTATTTGGTGTAATTTGACCTTTTGCTACAATTTTTTTCAAATAACATCCAGTGCTACAGACAACTGTTGTAGTGCATTGGATATTTACCCTATTGTTTTTCAAACGCTTTTATTGTAAATTGAGTGACAGGGATAATATTACAACATAAAAAATTTCAAGTTGCTTTTCTTTGTACAACTTTTTTATTTTTTAACAGGGTTAAAATCATTGTATCAAAGGGAGCCATAATGAGCAAATTTTCCTTTTCTTACAGTATTTCAATGTTGTTTAACTAATGCTTCTTATTGTGGGCAACTTTATATATTTGGGGATCCCTCATTTATCCAGACATTATTAAATTTAGTTTTGCTTTAAACTTTATGCACAGTGTACTCTTTCTAAGATTAGTATTTTTCTCATTTACATCAAGCCATGGATACTTTTTTTTCCATCAGATCTTGTTTGATTCAATGTAAATTATTTATTCAACACGAATGTTAACAATTGCTTTAGTTTCTTTTTTTATTTGCTTTTTAATATGCATCATTTTAAAAACAAATTGCTTTTTTTGACAATTCTTAACCCTTTTCCTCATAGAGACGCTTTCTGACCCCTCTGCAGCAGATGGCTTTTTGAAAACATGATGACAAAAGAAGAAATTGCACAAATTGCAATTTCTCCTTTTGCCACAATGTTTTCCACTTTTTGTCATAGGTTATCCATTCAATTACAGAGATTTTCCATTTTTTGACAAAATATGTTCAAAGTCGCCTGCTGCAGAATTGTCTTATGAGGGAAAGGATTATATCAAAATGCACCTGCATACAGGAAAAGGTCACATCATTTGTGAATAAGAGAGTGTGCATAATGCACTAACCAACTGCAGACTTCACTGCTTGCATAGGTCTATTTTATGATTCCTTGTCCTTTCTGGCCAAAATGTACCTTATATCTGATTTCAGACCTTGATCAAAGAGAGAGAGCCTCTGAAAACCAAAGACATGATGAGTTGTCAGCAGCAAGAAATTTGCAAGCAGAGGTTGGTCTGGTTGTTTTCTTTAATATTTTGTCAGAGGGGAGAAATTGTAAGTGGACTGCAATATTCCACTTTCAGTCTCTGTCCAAGTAATATATTTTCAAAACATGGAATACCTAAGATGAAATATTTAGTCTTCATTAAAAACATCTGCAGAAAAAATGTTATATTCATTATATTTGATGTGTCATTTTTTATACAGAGTTGAAAAAAATGTTGCGTAAGAAAATTGCTTGTTTTCACAATTTCTCTTTTTCCAACAATGTTTCAATAATTTGTCTACTGCAGAAGCATTAAATGTCATCTGTATCATTGATTGATTGGGGTTTAGCGCAGTTTTCAACAATTTTTCAGTCATATCACGGTGACCAGTTCACTTACTCATGTGTTTCCTGGTTTTCTCACACCAGTACACCTCACAACATACCTTCCAAGCAACTGGGTGCTTTTCCACATAGACTGTTAAACAGCCCATTGGTGAAAGACGAATGACGCAGGTCACAATGACTTTTGTCAAACGTCGGAAAGAATGTTGGCCGAGCTGGATTCAAATTCACAACCCCTGGATTTACAGCCCGCGTCACTACAGACTGAGCTACCAGGGCTTGGCTTCATCTGTATCAAGGAAAGGATTGAGCATCAGATTTTTATTATTTCAGATTGATCGATTACGAAAAGAGGGAAATAGAATTTTGGAGGAAACACAAGAACAGTTAAAAAGAGAAATGAAAGATAGGCTTGCCAAACAAAGTGAAGAAAGATATGACAGTAGTAGTGACAATGAAACAACATCTGCAAGGATTAAGGTTGGTAATGAAGTAGTGTGTTATATGGATATTTTAAGGTTGGTAATGAAGAAGTGTGATTTTTGGATATTTTAAAGTTGGTAATGAAGTAGTTTGTCATTTGGATATTTTAAGTTTGGTAACGAAGTAGTGTTTTTTGGATATTTGATGGTTGGTAATGAAGTAGTGTTTTTTGGATATTTGATGGTTGGTAATGAAGAAGTGTGTCATTTGGATATTTTAAGTTTGGTAATGAAGTAGTGTTTTTTGGATATTTGAAGGTTGGTAATGAAGTAGTGTGTTATTTGGATATTTTAAGGTTGGTAATGAAGTAGTGTTTAATTTGGATATTTGATGGTTGGTAATGAAGTAGGGTGTTATTTGGATATGTTAAGGTTGGTAATGAAGTAGTGTTTTATTTGGATACTTTAAGGTTGGTAATGAAGTAGTGTGTTTTTTGGATATTTGATGGTTAGTAATGAAGTAGTGTGTTATTTGGATATTTGAAGGTTGGTAATGAAGAAGTGTTTTATTTGGATATTTGAAGGTTGGTAATGAAGAAGTGTTTTATTTGGATATTTTAAGGTTGGTAATGAAGTAGTGTGTTATTTGGATATTTGACGGTTGGTAATGAAGTAGTGTGTTATTTGGATACTTTAAGGTTGGTAATGACGTAGTGGGTTATTTGGATATTTGTTTCGCCAGCCTTGGCAAATTAACCCTTTCTCTCATGTAGACACTTTCTGACCTACTATTTAAAACTATTGTGACAAAAGGATTAATTGCTCAAAACGAGCAATTTCTTCTTTTACCACAAGGTTTTCAACTTTTCAGTACTTATACCCTCATTTATAGAGATGTTCCTTGTTTTGCTTTGATGTTTTCAAAGGCGTCTGCTGCAGAATTATTGTATATGGGAAAGAGTTAACACACAGCCTGACATAGTAAGAATTTTGCTGTCACCCATCTGTTTGTCAGTCTTTGACTTTGTTTAAAGTTCTCTGTTTTCCTTTAAATATTCTATTTTTGTTTGAAAAAAAGATATTGCTCATTATGAGCAGCCTTGTCTTTAGACTCATAATGATTGTTTCTGACTGCAGCAGACAACTTGGAAAACATCTGGTTAGAAATATCTGAAAGCTAAACTTAATTATAGAAAGGAGTTCAAAACATTGTGGCAAAAGGAGAAATTGCTCATGATGACCAATTTCCCTTATTGTCAGATTGTTTTCACAAGACGTCTTTTGCAGATTGGTCAAAATGCATCTGCAATTGAGAAACAGTTTAAGTATTCCTTCATTTTCCCCATAGTTAACAAAGTCCTCAGTTGTTTTGAAATAAACAACAATAAAAAAAAAAGTATATCAAGTGTTATCTTATAACACAATAGTAAGAACATTTCAAGACATGTTTAGAGCATTTTGGTAGTTGAAAAAAATTGTGGCAAATAATAGAGGACACAGAACATCCTACAGTTCTTTTATTCTTTATATTGTATTCTTTGTTGTAGGCCAAATGGAAGATAAAGAAAGGGGACAAGAGAGATGAAGGCTACACAAAGGAGGACTTGATGGACATTTTTACACAGGTATTTAGTTGTTGAAGTAACAGCTTGATAGCAGAATGTTATGGGTTCAAAACTGTGTATGTTGTTGTATTGTAATAAATCAACCATAAGTGGTGCAGAGGTAGAGCATCAGCCTCTGTCACCAAAGGTCCGAGGTTCAAGTCCCCTGATGAGTGGATTCTTACTTTAAAATTTTCCACACAAACAGCGTGAGTACTGGTTAAGACAACGAGCATGATTAATATAAGCTGTTTCACAATCCATGTAAAATAACTTAGTTTAAACTAACCATTACCTTTGAACAATGACCTTGCTGTAAGACTTGATGTTTATTATTATATAACAAGAAAAGCCTGATCTTAACCTTTTGTGAGCTGTGTCTAGGGATGTGTGGTCTTAATGCATCTGCATACAGTGAAGACTCAGATGAACTTGTGCAATCACACAGATTCATTAGTCTTCACCATATGTATCTACATGTATATATATTATGCATACCTAAATGGACTTCTGACAAAATCTTAAAGTGTAGCCTTACTGGTTTTATGCCAATATTTCCTAAAAGGATGTCAAAGGGCAGTAATTTACCCTTTCCCTTGTATAGACGCTTTCTGACGCCCTGAAGAGCACAAAAAGCACGTAGCTCAACTGCTAAACTGCTATGAAGATGTTTTTGCGAAAGATGAATTTGATTAACATACCAGTAGTATTGATAACCTAAGACACCATTCAAATAATCACACGTTCTATCACAGTTTTGCCTTTGGTTATATTGATTGTTTATTGGCAGCAAACATATTCTTTCGAACATTTGTTTTCATTTCAGTATGGTCATGTTTATAACCTTGTTCTGTCAATAAAGAAATCAGGAACAGCCATCGTTGAGTTCTCATCCTCCATAGCAGCTGTAAGTATCCTAACCTTTCACACATATAGACACTTTCTGGCACCTCTGCAATAAACTTCTTTCGAAAACATTTAGCCAAGCTGCGGTAGCTCAGTCGGTAATGATGAGTTCAAATCCCAGCTCGGCCAACATTCTCCGACGTTTGACAAGTCATTGTGACAAGCGTCATTCGTCTTTCACCATGGGCTAATAGTCAATGTGGAAAAGCAGCCAGTTGCTTGAAAAATATGTTGTGTGGAGTACTGGTGTTAGAAAGCCAGAAAACACATGAGAAGGTGAAATGGTCCCCCTTGATATGACTGAAAAATTGTGGGGGTATCAAAGTCATCTGCTGCAATTTTGTTGTATGTGGAAAGGGATAACAAATCTACAGCAAAAAAAACCATCTATGCAAAACTTTGGTAAATGAATGTAAACTCATTGAGTAGAGTTAAACACATTGTGGCAAAAGGAAAAAAATGCTGATAATGGGAAATGTCTTCCTTTGCCTCAATGTTTTCAAAAGCCGTCTGCTGCAGACTGACAAAATATATCTTCATGTTGGAAAATATTGAGGCTTATGAAACATTGTGAAACATTGCTTTCTCCCTTTATACAGACTTAGCTCATTTAGCAAACGACTTCTGAAAACTTTGAATGTTGAAAATGAACAAAATCTACTGCGTACACTATATTTTATACTCTGCCTTAATGAAAGCCAAAGTTTCATTTGTAAAATATTCTCAGTGGTGGCAGGGTGACACATAGGGATCACTTCTCTGCACTCTGTCCGTCACACTGTGCTACACATTGGCATTGTCTTGGAGTGTTTTTGATTTGCAAGAGTCCAAATGTGACAAAGATAACATGGTTGAACAGATAAATACACTGGCCTGAACTCATTTTGATATAAATTACAATTTACAAACTAAAGCCAATTTTTATTTTTGTAAGCAGGAAACTGGCCTTTTTAGCTCACCTGAGCAAGAAGTGCTCAAGGTGAGTTTATGTGATCGCCTTTTGTCCGGCGTCCATCGTCAGTCAACATTTTCTCCTCAGTAACCAGTGTGTCAATTATGATAATACTTCACACAAAGCATCCTTTCAATGACCTCACTAGAAGTCCCTTCAAATTTTAGGGATCCATGCAGAATTATGGTTGCCATGGCAACCAAACGAAAATACTCTAAAATTCTTCTTCTCCCAAATTGGTGGGTCCATTTTCAAATAATTTTGTGAAAATGTACCTCGGATGACCCTCTATCAGATTCCTTCGAGCCATGTTGATTGGTCGGGCTATTTTGCCTTATATGGCTATAGTGACAACTTAAAAAATCTTCTCCGACGAAAGTGTCAGGCCGATTTTCAAATAATTTTGTAGAAATGTTCCTAGGGCGACATCAGATTTTTTAAAGCCATGTTGATTGGGCGACAACTATGGCCGCCAGGGGGGGGGGGGGGGGGGGGGGGGGGTCTATTTTGCCTTATATGGCTATAGTGAAAGCTTAAAAAATCTTCTCCTCCAAAGTGTCAGGCCGATTTTCAAATAATTTTGTAGAAATGTTCCTTTGGTGACCCTCTATCGGATTCCTTCAAGCCATGTTGATTGGTTGAAAAACATGGTCGCCAGGGGGGGCGGGGCTATTTTGCCTTATATGGCTATAGTAAACACTTAAAACATCCTCTCCTCCAAAAGTGTCAGGCCGATTTTCAAATTTTCTAGAAATGTTCCTAGAGTGACCCTCTATCAGATTCCTCCAAGCCAAGTTGATTGGTCGGAAACTATGGCCACCAGGGGGCGGGGATTATATTGCTAAAGTGAAAAAAAAAAAATCAGGTGAGCGATCCAGGGCCATCATGGCCCTCTTGTTTTGTGTAACATGACCCATTGATCATTCAACTGTGTGCAAAATTACATGGAATGGCAGCCAGTTAAATGGAAAGATTGTTCCTTTTTCAAAGAGCTTCCTTTAAGCCACATTACTTTCTTTAAAACTGCAACAGATCTTGTGTGGTTTCTTCAGTTATTGTATTTTTGGGGATTCTTCAAACAGCATTTTAAGTTTTAACAGTTTAAAATAACTTCGGGGAGGATTTGTTCCTTTTCCCTAAACAAAAATCTACTCTTTAAATACTACTTTTTGATTATGTTTCATTGTTTTAATTAGAGTACAGTCATGCATGTTGAATTTTGAAGTCTACATTAAAATCATTAAATGTTGTGTCAGTATATGAATTTTAATGTTCGTTTTTCCATGTAGAGAGTGAAAGAATCGCAGCTTCCTCAAATAATGTCCAATTAGTGAGTTATGAACTTGCACCAGTCTAGGAATGATGTCTTCTGACAGTGAAGTTCTTTGCCAAATGCTAAATAAATCCTTTCCTATATGCAGGTCTACGCATTTTGACACATTTCAGCAGAAACGTTTTGAAAACATTGTGGCAGAAGTAGATATTGGTCTTCAGAAGCAATTTCTATATTTGTGCAAAGATGTTTATAAACTCGTCTGCTGCAGATTTCTTGTATGTGGGAAGAGGTTAAGGCAGCAGATGATGATCTTACAGCTCTTGGTATTTTTCTATTAGAATTTAGCTGTACAAAATGAAACAGGCAAATCTGAATTCCCTTTGACCTTGACCTGGTTGTCCGGGCAACCAGAGAAACTGGAGAGGGATGGTGATGAAGACAGGTTAAATGAGGCAAAGATTGCTGATGACGTCCCTTCTCAAACTACAGAACATATGGATGCATTTCAACAGGTATGTTTGGATAGAACAGATTATCTAGCAAAAGATCTAATGAGCTATATCGCATGAAACCTGACCGTGTGAGGCTTTAAAATAATTGGCAATTACGATTGATTTTCATACTTGTATTGGTCTTTTTTCATTTCAATTCCCCAGAAGCTTGCAGGATGCTGTACATTGTCAAGTAATATATATACTGGTATATATGTATACACTCTTCATCCAGTAAATGGACATTTGGAGGTTTTGAAACTAATGGCACTTACTGTTCAATTGCATACTTAACCCTTCCCCACATACAGCAAATCTGCAGCAGACTACATCTAGGTTTAAATATGGAAATCTCTATATGGGGTTTATATAATGAATAGAGTTGAAAACAATGTGGTAAGGGAGAATTTATTGATTATGAGTTTTCAAAAGTTGTCTTCTGCAAACTTATCAAAATTATGTCAAAATGTTGACATTCTTCACCAAAAAAGCCTACATTTGGAGATTTTGATTTCAGTAAAATGATTATTTTGAGTATCCACAACATAGGGTTTCGTTTGGTTTGTCATAGAGAGATGTAGGTGGGAAAAGATTAGCTTATTCTCCATTATCTAGTCTATGTGGAAGAAAGTTAAAATTGCATGTCATGTGAGTGTTCGCTTCATCTAACCTTCTTTATTTTTGTGATTGCAGTTCAGTCCTGGTCAAAGAACAGTGGATAACAAGGACTATGAAAGTTTAGTTTTAATGAAGATGAGGCAGGCAGAGGAGAGAAAAAGATTAATAGAACAGATGACTAAAGAAGACGAAGAAGGAAGCTAATGTTTACCGTTTACGGTTTACCTGATATAATAGTTTAACCCTTTCCCACATACAATTAGTCTTCAGTAGATGACTTTGAAAGTATGAAAAAATTCTGTAAATGAAAGTATTATAATTAAATAGTGTTGAAAACATTTTGGCAAAATGAAAAATTGCTCATTATGAAATTGCCACAATGGTTTCAAAGTTATCTGCTGCAGAGGTATCAGAAAGCATTTATATGTGGGAAAATGTTAAGAGTCATCTGCTTTGAAAGCCTCTGTGGAAAATTACAATCGAATACATGATTGTGCTTCAGGATAACCAACCTTAGTGTACTTCAGACAAGTGTAAATAAAATTCAGTTGACATATACATCTTATTAGCCTGTCTGTTTTTCGAAGAAAAAAGTCGTGGGTGATGTGATACCATTGACGTCGTCGCCTGCATTGTCACAAAACTTAAACCTTACCTCATAACACAAAAAACGTTCAACATTTTAATATGAAACTTGGTATACATGTTCCTAGGAACAATATGCATGTCTATACAAAGTCACATAACTACCGGTATGGCTTCAATAACTATTCAGTAATGCACCTTTTTCGACTTAGAAAAAAGCAGACGAGCATTGGCGTTCGCTTGCGACACTCCTATTTGAATTACACTGTTTATCAATTTTCTTGAAATATGCTGGTAATGTTTCATGACCAATGTCGTTTCAGACAAGACTGCAGATATGCAGGCTAATCTTGATCTACAATGGAGAGGAATGACCTAAGGTTGTATTTTCTTAGAGCACAGCTCAATTCAATCTAATTCATCTAAGACATCTCCAGTGAATAAAGGCTAAACTAATTGTGATCTTTCTTAAACGTGCCGTGATTTAACTGCAACATTGTTGAAAGAGGCTTATAACACCATACAACCAAATATACAAAAAACTTTCATGAAACTATTGTTATTATATTAGACACATATTACAGAGATGTTTTGGGTGTTTCATCGAGATCATGATCATATTGCGTATGTGTACAGTTTAAATTAAATTATTCTATCAATTTCCTTTTTCACAATTGTCACATAGATCCCAGCTCGGCCAACATTCTTTACGACGTTTGACAATAGTCACTGTGACAAGCATCATTCTTCTGCCACCAATGGGCTTAGAGTCTATGTGGAAAAGCAGCCCGTTGCTTGGGAAGTCTGTTGTGTGAAAGCCAGGAAACACATGAGTAGGTGTACTGGCTGCCGTGAAATGACTAATAAATTGTTGAAAACTGCATTAACCCTTTCCCTCATATAGATAATTTCTGACGCCTCTGCAGCATACGGCTTTTTGAAAACAAAGTGACAAAATAAGAAATTGCTCAAGATGAGCAATTTCTCCGTTTGCCACAATGTTTTCCACTTTTAGTCATAGGTTATCCATTCAATTATAGAGATTTTCTATATTTTGACAAAATATGTTCGAAGTCGTCTGCTGCAGAAATGAGAACATATAGAATGTATATGGAAAGATGAACTGGTTTTGCATACAACACGTCTGTTGCTCTGCTTCCATTTCCTAGTTGCAGGTTATCATTGACATCTCATCAAAAAGGAATTTTAACCCTTTGCCACATGTAGATGCATTTTACATCATCTGCAACAAATATTAGAAAAAACAAAGTGTCTCAAAGGAGAAACTGCTCCTTTTGCCACAATGTTTTTAACTCTATTCAATAATTATGCTTTATATATATAGAGATGTTCCAAGTTTTAGCCAGCGTTTTCAAAATTGTCTGCAGCAAATTTGCCATAAGTGGGAAAGGGTTAATGTACAGCTACAGAAAATGATATTTAATAAAAACTATAGTTTATGGGATGTACATGTATGAATATTTCCTTATATTTGCAAGACATAGTTCATTGCCATGCCATGCAAAGGGAAGTATTTGAATGTAACAAACAGTTGCTCTAGTTAACAACAATGTTGCAAGAGATTGGTAAACTTGTATATAAAATTATCTAAAAAATTGTTGGTTGAAAATTAATAAAACAAAAAGTAGTTTTGTTTAATTTAGTTGCCTTCTTAAGATTTTCCCACTAGGCGACCTGGGTAATTTATCAATGATAAAAACACCGCCTCGAAGTCTTTTATAAGGTGCAACTTTATCTGAAAAAAATAATTTGTATTTGTTACAAACAGTTTTGATGTTTATTTTTATTCAAACAACTAGAATGATGTTAACCTTTCCCTCATACGACAAATCTGCTGCAGACGACTTTGAACATATTTTGTTAAAAACTAAGAGGAAAACATTGTGGCAAAAGGAGAAATTGCTCGTTTTGAGCAATTTCTTCTTTTGTCACTATGTTTTCAAAAAGCTGTCTGCTGCATAGGCGTCAGAAAGCGTCTATATGAGGGAAAGCGTTGAAATGGGTTTTGAATTGTTTGTACGTACATTTTTAATTAGCGAAACAATACTTTCCCCATCTGTGAACTAACAGTATAAACATTTACCTCATACAAACAACAGCTGAACACTTTTGATTTCATTGTGGAAAAAGAAAATATGTCTTAAGACGAGAAATTATCCATTTTCCACAACATTTTCCAATTAATGTTAAAATTGTATCTACATATTTCAGATACATGTACATGTATAGTATATTTATCTACAAAGCAGACAAATTTTGACATATTATTTCAGATTAACCTTTAATTTAAACTCTTTCCCACATATAACATGTTGCAGCAGATGACTTTGAAAACATCTGGATCAACATTATGGAAAATCTCTTTTATAAATGAAAGTGAAATAATTGAATAGAGTTGAAAACATTGTGACAAAAAGTTACAATTACACTTTATGAGCATTTTCGTCTTTTGCCACAAAGTATTCAAAAGTCATCTGTTACAGATGTGTCAAAATGTGTCTGAAGACCGAAAAGTGTTTAAAATGGAAATGTTCATGTATTATAAAACATGATTTGTCCAACTTTGTTAGCTCAGACGAGGGTTTTCAATCCAGGGATCATGATTTCAAATGATGGTACGGTTAATATGTTTCTGATTTGCGATTTACCACAATTATTGAGACCAAAGTTAATCCTTTTTTACCATCCATTGATGAATAAGAGTATAAATTACAAACTTCAAAAAGCTCATCTTTTAAATTAATCTCTTTTGGATAGCTTCTCTCTAACTAGAAACTTTTATATGCATCTGACCAAAGTTGCTCTGGCCAATGTTGCACTACATCTGGTAATGTAGCCTATTGCCTGGGAAGATTCTGGTCGAAATAATCAGAAATTTGTGCGAGCTAAGAAAGCATGCAGGTTTGTTGACTAAACTGTTTGCCATTCTATATATAAAGAACATGGGTAAAATGTACAGAATTTAAAGTGCATACATACCATTTACATATTTGGCAATATCTTGCTCTGCACCTGTCCTTTTACAAACAACAAATGCCCGGGGCAGATGTCCGTTGATGTCATGGGGTACCCCTACAACTGCCGCATCCTCTACGTCAGGGTGTGTCAGTAGTATGGACTCCAGATATGCTGGAGCTACCTTATAAAACATATATGGTCACCGTGGTGTGTTGTGTAAATGTGTGTATGTTTTCAGTCTCATCAACGATTTCTTTACCATTTTGATGGCTTCACACAAAAGGGTTGTAACTTCATCCTGTAACCAAATGTAATTACAACCGTTTTGCATGAAGTCAACGAATGTTGTGTTAATATTTTATACAGTTACATTTAGCTTTAATGTACACTAACATTTTCCATAAAGAAAGAAGATATTGGCAGGGTACATACTCTCACGTTAATAACCTTAGGCCTTCTAATACGACATTAGTTTATCAATCAAGCTTCGTCTTCTTATATTATTGTGAAACAAAAAATGTAGAAGACTTGATCCTTTGCCGCGTATAGGCACTTTCTGATTCCTCTACAGCAGACGACTTTTGAAAAAATTGTGACAAATGGAGAGATTGCTCAAAATGAGCAATTTGCCACACGGTTTTCAATTCTATCCAATCCCTAACCTGCCATTTAAAGAGAATTTCAATATTGTTTTTGGCATGTTTTCAAAGTCTTAGGCTGCAGATTTATTGTATGTGGGAAAGGGTTAAGATGGCCTACCTGGTATCCTTTATACATGATGATCTCCTTCAGTCTGTCAACAATAAAATAGTGACCATCATCGTCATAGTAACCAATATCACCTGAATGAGAAATGAGCTAGTTTGGTTGTTGCCTGAAAAACGCCCAAGTAACTTTATTCACTATGTTTAAGATTACTTTGACGTTCAGTTGTCAACGAACGATTAGTCATTCAGAGATATTGAATTTGCTCTTTTACTTATTTTGTAATAGCAGACATTGTCATATTCATATCACTACATGCACAAAAATATTTCAAAACTAAAAGTAAAAAAAGAACAGCAGCTGATAAAATCGACCATTGACCAAATTAATTTAGGCCTTGACAAAATTAAGCACTACTATATTAACATATGCAATTTAAGTGACTTTCTGCAAAGGTCTTGGAGGAAGAATTAAACTAGAAATTTGTATTTTGTCATTTATCTTCTTGTAGATGTGATTGATTGATGAAATATTAAAGAGGAATGCAATGTATGGCATTACAAACTAAATGTAGCTATGTCAAAATTAAGCACAGCTATAGGCTGCTATATATGCGCATTTATATCACTGCAAAAAAAAATCCGAACGTTTTCAAAATTAATTTGGCTATTACATACACCTTAAAATATACTACAGGTTTCCTATGCGGGTGTTTGTTCATTTTGTTAGGGTTTTACAACATTTTCAACATTATTTCTGTTATATCATGGCGAAAGTTCAATTATTCAAACCCGTACTAGGCTAGGAAATGTTCCTTGCTCTAGGGCACTCCAACATTACTATTGCGCCGCGACAGGGGATTGAACCCGGGACGCACTGTTCGAAATTCCCGACGCTTACCAATCTGCCACTACGGATTCCTCATGTGCAGGTGGAAGTAATAGTCAATCAATAGACATCGTTGGACAACTTATACTGTATCTCTAGATCCTTATCATCTTTTGAGGATATCATTTTAAAGAAAATTAATCTGACTGTCACTCAATTTAATCAAAAGGTTTCAACATTATGGCAGGCATTGTTATTATAATATTATGAATTAATTTACCTTTACCTACCATTAGTTTAATCTGTATTGATAGGTTTTTTTTGTTTTGTTTTTTTATCTTTTACTTATACCCATTACCGGTACCCCAAACTTTCTCAAATTTACTAGTGAGTAGACACTTCTCATAGAAAATGTAATTATTATTGCAACATTGGAAAACAAAAAGTCACCTCTCCAGTATGTTTATCGCTTTGATTGTAGTCCAGGATCAGTATACAATTATGCTACACTGCCCATTTCTCAAAAACATTTTTTTTCAAATAGTTGTATTCATCATTTGATAAGTGAAATGTGCATTCAATTACATAAGATAATACTTGTTGAGATTAGATTAGAATAAGCACACCCAATATACCTGTTTTTAGCCATTTGTTTGCGGTAATCGTGTTTGAGGTAGCAACCGAGTTATTTAGATATCCTTTCATTACTTGGGGACCACGTGACCATATTTCTCCCCTGGCATTGGCTGCCAGTGTGGCACCCGTATCAATATCCACTATCTGAAATTAAATGCCCAGTGATAATATTGGCGTATTCTAGAGAGAAACACGTTTTTATAACCCACCATCTTCTTTGAGTACTCATGAAAACGGCCGGATACAATTCTTGGTCGAAATCTATATAAATTTAATCATTTGAAAATTAAAGTTTGTGTTTCACTTTAGAGTAAGACCGTATTTATTATAATTTGGACTGTTTATGAACAGTCTTAGCTTCGGATAGAAATAATGGCAATCTCGAGGCGGTCATGGTGCAGGGCTCTTAGCCTAGGAACATTCTAGTCTAGTACTGGTGTGTTTACACGAATCAGTGTTCTGACGCCGTCATATACGTGGAATTATGTTGAAAACGGTATTATTATAACGGTCCAATGGCCTACTAATATTCAGGAGAATCAACTAACTTTCCGGTGTAACGGTTATAGGATTCCAATGTTAGATCTCCGGATTTGTCATAGCAAAGCCTTTAAACGGTAATGATATATTCGACATATCAGCCGGTGTCAGTTTAGATTAATCGGCAGTGCATGCCACATAAGCCGTACCAGTTTATAAATAAAACTCTTAAAAACGATATAAATCACATAACTAACAAAGAATGCAAGATGACCAACAATCATATTGAAGGAAATAGCCCAGCAATTACATGTCTACTGTCTACTTCCGGAAATGGCCAGTCCACGGTGATTTCTTGCTGATCTATTACATGTTTACATCCTGAAGTTGATATGTTAGAACCTCACTTTACATTCCGTGTTAGGTAAGGGAACCCCAACAGATCCGTATTTCCACCCGTTCAACGGGGCCGTGGTCAGTGCTGGACTCGACTCCGACATTCCGTAACCTTCGAAACATAAAAAAAGCACTCTTTGGAAACAATTATCTAATTACCTTACATATAAGGGAGGAATTACATTATTTAGCCAATCCTATTCTTCTTTCAATTTGCGAACGCCTTTTTCAACATCATTTCCGTTATATCACGCAGACTGTTTACTTATCCATGATCCTTGGGTAAACAAACCACACATTCATGGGGTTTTACATAAAATCGAAAGTGTTTTCAGCTTGTAATGTAGTTGTACGAGATACCAATTGCTCTGACTGAGCATAAGCTTTTTAGCTTCTATTATCCCATTTGATAATGTACACGAGACGAGAGTTAGATACAAGAGAGTACGGTGCGATACCTTAGTCTTTTCCAAAAAGACCCCTGGGTTCTTTAACGTGCTCACTGTAAAGATCCGATACACGCGATACCATTTTTCATGTACAGGAACAGTACTTGATCTCTAGTTGAATGAGAGACACTTAAAAACATCTCAAAAATTTCCAGAACTGAAACCCGGACCTCTGGATTGACAATCCAGTGTGTCAACCACCAGATCAACGAGCCATTCTTGATGTCAAATTAGACGTATAATGGTAAGACGTTGCTTTTCAAACTTTGAATGTTCTAAGATGTTGATAGACATACAGGTCCTATATTGTTAAAAGCCACTTATGGGACAAATCCACTGTTGTCGAGTTATGTGTCGTTTTATATATATAAACGCGTGCATACTGATAAGAATACCTGAGCAATATTGGTTCAAAACTGGCCTCTACAACATGTCTGAATCAAATGTTGAAGTTTGTATTAAACTTAGAACAATGAGTACGAGAGATAAGTGACTTTACCCTGGCGTATTCCAGTCAGTTTTAACCTTTCGACCATCTTCTCTGTTAATTCCCGCCCAAGTGGAGCGGCCCCGGAAAATGGATTTGTAAAACTGCTGAGATCAAATTGGTCAACGATTGGGTCATTTGCCAGAAAACTGACAACAGGCGGTGCTATGAGGGAAAAGGATATCTGAAAATGAAAATGTTGCACGTTTTCCTTTTTTCGGTTAATATAAGAACACGCATTACGGTGCACTCATTTATCAGCCTCACGGTTTAGTCTATGCAGATACGCTTGGGACGGAGATATACAATTTCAAAAGTTCATCTTCGGTTTGATCGTAGACAAACATATATTAGAACCTGTAGTATCGGGAATATTATGCCGATACTTACTTACTATGTACTTACCTTATATTTCTGTATGGCAGTGAGGAAATCTGCAGGTTTGAACCTCGGTAACGTAACGACCGTCGCCCCTTGACACAGAGGATTCAGCAGCCCAATCACAAGTCCTGCTATATGAACCATCGGTAATGCTGATAGGGACTTGTCGTTATCGTAGAAGGGCAACATCGTCCGATGACTGGAACAATGGAAAAATAATGTGTCCATATCAGGTGAAAATAGGGTTTGATTAAAGCTCGTTTATCTTGCAATGATTGTGAAACGAGTCCTTTTAATCTAACATATTAATTTATCACTCTAGATGTTATACTCGGTGCTCGAGCAATTTGTGAGGGAGGCCGCCGAACGTTGCCCACGCCCTCCTGGTTTTTAGTGCCACCTGGTCGTGTCGGAGCTGTACATACCATCATTGTCTCTCATGAACATGAAAGGGATGTAATTCCTACCATTAGTTTTGACACATCTCGAACTTCGACGAAAGAAGACATAACTTGGTCAGTAATTTTTAATATCTATTCATCCCGAAATGTTTTGTATTTTTTGGACAATCTCTACAGTTACAAAAAAAACTTATTTATCTAACACAGCAGACGTTATGTGGTTGTCGATACTGTCAATTAACCCTTTCCTACATATAGACACTTTCTGACGCCTCTGCTGCAGACGACTTTTTAAAAACATTGAGGCAAAAGGAAAAAATGCTCATGATGAGTAGTTTCTCCATTTGCCACAATGATTCCAACTGTATTCACTAATTATTCTTTCATCATCACAGCATTTACATATTTTTGTCTAGATGTTTTCAAAGTCGTCTGATGCAAATTTGTTGTATTTGGGAAAGGGTTAACTTAATGGTATATTGATGCCATTGTCAAGTTACTCAGGTATATCACAATCGTCATGTCACCTAATCATGTGTTTCCTGACATTCTCGGACCAGTTCTCCGAGTAATATTTTCCGAGGCAACTTGAATCTCTCCCACATAGACAACATTCAGTCCATTGGTGCGAGACGCATGACGATAGTCACAATGCCATTTGTCAATCATCGGAAAATAAATGGGATTTGAATTCACGACCTTTAGATTGTTAATAACTGACCTATCACGGCTCGACGATCTGAACGGGTAGCAACTTAGCACCTAATGTGTGAGGTAAACTTTAATACATCCATTTAAGGTCGCATTTATAAAATATACAATATAAGTACCTGGATGACACAAAAGAAAGATTGTTGTTTGTTTGGTGTTTTACGCCTCTTTGAACAATGTTTCAGTTATATCACGGCGTTTCCTGGATCAGTTACCAGTACTACTGGTCCATTTATCCTGACACCAGCCCGTCAACATTCTGCTAACCCCGCAACCTTGAGCGCCAAGGAGGGCAGCCATTACTACCATTGTTAAAGACTTTGGTATGCCCGACCAGGGATCGAATCCACGACCTCCCGCACCTGAGTTGGATGCCCTACCACTACACCACCGAGGGGATCACAAAAGGAAGAACAATTTGTAACCGAAGGTATGAAATTAGATAAAAGCATATTACCCTCTGCTCCCAAACGGGGTCCGATTCCACCAACATTACTTAGCGTTAAGTAATACTTAAATTAAAAGCAATTTTCATCGTTTGTTTTTCCTTAATATGCTGTACAACCCGAATGGTGGAATGTATTTAAGTAAATGACTATAAGTTGACATAACTAGTTACCTTGCTGACTAACAATGCTGAAATACAAAATGTTGTCCATTTTATTAGGAAAGCCAAATATGATGAAATAGGCCTCGGAAGCTTCAGAATGTGAACCTATCACATACAATGGTAGTTTACCTGAGTGCAGTAAGCTCTGCAACTAAATTTCTATGCGTTAGCATTACCCCTTTCGGTACCCCTGTTGTTCCACTGCTAAACGGTATAAGAGCGACATCCTCGTTAGGAACTATTAAGTCAGGTGGATTGTGGCACTGACTTGTAGGTTTAAGTAGTTCATCAAACGACATACACCCACAATGCTCCCCGAAAACAATGACTTCCTACAGGGAAAAATGGTTCAAAATATGTTGTTGTTGTTGTTGTTGTAAACTGTGCATTGGCAGATGTGCTGATATGACAATATTGGGCCACGTTATGTGAACATTTAATCTCTTGCATTGCTATCAAAAAAGATATATATAAGAGAGGATCTTCCTTGTTCGCCAGCTTGTCATCTAATCGCATCGAGAAAGATTCATCACCAAACCCCAGCGATAAAGTATGTAATTGTATAGGCATTGAAGACTAATTCCAAACCTCCGAATGCTGCTGTTCAATTGTGACTATTGTGCCAAGAATAGTAAACCCTTTCCCACCTGCAGGCGAAATCTGACGCAATATCAGCAGATGACTTTTGGAAACATTGTGGCCAAAGGTGAAATTGCTCATGATGAGCAATTTCTCCTTTGGCCACAATGTTTTCAACTTTATTTTACAATTCAGCTATATTTTATGGAGATTTATCAGGTTTTTGTCACTATCTTTTCAAAGTTGTCTGCTGCAGATGTGTTGTATATGGGAAAGGGGTGTTAAACAATATATGTTAGAAGGCGAAGGAGCGAGCTGAATGGCGAACTTATGCTATGAACGGAGAGAAGGGAATACGTAAGTCACCAATAATGTGATACTTCTTCTTGGAGATCCCGCTTCAACTTTGAGAGGTCGAGTTTTGGAATCCCGACAGGATTGTAGAAAATTGGAATACGAGGACTCGAACCTCTCCATAGCGCGCACTGTTTGGCGTTACTTTGCTGATAAGCGGTTGTGTATTATGCTTCAGAATTACATCACAACTGCATCACAGGCTGTGGCAGAAATCGGGTTTACCTATGAACGTATGTGGCGAGTTGGTGTCTCATTGTATTTCCGGTTTGCAATTTAAAAATACATTGGCGTACAAATTCATCTAGTAGGGCTACGCGTTTGTTTTATGTTCAGCAATATGCTCTCTATAACATACGTGTGGAAAGTGAAGACTCTGGTGAGAGCCTGTGCATGTACAGCATCACCAGATTCTTCAATGAACGCGGACACAATACGTCACTAAATCCCCGAACGTGGCTCAAAAATTGATAAACGAAGCCATAATTTAAACACTGTCTCACATACAACCAATTGTATAGCAAATGACTTTGAAAGCATCAAGGTAAACATCTAGAAAATCTCTTTAGATTAATGTATAATTGTTGAATAGAGTTGATATCATTGTAGCAATAGTAGAAATTGCTCGCAATTAACATTTGATACTTGTGATCAATGCTTTCTAAATTCGTCTGCTGCAGCTGCGTGAAAATGCATCAACGTTCTTAGTATGATTAAATAAGCCGTACCGAAAGAAAACCAACATTGTTGCTCTGCGTAAAGTATAGACCCGGATCAGCCTAAGCATGCCGCACAGGCCTATCCGGATAGACACTGTTCGCCTCCTGTGGATTTTCTGTTTCAGGAATCATTAATCTATACCTCTATCCCCGGAGACGGAATGTGAGAGCCCGGATCAGTCTGCGCGGACTGTACAGGCTGATATGGGTCGATACATTACGCAGAAGCCATTATGTTGGTTTTCTCTTGGGTCGGCTTAAAATATTATTGAACTTAAATCTGTTTACTACGACTTTTGCCAGGGTTTCTTCAACTGTCTTGGTAGATTTTATTAAACAAAACTGCGAATCTTACCTGCAAAGTTGAGACATTTTTTTTTACAACTTTAGCTTTTTTCGCACAGCCCTCGGTCACAAATAGTAGTTTTGTATTTGTTTCTGCAATTTGTTGGGACAATTCTCCTGTATTAAAAAATTAACTTAAAACTTTCTATGATACAACACATGTGCAGCAGATGACTGAGAAAACATATTATGCCGCAAACATATCAATTTCTTCTCAATGAAATGAAATCACCTGTTTATGTTGTGTATGATATAGATTATGCGTACGTCATTTTCATGTCCACTATGTGGTTAAGCGGAATGTACTAATCTTTATTTTCGACAGTAAACATTTTAATCAGTTCGAGGCATATAATATGCATGTGATAATACCAAGATGTACATTGAGTTAACGAATTAAGGCCGAGAAGATCCGTCCGAATGTATTACGACTGAACAATATACATCGGCCCACCCTTCTCCGGCTGATCCGTTTTCTTGTGTAGAGCTTTGTGGCAGCATGTATGTATAAGACCTACCTGCTGTTAACTGCGAATTTGCGATGGTGAGTGCCATGCCTGCTGACGTAACACCACCAAAAACATGCGCGAACTCGGGTATATTCGTCCCACAAAGACATGCTACATCTCCTTTTCGTACACCTCGTGACGTCAGATTTTCGGATAAACGTCGTGTTTCGTCTATCAACTGACTGAATGACCATGTTTTACCAGTTGTACCGTCGATCTGAAGTAGAATATTCCTTTCCCACATACAGACTTTTTCGGACGCCTCTGCAGCAGACGACTTCTGAAAACATTGTGACAACATGTGAAATTTCTCCTTTTGTCAGAATCTTTTAAGCTTTTTCCAGTATGAATACATTCATTTATAGAGATTATCTGTTCCTTCGCCTTGATGTTTCTGGTGCATAGTTATTCTTGCATCTGTGATAAGTGAATACCACTGCATATGCACAGTCTCGTCTGAGCCTTCATTTTCCGCATACGTGTAATATAGTTCTAGGTGTTTCTTATGCCAAATATTTGCGAATATAGTCCAACAAGTACCACGTTCATACTCATTTTATCCTGTCCCACATGCAACAAATTGGACGACTCTTTTAAAATTATTTGTAAGCCAAAATCAACATGTCAAAAAATAAAAGTGAAATTATTAAATAGATTTGAAAACATTTTAGTAATTTAAGAAGAAGGTGTTCATTATGAAAAAATTCTCCTTTGATCACAATGTTTAATGAACATTCGTCTGCTGCAGAGGCCTCAAATTCATCTGCCTGAGGGAATGAGGTAAATGATATAGGAACGAACACATAAAGTTCAACATTTCGCTCAACGAGGCCTTTTTATAAATAAGACTTTCTCCAGGAAAACCAACCATTATTTCAGCCGTTCTACGAGAAAACCAACATTATGGCCTCTGCGAAATGTATCGAACACATTCCGTCTCAGGGTAATAGAGGTATATAGGGTAATGACTCCTGAAACAGAACATCAACAGGAGGCGAACAGTGTCTATCCGGGTAAGCTTTGCGTCAGCCAATCCAATTGTCGCTTACCAAAAATTACGGTATAAAACATGTAAGATTACCCATATTTTAAAATAAAACGATATAGAGAATCAGTGATCGTCTTCAAGCGCTCCAATTGTATAGCACGGGCGTTTGTTACATGTACGCCGGAGTACGGAGCACGTGCTCATAAAGTGTTTAAATGTATACGGTCAATTCGAGACGACCCTTTATGCGGGGTATTCAGATCCAATATACATACAGCTAAATATGTTGGTCTGATTTTAATGAGATTGAAGAAAAACGATATCCCCATGGAACGAGGTCGAATATTGTTTAGAAGGAAAATAAAACTTTTGATGCATAAAGAACATCTGGCATAAAGAACTTGTTTTGGAAACATTTACAAACTTATGTTGGTTTAATCAGGGACGCTATATTACTGTCATATATATATAGTGTCCCTGGTTTGATGCACAAACTATAAACCATCCAAGCGCGTAAATATTTCATACGGAATGAGTTGAAAACTATTTCATGGGTGTAGTAACCCTTTCTCACATACTACAAATATGCTTGAAACTGGTAGCAAAAAGAAAAAAAGAAAAATTGGAAAATCTCTATAATTGAAAGTATAAGAGTTGAAAACATGAGCAATTTCTCGTTTAGGCTCGCAATGTTATATGCGTCATGTTTCGTTTTCAAGTGGGAAATGGTTTATGAATATATTTGAGCCAGGTCGGCAAGCGATAAGGGCCTTGGGGTATATACACACACACTAAACATAAAGAATATTTTATATATACGAAGTCCTGCCGTTACCTTCACAACCCACTGCCATGTAAAAAAAAAAAGAAAGAATATGCGGATAGAACTTCTAAAGGAAATCTAGAACTGTCCTTCCACTGGTTTTTAAATCTTTGGGTCTGACATCGGAAATACAGCAATACCCCATCTCACCCAAACCGGCAAATTTAAAGATAGATTGCGAATACGGTTGAATATGTCTATTCAAGATGAATCGAAGGGCAAGGTAATGAGAACAATTCGATGTTGTAGTAGCTATAGGCCTACACATCTTGGTCCATTTACCATGCAGCAGAACTGATATGGACCGCCAGTGTTTTGACTAAAAGGTCACGGGTTCCACTCGGGTTAATTTACCTAACATACGGCTCCAATACTGACGAGCATTTCTAAGTCTCCAGAAAGAAGTATTTGCGAACAGAAAGATACAGATTAGCCTGCGTTCGCCATAGTGTCGTGCAATTATCCTTGAATGTCTCTTTGATCGACTACAGTATTGGCCAAAAATCGACTGACTATAGATGCATGCAAAATGATAGGCTACTATATAATTGAGCCGTTGCGTGAGAAAACCAACAGTATGAACTCTGCGTAATGTATCGATCCAGATCAGCCTGCGCAGTCCGCGCAGGCTAATCTGGGCCGACATATTCCGTCGCAGGGGGGGGGGGGGTCGAGATATAGAGTAATGATTCCCGAAACAGAAAATCCACAGGAGGCGAAAAGTGTCTGTCCGGGTTTGCCTGCTTAGACTGATCCGGGTCGATAATTTACGCAGAGTCCACAATGCTGGTTTTCTCGCGGGACGGCTCATATATAGGCTAGTAGCATTGTTGCCATTTATAAATGAAAAAAACTCCGATGGTTGGTTTTCGTGTGACATGACCTAAATGCCATCACTCATGTTTGAACACTCGAATACTACCAAATAACTTACCAGTGCTGTTCTATTCCCATACTTTTCAAACCTTTTTAACATAAATTCCGACACATTGCAATCTTCTACTTTTATTTCATATTTTGATGTATGATAAAAGCGTACATGTAGTGAAATATTATGGCAATACCGAAATATTAAGCATCCCGATTTCAACGCCATGTTTAAGTCTTTCTTTAAGCATTTAATTGAAGTCTTATCGCGACCATGTGAAAATCAACCCTAACCCCCTAACCCTAACCCTTTCGGATTAAAGATATAAATAAAGTCTAAATATTACGCTGTGTTATTTTTACAGATAAAAATGGCCGACGAAATATTGTTTGATTTGTTACATTCAGAAATTGTTGGTTTTCTGTATAGGACATCCGACAAGGACGAACAGGTTTATCATTTTATAAACAAATATGTTTTTCTATTGAGTCAGAGTTGTTTGCTGAATAATAGATGTTAAATTAAACTTCATGACTACAAAATCATGTGTTTTCACGTCAAAGAGAAAAGTTTGTTTTGCTATACTGTCTGCTGTTAGTCTTGCTATAAATAATATGGCTTAAAATTTTATATAAAGATGCATTGATTATAATTTGCTGCCATGGGAAATTTTGTAAATGAATTCTATATTGTCAATTGAATTAATGGCATAGACATTGTGTGCTGTTTTCTTTTCCTCTCTGTGTGGGGAAGGCGAGCTTGTTGCGTCAAGGACAAGTCAAGATGTATTATTTTCGAGTGCCCAGATTAAGTGACCTTAAGATTTTGATTTATATATTGCATTTAACCCTTTCCCACATGCAACAAATCTGCCCACACGACTTTGAAGACATCTAGGCAAAACTATGGAAAATCCTAAATATGAGTATAGGCGTTACCTATTTCGGGTAAACATTTATTAACTTTTGTGATCTGTAAATAATTCCCTGCGAACTGCAGTTAGCCCCTTGCTTGCAGCACGATCAGTTATTTACCTCAATTATGAGTGCTACCGACTTGCCCTTCATAAAGTACTTCAAATAAAACAATTCCATAATTGTGGATTACATGGATTTGTAACTTCCGGATAGTCAAAAAACCCTTATGAGTTATTATTTGATCTCATTTTAGAAATAGACGACGAGTGTTATTAAACGGAAATGATCACACATAAAATGAATTGTGCTCGTTCCTTTATCGAGTACGTTTTAGTTTTATCATATTTAATTATTTCCTCGAGAAGTTTTTTTTGTTTCGATATTTTCTTTTCATCCAATCAAAACGTAGCAGAATCGTGACTGCATCGAAAAATCCACTCTGGACACAATTTTTTAAAGACGCTATAGCAAAATTCATACACATTTACCTATTGACAGGAAACATCGCCGTCAATTTGTTTACACATATAAATGATAGTATGGTTACTGAAAAAAGTTGAGCAATTTCTCCTTTTGTCACAATGTTTTCAAAAGTGAATGCTGCAGAAATATGACCAGAATCGGTGCACCCTGATTTTTTAGTTATTAGCAGTAATTTAAACGATGTTTTACATTTGAAAATATCGGAAAGTAATATATATAACACAAAATTTCAAACTGTTAGATATTTAACTTACATTCACAGGATGTAATCTGTTGAAAGTCCATTTTTTTAAAAGAATTATAAATGTCACATTTAGGCAGTGAGCAAAAAAATGAAATTCAATGTTTCATCAGGCTGAATTTTCTAGAAGATCCATTCCAAATAACATTAATGTGTTCCAAAATACATGCAGTGCAGCATTCAGTAAACAAAATATATGAACATTTTAAAAGAGACTTGTCAGATTATCAGATAGGAGAAAATTGGCACTAAGTATTTCAAGATCATTTTCATTAGGTTATTTAAAATACTCTGCATTTATGTATTTTATCCATATTTACTAAAGATTCAAAAAGCTATTGACAGAAATCTGTTAACACTTTAGACCACAAAATCAAATGATGCCATAGAACTCTTCAGATTGAAAAAAAATGCAAAATAAAAAGGTCATCGATTTGGGACCCTCACGGAAACAGGGCAGTGTACGATAGACAGAAATAAACTAATTTATCTCTTCTCTGTTGGTCATGCTTTCACATTTATTGACAGGCAGCTTCTGTTTTTTATACCATTGTTGATATTGGCAATATTTACACTTGGGAAGCTGCTGTAAAAAAAATTGTGATGTACAGTATCATGACAGCTCCTTACTTGAAATTGTTCCACAAATGCACAACAGCATACATTAAGACTATTGTTAATATACAAGATTTAACCCTTTCCCACATAGGACAATTCTGCAGCAGACGACTTTGAACATATTTTGTCCAAAAATAGAAAATCTCTATAATTGAATAGATTAAAAGTGAAAAACATTGTGGCAAAAGGAGAAATTGCTCGTTTTTTTAGCGATTTCATCTTATGTCACTTTGTTTTCAAAAAGCAGTCTGCTGCCGAGGCATCAGAAAGTGTCTATATGAGTGAAAGTGTTAAAAAGCATAATAACATCTGTGTAATCAGTTAATTACATGTATCCAGTTTTATCTGTTACAACAGCAATAATAATTGTTTTCCAAAATAGTGATTGGGTCAGACTGTGTAAATTGTGAAAAAAATAAAGATATTGTGAATTACTGAATGGTGCTGCGTTGTTGAATATTTGCCGTCTTAAATTTCATGGCCCACAGCAGCAGAATTTTCAAGACAATATTCACATTTATGTAATCAAATTATTTAAGCACATACTCGTGTCTATGGGTTGATATTAGAATGTACTTTAATGAAATAGTTAGAATCTACCATTTTGGATCATGTGAAGGTGGGAATTTCGGAAAATACCTAAGCTCTTCAGAATAGATATATTATGACATATTGTTTGCCTTAACCCTTTCCCACATACAACATAATCTGAAGACGACTTTGAAAACGTTTAGGCAAAAACACAGAAAATCAAAAGGAACAATAATTGAATAAAGTTGAAAACATGGTGACAAAAGTAGAAAATGTTCGTTTTGAGCATTTTGTCGCTATGTTTTCAAAAGTCGTCTGCTGCAAATGCGTCGAAATGTGTCTGCATGTGGGAAAGGCTTAAATTAATTCTGACCAATCAATATCAATATTCTGGAATAAATCTATTTAGAATGGGGATGCATAAATTGAACTAGAGGAACTAGATAAAATCTTATCTACGTCCCTGACATTAACAACAAATTTTGATTCTTACCAAAATCCAGGTAAGTTGAAACAGGTTGAGAATTTTATAGAACAGATTTGTAATTCAGGGTAAAAAGATATGATTATGCTAAATGGCCAGAATTGTGAATGGGTCAGTCGGAACCTATCAGAAAATTGTGGAGAGCTGTTCTTAATTGTGAATGGGTTTGTTTATCGGTACTACTAACTTATATAATAGAAAAAAAATCACTGTACAAAAAAAATACATTTTGAAATTCCTGAGCATGGATTCAACTACATTCTCCTTTCCATGTCTTGTATGGATAACAAAATATATTTGTCAAGAACTCGAGGCATTATATGAATCCATATGAGACAACTGACAAGCCTTTCTTTACAAAATGTAATTTTATTTAATAAATTCGCTAGTTTGATATTTATTGTTATATCCTTGTTTGTTCTTATTGTAGGATCAGTGCATAGCAAAGCTGGAGTCTCTAGGATTTCGAATTGGCCAAAGCTTGGTTGAAAGGTATGCAAATGAGTTATCTTCATTGTTTTTAACTTTAGCAATTGAAGCCTCCTACCAGTTTTCATACACAGAGCTCTAGATAAGTGGTATTTTTCCTGCTCTAAAATCCTTATTTGACATTCAAATCCTATGTTGTGGGTACTCAAAAGAATCGTCTCAGTGTCGTCAGTGAGACGATTCTTTTGAGTATCCACAACATAGGATTTTGTTGAGTAATAAGAGAACAGTTGTCAGATAAAGACCTATTCACTCCCTCTTATCTAGTCCTCTGCATACATGAATCGCAAACAAACACTTATAATGATTAAAATAAGAATTGTTGTTAACATTGCCTGCATTTCTGTCCCAAAGGCAAGCATACTTGTATGTTTATTAAGCAGGGTTTGGAGAGTGATATGCTTCACTTGAATTACTTCTTGACTTACATAATAGTATGTCAACTTTATTTGAATACATAAAATTTTTGCAACAAAGATTAGAAGTTTAAAGAAACCCGTACTGTAGAATTGACCAAATGACAAGTACATGTAGTAAATTTTGAGATTTTCAGACCCTTTGTTGTTAAACTCATCAACCCTTTCAGACATATAACAAATCTGCAGCAGATGACTTTGAAAACATCAAGATATCGAAAATCATCATAAATGGAAGTTATATTATTGAATAGAATTAAAAGCATGTGCAATTTCTCCTTTTGTCACAAAGTTTCCAAAAGTCATCCACTGCAGATGTATCATAATGCTTTAAAAATTGAATTAGTAATTTTCATACCTTTTTAGCTCACCTGTGCACGAAGTGCTCAAGGTGAGTTATTGTGATCGCCCTATGTCCGGCGTCCATTGTCCGTCGTCCGTCAACATTTTCTCCTCTGTAACCGGTGGGTCAACTGGGATGAAACTTCACAGAAAGCATCCTCTCAATGTCCTCACCAGAATTCCTTAAAATTTTCGGGATCCATGCATAATTCTGGTTTCCATGGCAACGAAATGAAAAAACTTCAAAATTCTTAAAAAATCTTATCCTCCGAAAGTGTCAGGCCGATTTTCAAATAATTTTGTAGAAATGTTCCTCGGGTGACCCTCTATCAGATTCCTTCAAGCCATGTTGATTGGTCGAAAAACATGGCCGCCAGGGGGGGCGGGGCTATTTTTCCTTATATGGCTATAGTGCAAACTTAAAAAATCTTCTCCTCCGAAAGTGTCAGGCCGATTTTCAAATAATTTTGTAGAAATGTTCCTCGGGTGACCCTCTATCAGATTCCTTCAAGCCATGTTGATTGGTTGAAAAACATGGCCGCCAGGGGGGGCGGAGCTATTTTTCCTTATATGGCTATAGTGCAAACTTAAAAAATCTTCTTCTCCAAAAGTGTCAGGCCGATTTTCAAATAAATTTGTAGAAATGTTCCTTGGGTGACCCTCTATCAGATTCCTTCAAGCCATGTTGATTGGTCGAAAATCATGGCCGCCAGGGGGGGCGGGGCTTTTTTGCCTTATATAGCTATAGTGCAAACTTAAAAAATCTTCTCCTCCAAAAGTGTCAGGCCGATTTTCAAATAATTTTGTAGAAATGTTCCTTGGATGACCCTCTATCAGATTCCTTCAAGCCATGTTGATTGGTCAAAAAACATGGCCGCCAGGGGGCGGGGCTATTTTGCCTTTTATTGCTATAGTGAAAACTTAAAAAATCTTCTCCTTCAAAAGTGTCAGGCCGATTTTCAAATAATTTTGTAGAAATGTTCCTAGGGTGACCCTCTATCAGATTCCTTAAGGCCAAGTTGATTGGTTGGAAACTATGCCCGCCAGATGGCGGGGCTTATATAGCTAAAGTGAAAAAAAAAATCAGGTGAGCGATTCCAGGGCCATCATGGCCCTCTTGTTTGAGAAAATGAGACCATTATTTTAAGATTAATTACCACTTTTTCCTGCAATCATTTTAACCCTTTCCCACATACAAGAAATCTGCAGCAGACAACTTTTAACATGTTTTGTCAAACAATGGGAAATCTTTATAATTGAATGGATAACCAATGACTAAAAGTGGAAAAAAAGGTGGCAAAAGGTAAATTGCTCATTATGAGCAATTTTTAGCTCCACTGGCTGAAAGCCAGTCGAGCTTATGTCATGGCGAATTGTCCGTCGTGCGTGCATGCGTTAACTTTTTCCTTTAAACGACTTCTTCTCCCTAACCACTTGGCCAATTTGGTTGAATCTTCATGGGAAGCATCCTCTCAATGTCCTCTACTAAATTCCTTCAATTTTTTTTGATCCATTCAAAATTCTGGTTTCCATGGCAACCGAAAGAAAAAAATAGTGAGAACTTAAAAAATCTTCTTCTCCGAAAGTGTCAGGCCGATTTTCAAATAATTTTGTAGAAATGTTCCTTGGGTGACCCTTTATTAGATTCCTTCAAGAAATTTTGATTGGGCGAAAAACATGGCCGCCAGGGGGCGGGGCTTTTTTGCCTTATATAGCTATAGTGAAAACTTAAATAATCTTTTTCTCAAAAAGTGTTCAGCAGATTTTCAAATAATTATGTAGAAATGTTCCGTGGGTGACCCTCTATCAGATTCCTTCAAGCCATGTTGATTGGTAAAAAAACATGGCCGTCACAGGGCGGGGCTATTTTGCCTATATGGCTAAAGAGCAAACTTAAAAAATCTTCTCCTCCAAAAGTGTCAGGCCGATTTTCAAATAATTTTGTAGAAATGTTCCTTGTGTGAACCTTAATTAGATTCCTTCAAGAAATGTTGATTGGGCGAAAAACATGGCCGCCAGGGGGCGGGGCTTTTTTGCGTTATATAGCTATAGTGAAAACTTAAAACATCTTCTTCTCCGAAAGTGTTCAGCCGATTTTCAAATAATTTTGTAGAAATGTTCATTGGGTGACCCTCTATCAGATTCCTTCAAGCCATGTTTATTGGTCGAAAAACATGGCTGCCAGAGGGCGGGGCTATTTTGACTTATATGACCATAGTGAAAACTTAAAAAATCTTCTCCTCCGAAAGTGTCAGGCATATTTTCAAATAATTTTGCAGAAACATTCCTTTGGTGACACTCTACAAGATTCCTTTAAGCCATGGTGGTTGGTAAAAAAAATAGCCACCACGGGGCAGGGCTGTTTGGAGATTTTATTTTTGCCTTGTGGCCGTGAGCGATACTGGCCCTCTTGGGCCTCTTGTTTCTTTTGCCACAATGTTTTCAAAAGTCGTCTACTGCAGAGGCGTAGGAAAGTGTCTGTATGAGGGAAAGGGCTAAGGGTTTCTTCTGTAGATTCATCATAAGTAAATCTGTATAAATAGTTTACTATTCAACCATCACACATACAACAAATCTGCTGATAACAACTTTAAAACATTATGACAAAAATGTACTAAATCTCTATAAATGAAGGTATGTTAAATTGTTTACTGAAACAAGTTTAAACCATTGTGGCAAAAGGAAAATTGTTCATCAAGAGCAAATTTATTTTTTTGCCAATGTGTCTGTGGTAGAGGCGTCTGAACGTGCCTGTATATGGGAAACAGTTATATTTAGTTACGCTAATCTTTCAACTAACCTTTTATACCTGTGATTTTCAAGATTTACCAAAGACTGCACAAGATTTAAAGATGAGCTGGACATTATGAAATTCGTTTGTAAAGATTTGTGGAATTCTGTTTTTAAGAAACAAGTAGACAATTTACGGACCAATCATCAGGTAGGAATTATTGTATATATCTAGGTTAAAATGCCAAAGCCTACCTGGTATAAACCATAGGTAAAAATGTCAAATTTATAAACATTTTACTTTTTCGTAACTCAATAGCAAAATATTATTAAGTTATCAAGATGGCAATTTTTTCTCTATAGTCATAGCATTTGACTAATGAAATAATAGAATCAGATTAAGCATCCAATGGAAGTAATAAGAACTTGAGGAAAAAAGAGTAGAAGCATTGGAAAATTACAATGGTAGTCTAACAAAAAACTGCATAAACCTTTTCAAACTGTTAAGTTTTTGGATTATTTAACAATATTTCCCTGATATTGCAAACGTCTCTGCAGTAGACAACCTTTGAAAAAATTGTTGGAAAAGAAAAAATGGCTCATTATGACCCACTATTTTTCCTCTTTTCAAGAGTTTAAAAAGTTAACCTTGGTCAGATATGTTTTAAAGGGATGACAGAGACATCGTACCACTGCTATTTTGAACTATTTTTGGTGACTTGAAACAAAATGCATTTTTCACATATTAAATAGATATTTCCTAACAGTATGTTGCAGATATACCTTTGAAGTTGAAAGGCTTTCACATATGCAGACTTTTGAAATCATTGTGGCAAAAAGAGAAATAGCTCATAATTAACAAATTCTCTTTTCGCTACAATGTTTCATTTACGTTCAATATTAATACTTTCATTAAGAGGAATAGGGAGAGGGTTAATGCAACAGTATAAACGCATATGTACACACTACACAACCCATTGACAGGCAGCATGATTTTTAATCTGATATGGCTTCAGTAGTTGTTTTGACTGATACTGGTGTTTCAAATATATTTTTAGGAATCCGCTGTGGTCGAGTGGTTAGTGTCGGGGATTTCGAAACCGGGTGTCCGGGGTTCGATCCCCAATTGCGGCACTACGGCTATATTGGGTGCCCTTGGGCAAGGCACATTTTCTAGCCTAGTACTGGTTTGTTTACCCAGGGATCATGAATAAGTGAACTGTCGCCGTGAACTGTCGCCGTGATATAACTGAAATAATGTTGAAAGCGGTTTAAACCCCCAATAAACAAATGAAATAAATAAATTTAAATATATTTACATGTTTGCATGAATTAATATAACATATAGAACCTAATAATGAAATATAAGTCTAAAAACATAAACATTGTCAAAAAATCTTGCTTTATAATCTATAAATGGTGCAATATGGCAGGTGTGTGAAGTCTCCTTAATTCTTTTCAAAGCAGACAATTCCTTATAATAGAGGGTGACATGTAGACAGTTAGCAATCCCTTATTTCAATTTTAGTTTTACATTGTTGTTTGTATTTTCAGGGTGTCTATGTTTTACAGGATAATAAATTTAGATTCCTCACACAGATATCGAATGGTAAACAATTCATGGATACATCGCCTAAGGTAAAATTTGTTTCAGTTAACCCTTTCCAACATACTTCATGTCTACAGCAGACGACTTTTAAAACATCTTGGTGAAAGTATGGGAAATCTTTATAAATGAAAGTATATTAATCTTATGGAAAAAAAATAAAACAATATTGTAATCAAAGGAGAAACTGTTTATTTTTAGCAATTTATCCTTTTGTCACAATGTTTTCAAATGTCATCTTTTGCAGATGCTTCAAAATGCATCTGTTTGTGGGAATTTTTTATTTAGTGCGTTAATTTAATATCAGGTTACTTGCAATCTACAGTTAAAGATTAACCCTTTCCCTCATATAGACGCCTTTGCAGCAGACAGCTTTTTGAAAGCATAGTGACTAAAGAAGAAATTGCTCAAAACAAGCAATTTCTCCTTTTGCCACAATGTTTTCCACTTTAGGTCATGGGTTATCCATTCAATTTTAAAGATTTTGTATTTTTTGATAAAATATGTTTAAAATCGTCTTCTGCAAGAATTTTTGTATGAGGGAAAGGGTTAAAAGAAAAGATCATGTGACTACTTAACTGATATCATTCAAAGAAAGGCTTTGCTGATGACTAAAATCATCCTGCTTGAACATAGATTTATACTATCAATCATTACTACCCATCTGTCTGCCATGCTTTCATTTCATGACAAATTGGCAGCAACACATGTGATCCTTTGAACACTATTTTATAGAGTATAATGTTCTAACAACAGTATGAAAGAGTATATATTGAGTATGGGCCAGTAACACATACCGTAATCTTTCTTCCTCCTTTTCAGTATTTAGCAATGGCATGTGGAATTATTAGGGGTTGCCTCGCAAATATTGGAGTCAATTCTGTAGTAACAGCCGAAGTTAGTGCTATGCCAGCTTGTAAGTACAATTAATACCTTTCTTACCATATTCCTTAACAAGAAACATACTTTGAACACCTTTAAAACTTTATGGAGAAATGTAATGCTGCACATGTTTTACTTAAAATATGCGTTTATTTCTTTAGATTTATAGCTCACTCGAACAATGTCCTAGGAAATAGATGGAAAAAATGAAAAATTTGGAAGTATTCTTTTGATACAGATTTGTAGCCTTCAGCTGTTGCCTGTATCAGAGAAAAAACTGTATCTTCCTTTTGGTTTTGTTCATATCATTTGGTTATCTGTATTCTGTAATACAGTCAATACCATCAGTTTGTGTTCGCAGGACAGGTTTCATGTTGATGTATTTCATCTTTCAGGTAAATTCCAGATACAGATACAGAGATCATGATGATAAGAATAGAACTAGCACAATGCAGAGAGGAAATTAATTATTAAATTATCATTCCAACAGACAGCACAAAAAATATAACTAGAACATTGTTAACTCTTTCAGCGCCGAATTGTTAAAAGTAGACTATTCCATGTTCAAAATCGGGCGTCTTCATTCCTCATGTAATAAGAGCTTGGACTATTGTGATAACTATAAGGCAAACAATGCTGATTTCAGGTGAGACAGCTCGTTACGAGCTGACTCACCTGAATCAGTATTGTTTGCAAAAACATCAATGTTGCCTTTGGCGCTGAAAGAGTTAAGGGGAAATTAGATGTTAAATTATCATTACGACAGACATCGCAACAACAGGATAAAACAAAGAAAAGATTTTGTTTGTTTGTTCCTGAACATTTCAAATGACGAGGAACTTGTAGATTTGTGTACTCTATAATTATTAACTCTTTCCTCAATACAGACCAATATGCTTAGGTTAGTTCTCCTTGGGGCTGATGTTTAGTCTGGGTTTTTAGCTCACCTGAGCTTTGCTCAAGGTGAGTTATTGTGATCGCCTTTTGTCCGGCGTCCGTCGTCCGTCGTCCGTCGTGCGTCGTGCGTCAACTTCTTCTCCTCAGTAACCAGTGGGTCAATTTGGATGAAACTTCACAGAAAGCATCCTCTCATTGACCTCACCAGAATTCCTTCAAATTTTTGGGATCCATGCAAAATTCTGGTTTCCATGGCAACGAAACCGAAAAAACTTCAAAATTCTTCTTCTCCCAAATTGGTTGGCAGATTTTCAAATAATTTTGTAGAAATGTTCCTTGGATGACCCTCTATCAGATTCCTTCAAGCCGTGTTGATTGGTCGAAAAACATGGCCGCCAGGGGGGGCCGGGCTATTTTGCCTTATATGGCTATAGTGAAAACTTAAAAAATCTTCTCCTCCGAAAGTGTAAGGCCGATTTTCAAATAATTTTGTAGAAATGTTCCTTGGGTGACCCTCTATCAGATTCCTTCAAGCCATGTTGATTGGTCGAAAAACATGGCCGCCAGGGGGGGCGGGGCTATTTTGCCTTATATGGCTATAGTGCAAACTTAAAAAATCTTATTCTCCAAAAGTGTCAGGCCGATTTTCAAATAATTTTGTAGAAATGTTCCTTGGGTAATCCTCTATCAGATTCCTTCAAGCCATGTTGATTGGTCAAAAAACATGGCCGCCAGGGGGCGGGGCTATTTTGCCTTATATGGCCAAAGTGAAAACTTAAAAAATCTTCAACATCTTCTCTTCAGTAACCAGTGGGTCAATTGGGATGAAACTTCACAGAAAGCATCCTCTCATTGACCTCACCAGAATTCCTTCAAATTTTTGGGATCCATGCAAAATTCTGGTTTCCATGGCAACGAAACCGAAAAAACTTCAAAATTCTTCTTCTCCCAAATTGGTTGGCAGATTTTCAAATAATTTTGTAGAAATGTTTCTTAAGTGACCCTCTATCAGATTCCTTCAAGCCATGTTGATTGGTCGAAAAACATGGCCGCCATGGGGTGGGGCGGGGCTATTTTGCCTTATATGGCTATAGTGCAAACTTAAAAAATCTTCTTCTCCAAAAGTGTCGGCCCGATTTTCAAATAATTTTGTAGAAATGTTCCTTGGATGACCCACTTTCAGATTCCTTCAAGCCATGTTGATTGGTCAAAAAACATGGCCGCCAGTAGGCAGGGCTATTTTGCATTATATGGCTATAGTGAAAACTTAAAAAATCTTCTCCTCCAAAAGTATCTGGCCGACTTTCAAATCATTTTGGAGAAATGTTCCTAGGGTGACCCTCTATCAGATTCCTTCAAGCCAAGTTGATTGGTCGGAAACTGGCTGCCAGGGGGCGAGGCTTATATAGCTAAGGTGAACAAAAAATAAAAAATCAGGTGAGCGATTCAAGGGCCATCATGGCCCTCTTGTTTTTAAGACCACGTCTTCTCATTGACTAATATATCCCATTTTATTCATAATCCTACTTTGAAGTGTACATGTATATAGATTTCAAGAGAATGCAACAGGGAATATTTCGGAATGGAACATACCCCAAGCTTACAACTGTTTAAGGTATATGTTCTGTGTAAATTGAACTGTTGCATGATGAACACATTACAAAGTTAATTTACTGTATATTTCTCTGTAAACTAACAATGCCCACGTATTTAGCAGGGGACAGTTCAATTTACACGCACAATACCCTTGGTTTAAATGTGCAATATGTAAATAATATGTGAATAAATTATTAAAAATATGTATTTTATTAGTAACTCTCCAGATCCCCTAATTAACCATTTTCCACTTATAGACGTTTTATGACGCCACTGCAACAGACTTATTTGAAAACAGTGTGGCAAAAGGTGAAATTGCTCAAAACAAGCTCAAAACGAGCCACAATGTTTTCAACTGTTTTCGGTAATTATACCTTCATTTATAAAAATAAAATCTTGGGTTTTTGCCAACATGTTTTCAAAGTCGTCTGCTGCAATTTGTTGTATGTGGGAAAGGGTTAGATAAAAACTTTACGCATCCTACACTGTGGGAACTGGAAATAATGCTCTCACCGAAGGAACGATATTCGTCTTGGGTGGTCGTAACATATATGTAAATACTTTGAGAATGCATGATTGGCTAGCTTACTGGAAGACAAGAACCTGGTTACAAAGATCAGTTTATCTGTAAACCTTCAGACTGTCTCGTATATGCATGGAAGTTGCTCTTTAAATCTTGTTTATTCAGTTGTATAGGCAGGCCTAGGTTTTATTTGAGCTCCTATAGAGCGGAAATGAATACATATTTTAACCCATTCATACATAGAAAAAAATCTGCAGCAGACGATTTTGAAAATATGGGACAATGTCTTCGTAAGGCGACTGCAAGTAGGAAAGGGTTGAAACATTTTTCAGCCAGTTCACAAAATCGGTCTGCCGATAAATCTATTGCCGTATTTATCCAATAGGGTAGTTTTTGGGAAAGTGAACTGACCTCAGACAACTGAATATATCATTGGGACCACTGCCCTGGAACGTGGGTAAACATGGTACATGTACCTTGAAACCCGTATAGCTATGCACATGTATGACGTCATCGTTTGCTTAAGAAAGTCATTCTTTGTTACTTCTGGAGATCTATATGAATATCAACGAAGGTACAATGTACCTACGTATGTCCAAGTGCAGTGGCTGATTAATTTATTGACTTGAGTGCGGTAATTTCATTTTAACAATTTGCCGGTTCCAACAGAATTTCTGCTATACCAAGTTGATAGAACATCCGTCAATGATGCGTTGGTTACTAATTAGTTCTGAGTCAACACACGTTCCTTGCCAAAAGGACACCCCTGCATGACGGCCTCGAACAGAAATTAAATCCCGGACGTCTAGCATCGAGCGAATTTTGCTCGATTTTCACATATCAGTTTTGATATGCACACTTCTCCTTTAAACATGTAGCTATCACAATGAATGGGGAACCACTCCACGAGAGGATTCGACCGAAACCACGATAGCTCGGCCTGTAACGAAAATTAATTATTAATCCAGGTAGCGTAAGTTCAAACAACGACTAGCCCATGGATTCTTTCCGATGATTGACGAAATTCATAGTGACTACCGCCATTGGTCTACCAAGAATGGTCTAGTACTTGTTTATGTTGGAAGGTAGCTAGTTGCTTTGGAAGAATGCTGTGTGGAGTATTGACATAGTCGGGAAAAATAATAATATGAACTGTCCAAACAGTAATGTTTTAGTTTCGATGACTGATGGCCAGTCGAGCTTATGTCATGGTGCATTATCCACGAGTGTTTTGCTTCTTAATAGTAATGAAATATCATAGGAAGCATCCTATCAATGTCATCTCATAAATTCCTTCAAAACCTTTGGATTCATACAGAATTCTGGTTGCCATGTCAAACGGCATGATCAAATGATATATATTCACCTCCGGAACTACTTGGCCGATTTCAAATATGTGTGTAGAAATGTAACTTGGGTGACCATCGACAAGATTTCTTCAAGACACCTTCCTGCAAAGTTTAAATGGAATTGACCCAGTGGTATAAGAGGAGCTGTCGTTTGAGTAATTTGTTGACACACCGGACGGCGAATGATAAAAAGCTCACGTGAGCGATACGTGCCCATATGAGCTTACAAACATGTGTGATAATATCAAAGAATTGTTCTTATATTCGAGTTTGCGTCAAAGCGATGCCATATTGCTACATGTAAGTTACATAGATAAAACATTGAAATGGTACGTTATTTCCTTATCTAGACCTCATTTCGAAATGAATGTCAGGTCATTGATGTCACGCGGGACCCTTTCAAACATACAACAAATATATAGCAGACGACTTTTCCAAACATTTACATTATAATATGGAATATCTCTTTAATTGAAAGAATAATTATTGAAGAGAATTGAAAATATTGTGAGGAAAGCGAGAAGTTACTCTTGAACAAGTCTGTGTCTTATTGCCACAGTGATTTCAAAAGTAGTCCCCTGCAGAGGCGTCAAAAAGCGCCTGTATGTGAGAAAGGGTTAAGGAGAGATACGTCCGACATTTTCCCTTAACCACTGGGAAATCAGAAATTACTCTTTTCGATTTTTCTGCAATTCTTCTCAGTCTTAAAATTGTATATATATATATGCCTCTTAAAGAATACATGTATTGACACTGTATCTAAATGTGAACACGTAAACGACCAAATTTCAAAACAATACAAACGGTCTGTTCGAATAGCCTTAACGAGACCTTGTTAAAAATTGCATCAGTAAGTTAAAAGTTAATTACATCAGTAATTGTTTGAAATCCCCGAAACCCTTAAAACCAAGGAATGTAGCAACTACTACCTTTTTTAAAAGTCTGATCGGTAAATCAAACCCTGATATCCTGCTCAGGCTCTTGAGGCGGATGTTTTGACCAAATACACCACCGAAGCCAGTACACTTACTATGCCGGATAAAGAGGACCATTTCATTGGTGCGTATTTAGACACTCGCATGGGACATAAAGGGGACAAGTCATTTCTTTTAGTTCGATAATTACGTTTCACCATGAAAAACATGTTTTGGAAATTTCGAAAGGCAAATCCCTGTATTAGTCTTTGCCATCGCATAGTCTGATCTGGGCCTTTCCCATTCGCCTTCTCTGTGAGCAAATGTTTTATCAGCATATGTTACAACGGTGATTCAGTAAACACGTATTTATTTTCAAAATAAAATAACATGTAAAATGTATGCAACCTCGTATGGCGTCACATATTTAATGTCATAACTGGATTGACACCATTTAGACATTCAAAGACACCGATTCATACAGCCGCGACCCAATGTAGTCTCCAAAGTGGCAGTGATCAATTATTCAACAATTATTCACATTGAGACTCGTCTTGTTGACTCTCCTCCCCGTTAAAGAATAATATAAAGGTAAATTGGCATACAATATCTGGGACTACACTTCTAGTTTTTTGTCAGAATATGCAATTAGCCTTTTTAACACGATATCGGCCGACATTGAATATTCTGGTTAGACGGTGAGTATATACAGCCCCACATGAGTCCTCACTGTACGATGATACATTAAGACCCCAAATAACTAGACGCGGATCATTATTTTTCTGAATTTGAGGTATATTATGTTTTCTGTCGATTTATAATTTCCAAAGGTTTAAAACACATTGTATATCAAATCAGAAATTGCAAATACATCTTAAGAGCTACTTTTCCCATGCATAAGGACTGCCGGCAGATTTGTGCTAATCAATGAATTGTTCTTGGAATTTGAATGTACTTCATTGACTGACCTGGTTTGAAGATGTGTTAAAGATAAACATCCAGATTACAGTTCGTGCGTCACTTTGTCGGCAATATGGCAAGTGCAAGGATGTTCGGTTTGTAATATTTTTCTTATATGAATTAATAATTTGGTAGCATTAAGTTAGATTAGAAGCAGATTTGACCATACTTATGAGCGCCGATATGCAAAAACCGAACAAAAGGCAGCTGCAGCAAGTGTTGATCTAGATCACTCAGGGGATCTACGCAGTCGGATCTTGTTTTGAACTGTTCGCCAATAAGTCATAGACGGTTTCAAGTATCTTGGATTCGTAGCTTAAATGCAAGGTTCGATCTTTATACACACATGGAATAATTACGTAGAGGTTGATTTTCATTGAGCGACGCAGATATGTAGTGGTCGATTGATATGTATTACCCAATTGCTGCTCGAACTGATTTTATGAAGCCTGTGTCACCACTCTAGAGCTAGGCCAAGTGGTGCATCCGCGCCGTCGTGCTAGGCTCTATACTGTTTATTGATCAATTTAACATTGTTTCTCTATATGCATATGACCGCCTCGGTGGCGTAGTGGTAGATCGTCCGCCTCGGGTTCAGGGGGTTCGATTCCCGGCCGGATAATACCAACTACTTTAAAAATGGTAGTAATGGCTGCTCTCCTTGGCGCTCAGGGTTGCGCTGTTAGCATTCATAGTGACTGGCTGGTGTAAGGATACATGGACCAGTAGTTCTGGTAACTTACCCAGGAAACGCCGTGATATAACTGAAAAATTGTTGAAAGCGTCGTAAATCAATAAATCAATCTGTATGTGTTAAAACCGACATGTAAGTTATTTGAAAGACACAAAATAAAACTCGTCAGACGTTAACTACTCATTTCTGTTAATGCTCGTCGTTGTCCTTCTCGTCATTGTTCGTTGAATTACATTCCGGGGCCTCAATTAAGGGTCCTATGGTATAAATCAGAGATGTATTCAGATTTACCAAACACACCGGTCAATTGGGTGTATGCTAGTTAACAACTATAATTTGATTGGTGGATTCGGTTAACAACTTTTTTGTTAGGTAGCCTGAATATGAATACACACCAGAGCCCGATGCAATCTCAGATATTATGTTTTGAGAATACAAAAACTGCCTTAGCTTTTAAAAAGTTCGCATGTACATTTTAATCGTTGGTAAGCTGGCGAGACCAGTTATGTAAAAGGCATATTTTTTTGATAACTAAACTCATTCGAAACATTTAAAAAAAATCATAAAACAAAACCTTGAATATGAATATTTAAAGTTTTATTTAAGATTGACGTCATAAAATGTGTCATGCGCAAACATGGCTGTACTTAAAACCTTCTGATAATAACTAAGCAATTACCATAAATGATAGCATTGCAATTGATAGATTATCTGTAGTTAACCGATTTGATTTGCTGCCCATAATGCTGCCGGCAACAATTCTTTAATGTAATCTCTGCATTATCAAGTAACTGACCTTCAATTGCATTTAGTGTCTATAGACTTCTTCGATATATATGGTTAAGGGAAAATAACAAAACGTTAAACTCATTACTTCAATAGTCTATAACTTCAATAGTCTATATACCTATGCTATTCTAAGCATCCGAAGCATCGTTTGCGAAAAAGAATGATAGAATGACTCAATTTCAATGCCGCAGACAGTTCCTATACACGAACTTAGAACACACCGTTGAATTGTCGTGGTCGTTAGAGCGTCCTCTTCAACATCGATAGGTCTAGGTTCAATCGTGGGAAGGGATATCCAACAGACCTTAAGAATGGTAGTAGAAGCTTCACTCTAGCTTACAAAACAATATTGAATCTTCTGCTATAGATATATATATGAACATTTACCTGTGGTGTGATCCATTTCAGAAGTCTGCTGTATTCTTAGTGTATTTGTACTACACCTAGTTGGTAAGTTATATATTATCCCGAAAACCAACATTATGGCATTTGTGTAATGTATCGACCCAGATCAGCATGCGCAGTTCGTGCAGACAGATCCGGGTCTCAGGGGAATAGAAGTATAGAGTAATGATTCCTGAAACAGAAAATCCACAGGAGGCGAAACGTGTCTGCCCGTGTAAGTCTGCGCGGCATGCTTATGCTGATCCGGGTCGATACTTTACGCAAAGCTCACACTGTTGGTTTCCACCGCCTGACGGCTCATTAGTATCCCGTTACATTGTCTTTATAAGTTGTTTATCAACAATCTACTCATGTTTGACCATGCAACCAAATGTAATAATTACAAACGAGTGTTCTTTGGTTTTAAAAGAACGGTTGTTAAAAAGATGCAAACGTAGATATATGGATGCCGACATTCCTTAATTTTTAAATATATTTGATAAATAACTGATATTGCATTACCTTATAGTTCTATGTTCTTCCAGAAGTATTTCGTGTAAATTATCAGTCTATTAGTCTTAACAAGAGGGCCATGGGGCCCTGGATCGCTCACCTGAGAATGGGCTTTTTAAGACTTAACTCTTTCAGCGCCAATGGCAATATCATCAAGACAAACTTTCTGACATTTGGCCTAGATATCTTCAAGGTAAAGATCCAAAATGACCCATAATTGAACTTGGCCTAGATATCATCAAGACAAACTTTCTAACAAAGTTTTAACATGCTCAAGTTTAAAATGCGGCTTTTAGAGTGTTAACAAGATTTTCCTTAAGTTAAGCCTAGCAACCTAGTTTTTGACCAAACATGACCTATATTCGATCTTGGCCTAGAAATCACTAAGACAAAACATTCTGACAAAGTTTCAACATGCTCAAGCCAAAAATGTGGCTTCCAGAGTGTTTACAAGACTTTTCATAAATTTGACCTAGTGACCTAGTTTTCAACCAGACAGTTTCGAACTTGGCCTAGATATCACTAAGATTTTCCTTAAATTTGACCTAGTGACCGGACATGACCCAGTTTCGAACTTGGCATAGAAATCACTAAGACAAACATTCTGACAAAGTTTCAACATGCTCAAGCCAAAAAGTTGCTTCCAGAGTGTTAACAATATTTTCCTTAAATCTGACCTAGTGACCTAGTTTTTAACCAGACAGTTTCGAACTTGGCCTAGATATCACTAAGACAAACATTCTGACAAAGTTTCAACATGCTCAAGCCAAAAATGTGGCTTCCAAAGTGTTAACAATATTTTCCTTAAATTTGACCTAGTGATCTAGTTTTTTAACCGGACATGACCCAGTTTCAAACTTGGTCTATATATTACTAAGACATACATTCTGACAAAGTTTCAACATGCTCAAGCCAGAAATGTGGCTTCCAGAGTGTTAACAAGAGTTTCCTTAAATTTGACCTAGTGACCTAGTTTTTGACCGGACATAACCCAGTTTCTAACTTGGCCTAAATATCACTAAGACAAACATTCTGACAAAGATTCAACATGCTCAAGCCAAACATGTGGCTTCAAGAGTGTTAACAAGATTTTCCTTAAATTTGACCTAGTGACCTAGTTTTTAACCCCGTATGACACAGTTTTGAACTTGGTCTAGATATTACTTAGACAATCATTCTGACAAAGTTTCAATATGCTCAAGTCAAACATGAGTCTTCCAGAGTGTTAACAATATTTTTCATAAATTTGACCTAGTGACCTAGTTTTTGAACGGACACGACCCAGTTTCGCCTAGATATCACTGAGACAAACATTCTGACAAAGTTTCAACAAGATTTTCCTTAAATTTGACCTAGTGACCTAGTTTTAACCCCGCATGACCCAGTTTCGAACTTGGCCGAGAGTTGATGGAGATATATGTTCTGATAAACTTTCATAAAGATTGGATTCAAGATGTTGCCTCTAGAGTGTTAACAAGCAAATGTTGACGACGAACGACGGACGACGGACAAAAGGCGATCACAATAACTCACCTTGAGCACTACATGCTCTGGTGAGCTAAAAATTAAACTAGAGTTCATTTATATTCTTTGATCCGTTTCTTTCTTCCAATATATTTATTTTGATGAAATAGATTAATGAACTATTACAGATGCCGGTCAAGTATGTTCCTCGTGCAGTAATGTAGAGGGTGCGTCGGCCTGTAATCATATCGTGGAATGTCGAAACGATGAAGTAAGTCTTACTGTCTGGCTACATTGCTCGTGTTATCACCCCGTAGTAATATCTGGTTGTCTTAATTCACCTCTTCTGTGTTATACACTAGTTTAAGAAACCTTCCCTTGACAACAGTAACACGTTAGTACGATCATTATAAGTATATTTAGATTCTGAAGATGTCGCCTTTCAACAAACGGCATTCATAGTAGAATAAATATGGCTAGACTATAGTGCAATAAATTTAAAATATTGGTTCGGTTCATTGCCCTAAGGTAAAAGAATCCGCCCGTCTGGTGGCAATTTGTTTTGGCCAATCAAGCTTAAGGAATCTGCTGGAACCGATTAGGAATATTTCTATTCAATTTTTTGAAAAATGGAAAAATATGTTCCGAGATGTAGAATTTTAAAACTTTCACCTTAGGTATAAACGGTAAAACAGCTCTGCCAACCCTGGCGAACATGGGTTATTGTTTACCAATCAAAATGGCATAAATGAATCTGGTAGAGAGTCAACCTAGTAGCATTACCAAAACAATAAACTGGAAGACACATCACCAAAAAAGAAATCAAAAGAATTTGTTGGCAATGGAAATGACGTGTACTCATAAAGAAAATAAAGTATCTGAAATACATTCTTGAAAAAGACATCAACAGGGAAACGGTAAGAAGGGATGTCCCAGAGATAGATGTCGAACTCTTATGACAGGGGAAGCAAAATAAGTCTGAATGCGTTGGCACAACATGAATAGAAAGGCTAAATATGAGCCGTACCGCGAGAAAACCAACACTGTGGGCTCTGCGTAAAGTATCGACCCGGATCAGCCTAAGCATGCCGCGCAGGCTTACCCAGATATACACTTTCGCCTCCTGTGGATTTTCTGTTTCAGGAATCATTATATACCTCTATCCCCCCTGAGACGGAATGTGTCGGCCCGGATCAGTCTGCGCGGACTGCGCATGCTGATCTGATCGATACATTACGCAGATGCCATAATGGTTTTTTTTTTTCGCGGGACGGCTCATATATGGAAGTAAGGAGGAGCCGGTATCAGCTGTATATACCGATCAATTTGAAGAACATAGGTAGAAATAGGTATATAAGCATTATGTACACATGATGCAAACAATAATACCAGTGAGTATGAGGCGCCGTTTTACTATTTATCCCATATTTTTTGATATCAGGAATTCAATTTTTTGATATCAGAAAATCATTTTTTGATATCAGAAAATCATTTTTTGATATCAGAAAATCATTTTTTGATATCAGAAAATCGATTTCTTGATATCAAGAAATAAGGAGTATTTTCTGATATCAAAAAATCGATTTTCTGATATCAAAAAATGAATTTTTGATATCAGAAAATCGATTTTTTGACATCAGGAATTCGATTTTTTGATATCAGAAAATATTCATTATTTTCTGATATCAAGAAATTGATTTCCTGATATCAAAAAATGATTTTCTGATATCAAAAAATCGAATTCCTGATATCAAAAAATATCAAGAAATATGCTCTATTTTACCTTATCAGATGATTTTCTGATATCAAGAATTCGAATTCCTGATATCAGAAAATGAATATTTGATATCAGAAAATGTATTTCTTGATATCAGAAAATCGTCAGTATTTTTTTATATCAGAAAATAGATTATTTGATATCAGAAAATGGATTTTTTGATATCAGAAAATGATTTTCTGATATCAAGAAATGGAATTTCTGATATCAAGAAATGTAAATGATTTTTTGATATCAAGAATTCGAATTCCTGATATCAGAAAATGAATATTTGATATCAGAAAATGTATTTCTTGATATCAGAAAATCGTCAGGTTTTTTTTATATCAAAAAATGGATTTTTTGATATCAAAAATTCGATTTCTTGATATCAGAAAATCATGAATATTTTCTGATATCAAAAAATCGAATTCCTGATGTCAAAAAATCGATTTTTTGATATCAGGAAATCATTTTCTGATATCAAGAAATCCATTTTCTGATATCAAATAATCTATTTTCTGATATCAAAAAATACTGACGATTTTCTGATATCAAGAAATACATTTTCTGATATCAAATATTCATTTTCTGATATCAAGAAATTGATTTCCTGATATCAAAAAATCGATTTTTTGACATCAGGAATTCGATTTTTTGATATCAGAAAATATTCATTATTTTCTGATATCAAGAAATTGATTTCCTGATATCAAAAAATGATTTTCTGATATCAAAAAATCGAATTCCTGATATCAAAAAATATCAAGAAATATGCTCTATTTTACCTTATCAGATGATTTTCTGATATCAAGAATTCGAATTCCTGATATCAGAAAATGAATATTTGATATCAGAAAATGTATTTCTTGATATCAGAAAATCGTCAGTATTTTTTGATATCAGAAAATAGATTTTTTGATATCAGAAAATCGATTTTTTGATATCAGAAAATGAATTTTTGATATCAGAAAATCAATTTTTTGATATCAGGAATTCGATTTTTTGATATCAGAAAATCTTTTTTTGATATCAGGAAATCAATTTCTTGATATCAGAAAATAGTGAATATTTTCTGATATCAATAAATCGAATTCCTGATATCAAAAAATTGATTTTCTGATATCAAAAATTCATTTTCTGATATCAAAAAATCGATTTTCTGATATCAAAAAATACTCTTTATTTCTTGATATCAAGAAATCGATTTTCTGATATCAAAAATTCGATTTTTTGATATCAGGAATTCGAATATTTGATATCAAAAAATAAGGGATAAATAGTAAAACGGCGCCTCATAAGTGAGTGACGTCAGGCGAAAGTGTGTTGCCAAAATACGTCTCAAGTTAGGCATTATATAAAGGTACACATGCGTTGAACAAGTGGGACTTAAACATTTTCATCCCTTTATTCTTCATAATATATCACGTTTTCGTTGTTGACGTATTGGCCTCTGAATATAGATGCTATCTGGATTAATTTAAATATTTTGATATATTCGCCAAGGGTACAGCACAACGGGCTTCTGTGGTGTACTCCGCTCATTAAATACATATAAATACAACGTGGTACGTGCAATTCGATCCATCTAGGTACGTTAAACTTAAAATGAGCCACACATAGGTTTGGCAAATATCCATTCTCTCGAGTATGAGGCGCCGCTTTACTATTCCTTATTTTTTGATATCAGGAATATAAATGATTTTCTGATATCAAGAAATCGAATTTTTGATATCAAAAAATACTGACGATTTTCTGATATCAAGAAATACATTTTCTGATATCAAATATTTATTTTCTGATATCAAATATTCATTTTCTGATATCAAATATTCATTTTCTGATATCAGGAATTCGAATTCTTGATATCAGAAAATCATCTGATGGCGCCGTTTTACTATTTATCCCTTATTTTTTGATATCAAAAAATCGAATTTTTGATATCAGAAAATCGATTTCTTGATATCAAGAAATAAGGAGTATTTTTTGATATCAGAAAATCGATTTTTTGATATCAGAAAATGAATTTTTGATATCAGAAAATCAATTTTTTGATATCAGGAATTCGATTTATTGATATCAGAAAATATTCACTATTTTCTGATATCAAGAAATTGATTTCCTGATATCAAGAAATTGATTTCCTGATATCAAAAAATGATTTTCTGATATCAAAAAATCGAATTCCTGATATCAAAAAATTGATTTTCTGATATCAAAAATTCATTTTCTGATATCAAAAAATCAATTTTCTGATATCAAAAAATCTATTTTCTGATATCAAAAAATACTAACGATTTTCTGATATCAAGAAATACATTTTCTGATATCAAATATTCATTTTCTGATATCAGGAATTCGAATTCTTGATATCAGAAAATCATCTGATAATGTAAAATAGAGCATATTTCTTGATATTTTTTGATATCAGGAATTCGATTTTTTGATATCAGAAAATCATTTTTTGATATCAGGAAATCAATTTCTTGATATCAGAAAATAATAAATATTTTCTGATATCAAAAAATCGAATTCCTGATATCAAAAAATTGATTTTCTGATATCAAAAATTCATTTTTTGATATCAGAAAATGGATTTTTTGATATCAGGAAATCAATTTCTTGATATCAGAAAATGAATATTTGATATCAGAAAATGTATTTCTTGATATCAGAAAATGTATTTCTTGATATCAGAAAATGGTCAGTATTTTTTGATATCAGAAAATAGATTATTTGATATCAGAAAATGGATTTCTTGATATCAGAAAATGATTTTCTGATATCAAAAAATGGAATTTCTGATATCAAGAAATATGAATGATTTTCTGATATCAAGAAATCGAATTTTTGATATCAAAAAATCGATATTTTGATATAAAAAATACTGACGATTTTCTGATATCAAGAAATACATTTTCTGATATCAAATATTCATTTTCTGATATCAGAAATTCGATTTCTTGATATCAAAAAATCATTTACATTTCTTGATATCAGAAATTCCATTTCTTGATATCAGAAAATCATTTTCTGATATCAAGAAATCCATTTTCTGATATCAAATAATCTATTTTCTGATATCAAAAAATACTGACGATTTTCTGATATCAAGAAATACATTTTCTGATATCAAATATTCATTTTCTGATATCAGGAATTCGAATTCTTGATATCAGAAAATCATCTGATAAGGTAAAATAGTATGAGGCGCCGTTTTACTATTTATCCCTTATTTTTTGATATCAGGAATTCGATTTTTTGATATCAGAAAATCATTTTTTGATATCAGAAAATCGATTTCTTGATATCAAGAAATAACGAGTATTTTCTGATATCAAAAAATAGATTTTCTGATATCAAGAAATGAATTTTTGATATCAGAAAATCGATTTTTTGATATCAGGAATTCGATTTTTTGATATCAGAAAATATTCATTATTTTCTGATATCAAGAAATCGATTTTCTGATATCAAAAAATGATTTTCTGATATCAAAAAATCGAATTCCTGATATCAAATAATATCAAGAAATATGCTCTATTTTATGAGGCGCCGTTTTACTATTTATCCCTTATTTTTTGATATCAAAAAAATCGAATTTTTGATATCAGAAAATCGATTTCTTGATATCAAGAAATAAAGAGTATTTTTTGATATCAGAAAATCGATTTTTTGATATCAGAAAATGAATTTTTGATATCAGAAAATCAATTTTTTGATATCAGGAATTCGATTTATTGATATCAGAAAATATTCACTATTTTCTGATATC
>JASEVX010000001.1:85102186-85333635 GCA_031761405.1 Serripes groenlandicus
ATTTCCTGATATCAGAAAATAGTGAATATTTTCTGATATCAATAAATCGAATTCCTGATATCAAAAAATTGATTTTCTGATATCAAAAATTCATTTTCTGATATCAAAAAATCGATTTTCTGATATCAAAAAATACTCTTTATTTCTTGATATCAAGAAATCGATTTTCTGATATCAAAAATTCGATTTTTTGATATCAAAAAATAAGGGATAAATAGTAAAACGGCGCCTCATAAAATAGAGCATATTTCTTGATATTTTTTGATATCAGGAATTCGATTTTTTGATATCAGAAAATCATTTTTTGATATCAGAAAATCGATTTCTTGATATCAGAAAATAATGAATATTTTCTGATATCAAAAAATCGAATTCCTGATATCAAAAAATCGATTTTCTGATATCAAAAATTCATTTTTTGATATCAGAAAATCGATTTTTTGATATCAGAAAATACTCGTTATTTCTTGATATCAAGAAATCGATTTTCTGATATCAAAAAATGATTTTCTGATATCAAAAAATCGAATTCTTGATATCAAAAAATAAGGGATAAATAGTAAAACGGCGCCTCATACTGATAAGGAAAAATAAAGCATATTTCTTGATATTTTTTGATATCAGTAATTCGATTTTTTGATATCAGAAAATACTCTTTATTTCTTGATATCAAGAAATCCATTTTCTGATATCAAAAAAAGATTTTCTGATATTAAAAAATCGAATTCCTGATATCAAAAAATAAGGAATACATAGTAAAACGGCGCCTCATACTCGAAGCTTTAAGACTGCTGGACTACTAGTCTCATAACATCCGACATATTACTTCGTTATAGTACTACATGCTCGTCTAAGAATGAAGTATTGTGTCTTATTATATATAACGAGATTTCCTGAACGACTACATGGTGAGGATCATGGTCAGACTGGTAGAAGGCTCGGGCCGATCTATACGTTTGCTGTTTGATACGTTCTGAAGGTCAGGCGGCGTGTCAATACTCGTTAAATGTACATGTATCACTACTAGTATCTGGATTTTCCGCGTCTCGTCTCTTCTTTAATTTTAATCGTCGTTATTCTGAACGTTTTACCGTCATTCATTTACAGGTATGCTATCTACATAAATATTCAACAGAATCTGGACTTTCTATGGTGGATCTGGGCTGTACTACTTCACAGGTCTGATTATTTTTTCTGTTCAGTTGCATATCTTGCTAAATTTTCTGTAGTTCTGGAACATAATTATAAGAATGTAGAAATATATATAAATATATTTTAATCGTTTAATGATGTTGTCTTTCAAAGTCCTTTGTCTTGAAAATATTTCAATAAAAACATGTATGCATGCAATATCTGGACACTTGGAACGATATTTAATAGTGTTGAAAACAGTGAGAAATTTGAGAAATTGGTCTTTCTATGGTCTTTCTCCTTTACACTCAATGTATTTAAATATCATTGACAGCAGATGAGTCAAATGCCGATTGTTTAAGGAAAAAATGTCAAATTTAAAAGTCATCCTAACTTTAACCATTTCCCACAAACAGACGCTTTCTATAGCCTCTGTAACAGACGACTTTTGAAAACATTGTGGCAAAAGGAGAAATTGCTCTTTATGATCAATTGCTGCCTTTGTCACACTCAATGTTGTCAACTCTATTCAATAAATATTTTATTTGTTTACGGAAACTTTCGATAGTTTTGTCTAAATGCTTTCAAAGTCATCTGCTGCAGTTGTGTTGTATGTGGGAAAGGGTTAATGGCTATGAGCTGTAATAAACATTGTTTTATATAAATTATCTATAAAATCGGTTAACTTATTCGATAATCCCAGTCAATAGAGATCAAGAAGTTTTAAATGTACCTATACGTAGATGACATATACTGTAAAGCGTTTGAAATGCATTTACCTTTTATATAAAATCATGTGTTAATTAAGAGCGTTGACAACTCAATGAAACCCATTGTACTTGCCAATGAATTCCAAATTTCTTTGAGCAACAATTGGATATATCAAATCGAATAAACGTCACTCTGAATTTTCAAGTCTGACTGCCATAAATGCATGTACCAGACCATGTTTTTCAGGGTTGTCCGCATTCTCAAGAAGCAATCCTTGGTAAGCGGGCGGAAGGACATCATCTAAAATGTACTTCTTGCTGTAATGATACATCTCGATGTAACGCTCACATGGACTGTAACACCGCCTTAAACTCAGGTATATTCCATGTATTTTTAATTTGTTATCAATTCAAATGATTGGTTGTGCCTCGTTGATCATGATGAAGAATATACAGCTTTTAAAGAAGTGTCGTATCTTTTTGTTTAATTTTAGGATAAGGGTTAGGCCATTTTTGTCCTGTTTGACCAGTTGGAGATATGGCTTATACAGAGCTCTAGCTTGTGGTAACTCAGGCCAAGGTCACAATAGTTAAATATAGATACATGTACTAGTAGCGTATGTAGAAAGCTAGCTTGAGATATTGTTTTTTGGGGTTACTTAGGTCTAAGTCAAGGCCATTGTTACGCCATTGTTACTCGAAATTAAAAATAGCAGAAACCCTTGTGAACTCTCCTCAGGCAATCCCTAAATGCAGATAAAAGCTTGTTTCGCAATGGATGTAAAAATAGATTAATACGTTTAACTTAATAGACCGGAATATTTCATCTCTATCAAGTATGAAAATGGACCATGTGGGTGCCCAAAACTACAGAGGGGTGCAGGGCTTCTTTTTTTAATTGAATTTGGAATTATATTTGATTCCCGTTCATAATTATTGATTGAAATTATCAGACATTGAATTTGGTATATCATGTTTAGGATGACATCATTGGTAATGTCATACATGACTATGAAAAAAAATAGTTTTTCTTCAGTTGTAAATAACTTAATATGCATCGTCAGGGTTAAACGTAAAATACTATAGACACAAAAGGTGATTATTTATTTGTGTTTAGACGGACGTAACCACAGTAAAAATATGCCATTGCATAAGAAAAACATTTAAGTATGTTGATGTAAAGAAACATTAAAGACATTAATTGACAGATCAACATTTGAAAACAAAAATGATAACTTGAACTTGGTTTGTATGACAATTACTAGGTAACTTGGTTATTTTCAAGACATGTATGATACATACTGTTCAATAATATTTCAGTCAGTATGCACTTCGTTTAACAAAGGACGAGAAGAAATGTGTAGTAGATGCACTGTTTAAAGGTCACCCTCTCCTTACATGCTAAACCTGTGATTGAGCAAGTACCTTGTTTTCGTGGGATTTCTTGCTTTATGTTTCTTATTTTAGGATTAGTTCTTCCGGAAGAATGTTCCGACCTTACGGTACCTGGGCACGTAAGCGGCGTATACACTATATATCCGTATCGTACGATTACAAAACCAGTTTCAGTGTATTGTTACTTTGATGCAAACAACATCGCATGGACAGTACGTTTATTTTTCATCATGTTACGTAGTCACGAAGAAACCTTATAAGTTTGCAAAGTATTATCATGCCTGTTTGTGTCACCTGATGGATCACTTCTCCGTCGTCTTCTTCTGCCCGGCTCTCGATCATGAATTGCACAAATTGCTCAAACTTTCGTTTCTGTTTGGCAAATTCACTTCAAAATTGTTGAACTAATATCTCTTGATCAGGGGAATAAAATAATACAAGGAACTCTGGCTTGCTTATTTTAAGGATTTATTTACCTTGTCATATTTTAAGTTCGGCAGATTCACTCAAAGTTGCATCGCGCTTACCTTGTAACCAGGAAAACGGAATAGTATAAGGAATATAACTCTTGTAGTTTTCTCTTTTTTTCATTGTTCGGCCATCATCAATTTCAAACTTGGTTTGTAGGTAACATATGACCTGCAGATGTGCAGTGTACAATTGTTTCAAACAGTGTGTGTGTGTGTGTTTTTTTTTTTTATTCTACCCTTTTCCTTATTTTGATATGTAGAAAAGCAGCCAGTTGCTTGGAAGGACTGTTGTGTGCAGTATTGGTGTGAGAAATCCAGGAAACACAACGGTAGGTGAACTGGCCGCCGTGATATGACTATACAATTTGTTCCCAATACTTTGTTCGGGTACGAAACAGCCGATACTTTTTCGGTTACGAACCAGCCGATATATTTTCGGGTACGAAACAACTAATTTATTTTCGGGTACGAAACAGCCAATATGTTTTCGGGTACAAAACAGTATCAGTTACCAAACGGCCAAACATTGTCCGGGTACAAAACGGTTCGGTTACCAAACGGCCGATTTATTTTGGGGAACGAAACAGCCAATGTATTGTCGGGTACGAAACAGCCAATTTGTTTTCGGGTACGAAACAGTATCAGTTACCAAACAGCCAAACATTTTCCGGGTTCGAAACGGTTCGGTTACTAAACGGCCATTTTTTTTCTGTTACGAAACGGAGAGGTTACGAAAAGTCTCTAGCTTATCAAGCCAAGCGGACAGCGACAGATGACTGGTAAACCAGCTTATGTAAACGCCAGTATTGCTCGGAGATAGAGATCGCTCGATAAGCCTCAACGTTGGCAATGATTGGTCCTACGGGAAATTTTCTTTTGCATCTTTTGACAAAGGAACTTCTTATAACCATGTCTTTTCAAGCAGTTATAATCACCTCATAATTCTCTGCAATTTAACATGTCAAGTTATATCACACATAGTTGTATCATTGTAACAGTAAAACTGTGTTAGCTGCAACAAGGGCAATTCAAACTATCGAATTTAATACCTATTATTTAACACTGGCGAATTACCGGCTAAAGGTTACGAAGATTTCGTCGGACCGCAGACAAATTCACTTGATCTCCTTTCCTGTTTAAGTCCCATACTGATAAATTGTCTATCCAAGTCTTTCATTTGTCCAATAAAATTTGACTTACCCTTGAATCGAATTGAAATGAATTGAAAAGAGTGTATGAAAAGAGTGCACCCGAAATGTTCAGCTATTTCCTATTTTACACACTGACTAAGCTTCAGAATAGAGAGTCCAGCAGACGCTAAAGGCTGTCAAACTAAAATCGTACATAAATATTCCAGGTTATTCAGAGACGATTTAATGGATCTGTAAACTTTACAAGAGACTGGGCGTCATATAAAGATGGATTTGGCTCGACCGACGGGGAATTCTGGTTAGGTGAGCTCTCAAACGACATCATTGGTTTAGCATGTTGGTTTTTTAGTCAGGTTCAATTGCGAAGCAATTAAACTGGACTATTGCGGTGGAAACGATTTTAACGGATGCTGACCGCAAAAAAGAAAAGTGTGCACACTGAAAATAGTTCACCAATTCTTATTGGATACTCAAAATATGCAAATGTCATGTGTAAATAATTTATGTATGGTTATGATTCAGAAGATAATTTTTCATGTTTAACGAACTTCGGTTACGTCCGTGAGATGGCCGGAGACAACCGATTCACATACATGTCATCATGCTCAGTATTGGCGGAAGGATCCGATTTCAAGCCTTGTTTTCGCTATCCCTCTTGGATAAATAAACATCCCACCGACAAATATCCAATATGTTGAGTTTTTATAAAGGAATATAAGTTAAATGTTTGTAGGTACTTAAACTCATAGGAATTAATAATTGCTTCAGCGAAATAAAGCGATATCGACTTTCTTCTATGCAAGTTTAACGTGGTATGTAAACACAGTTACATTATTGTGTAAAGTGTCCAGGTTAAGGTCAATTTGAGGTGATACTTTCGAGCATTTTCTATTTTCGGATTTTCGGATTCTTATGCTTTTAAACCCCAAACAAAATCAATATAAATTTCTATTAATGAAAAACAGGTGTTTTTTTTATGCTGTATGCAGTAGGTGTATAAACGTAAAAAATTTACAGAATATTGACCTTTATAATTTGGCGTAAACCTTCACGCACCAGTTTCCATGTTTTCTTTATATCGTTGCGATACTTTCAACATCTTTGAATTTTTTTAATCTTAGGGGTTTTCATGTGAACTCGACTTTCAGAACTCACGAGTACTTCGATTTAATATACATGTTCGTGTATCGATTGATGGTTTTATAATAAGATAGATCTTGCACCGCTTTTCATTATATATCTATCTGCAAAATCACCGATTGCCTTTGAAGGTAGTACTGAAAATTCTTAAGTTTTCAACATATAGTACATATTATATATTTTCAGGAAATGACGCCATTCATGAGATGACATATCACCAAATTCACGTAATACGTTTTGACATGACACTGTCCAATGGTACTGAGATTTATGCAGAATACAGTTCATTTCGTATTGCTGACGAATTCAGGTTGTACGAGCTTTCTGTATTTGGATATACCGGTACTGCTGGTAAGATCTTACTTGTAACCCGTTCAATGTTATGTCATCGAATTGCATTTTACGGTTTCTGGTGGACCCAAGGATGTCATTGTGTTCCTTTGCTATTTACTCATAAAATTCCTGAATTTCCAATTCAGTTTTAATGTGTTTGTTGAAATTATTAACAAAATGTCTAACATCTATTTCTCCTGTCGTATTATTGCGGTAGCCTTCAGGAAAAACAGTAAATTGAAACACCATATTCATATTCTCAACCTAAAATATTATTTATTTGTTATTTCTATGGTATCTAAATTACACAGATAAATAGATCATCTACATTGAAGAGTATGTTCATAATAGAAATTACAACAATGAGAACATAAATAAAAAAAAGATATACAAACATACAAAAGTCATTGAAAACGGAGAAGCAAGGTTATTTACAGTGATATCAATATATTAAAGCGTTAGTCAAGCAGTCTACCTAAATATCCAAATTCGTCAATTTTCTCTGGGGAAACAAAAATCATTGAACACACATATAGATAGGGGCGCTATATGCGCATGTATAACAAAAGAAAATCGTTGTCCACGTAAAACGCATGGTGGAACTTCAATTTGGGGGAACATAGTTTGTAAATGTTCACGAGTTGATTTTCAGAAGGTACACATCACCTTTCAAAATAACAGTTCTTCTAGACAAATTAGCAAATCATTTTGGTTGCGATGGGTGAAGTGTTCTTGGAAAAAGATTACTCAGTAAATAATCAGGAATTATGTTGTTTTTTATTTTAAATGTGAGAATGATTTTTTGGTATTTTCGTCTATTTCTAGCGTAAGCCATGTTAATTCGCGATATAGATTTTGTAGACTTATAGATTGGATAGTGCCAGTAACAATTCTAGTGGCAGCTTCATTTTGAATATTTCCTATCCTTTCGTTATCATGTTGGGTACAATCGTCCACAACAACAGATGCTAAAGTTGGTCACAAAAAAAAGAAATATGTATTTGATCAAGTGTCTACCGACGTACTGTAATCTTTAACTTTCGCAGAATTCCTATAATTTAGATACAGATAAAATTATACTATTAATATGAGTATGCCATAGAGTGACACCTAAATGCTTGTTATTTATGGTAGTACTTAAAACAGTTTCACTAAAAACAAGGTAAGAAGGTTGTTGGTTACCAAAATACAACACTTCAGTTCTGATTCGTTGGATTAATATTTACTAACCACTGTTTCGACCACTTAAAAATGATTGTTAAATCATGTGTTAAAATACCTTGTAAGTCGTTGAAGTCTGAAGATGTTGAAGCCAAGGACGTATCATACCAACTGTGATCCTTTGTTATCTATGATTCAAAAACCCATTTATGAAACCTATCCTCTATACATAGTTGTTTCGTTTTAAACAATAAACCTGTGTGTCAAACTCTGTCAAATGCTTTTGAAATGTCGCATAATATTACACAAGTATGTGTGTTTGTATAAAATACCCTGAACAATTAGATGGTAAAGGTCGATCAATTGGTAAACAGTAGAATGTTTCAGGTATTAACTGACATAAGGCATTATACGACGTATTACCTAAGATAGTTTGTAATCTGTGCGAGAGGCGATCTTGGTGTTTTATACAGAATTATATTTAATATGTGACTATATCATCTATAATGCACGGAATTTCGGGTATGAAGTCATGTATTTGTGAGAGAGAAAAACGTCCAATAAGTAAAATGGTGTATAGTACGGGAGATAATCTCGGTATAACTGCAAACCGCAACGTACAACTAGGCATGTAATCGCTGTGTAATACTAGGTATTAAGTTGCCTATTTGTAAACTCGTTCCTAAATTAGTTCGTTCAAACATATCTCATTCACTAAAAGTTACAGAGTATAAAATTACACATTTCAAAAGGAAAAGGATTAGCACGAAAGCATAAAGCTTAAAAAGTTAATCTCCTACTTTAGTGTGAATTCATAGGTTGTTAATTAAATATATGCCTAGTTATTGAACAATATGTGAAAGCAATTGCATGATTAAGTAAATATGTTAATAATAGATATTTAATTAGAATAGATCCTTGGGGAACACCTGTCTTTATAAAACATCTCCGATCCACCGGGGAAAACCTGGCTTCTATTTGACAGATAAATAGAAAACCAAGTTAAAAGTTTACCATCAATTCTAGCAGATCGTAATTCAAAGATAAGACTTTTATGCCAGAGTCTATCTAATACCTTACTTACATCAAAGAATACCGCATGTATCTCAAGTTCGTCATCACGTTCCCATATGCTTCAGTTGTATGGTCAGTGAAGGCACGATAAATAATATTCTTCCAGATTGACAGTCTGGAAAATTTCGCGTTTTTCCGCATAATTTAACAGATATATAGTAAGTTTGTATTTCCCAAATATTCGATATACAGCCAAACTTGCGATCAGCAGCCACCCAAGGGAAATGATAACACTGGCAGCTTAAAACCGGTGGTTGCTGATTACAAGAGTCATTACTTGGTCGGATTTGTTCAAGTTTTGTCAGTTCAAATAGTATATACAACTGCTAGAAAAGTAACCATTTACATAACAAATAGTAAATTGTCTATTGAAACTAAATGTTGATAAAACATTTATGGGGAAAAACAGACAGTGAATGTTCATATTATGATTATCCCGACAAAAGTATGACAAATTTCCCCCATTTTGAACAGTTCTTCTTCTGATAGATGCATGTATGTGGGAGTTATTATGCTGTTTATTAACAACATATCTCACAGCAGTCTGATTTGCCCATTCTGCCGAGAAATATTTATTTTTAGAGCTAAACTCTATATGTTAACAGTGTTATGAACATTTGTAACATTTTCTATAAATCATTGCATTGAGCTGTTTATTCTTTTAATTTAGACCGACGTGCACAACTAATTTGACTATCAAATATCTTTTATTTCACTTTGAAATTCTCCGTACAACGTATCCGGAATTTTTTTGGGTCGCGTGTTGATTGACTGTTATACACAAGCGGATTATAGTTAATCTTGACCAATTGGTGTGGCCGGTGGCAGTTAAGGAAATCGGTTCAGGTTTGTGGTCAGTTTAGATAACAGGAATGACTCGGGGTCAGATGTGTAAGAGGGAAACCCGTGTAGGTTAAAGACAACACCATCATCGGGAGTTGTCTCAGTTGAATGGACTCGGGTTCGGATCAATCAGGGAGAATGAAATGGGACTAGGAACAAGCTAGTCATAGGGGATAGTATCTATGGGTTCATATACAGATTTGTAGGCGAGGTGATCTCTGTGACAATGTTTAGAGCAGGGGTTAACGTGTTTCGATGAACTATCGCTGAGCGCTTCGCAGTCAGCGGTAAGCCGTCGATTTTTTCGTCATTTACAATTTTGCCATTTTGTTAACATTTTACCGTATTATTTAAGAGTCAAACACAATCTACATGTTTATTTTGTTCAAATGTTTTATAGTCACTTCCGTGTAAGAGAAAAGTCTCTCATGTATATCAGTGCGTATGTTGTTAACACATCGATGGCTTTAAACGGGGTTAACTGTATATAGTTCAAGAAGATATGTCATATTTTCACATTTTCAACACGTTCAACACATAATTTCAGTTCAGAATAAATGATAGCTTGTTTGTTATCAACATCAACTTTTGAGTTTTATAGTCTACATTGTAAATGTTTTCGGTTACTGCTTGTCGTTGTTTCATTAGAAGTTAAACCGCATGAGTATTTTTAAGTTGCACAGCATCCGCAACAGTTATTAGTCTGACTGATTACTTTCACTGGGGTCTTTGCCACGGAGCCAATGACATCTAGCATTCTTTCATTTAAATCGGGAGTACTTAAACCATGAGCGTGAAGTTCGGCTACTCCGGCTGAATTAACTAGCAGAAATAGCCGTCTGTATCAGCTACGACTACGACTGTATTAACCAGCCAAACAAACATAATTCCGGTTATTTTGGTCATCCTAAAACTTAAACGACATGCATTATGTGGAAATACATTGTCTGTACATTTTAATATTGGCTGGATTTTTATGCTAAAACGGCAACTAGCGAATCTCGTAGGCCTTGCACGAATGCAGAATCGAACCTGGTAGGAGCAATTCTGTTGGCGCTACACATGTTAAACTTTGTTTGTTTTTTAACTCAAACAGGATGCAACTTCGGGAAATCGAACCAGTATCAACCAGCCGGAGCTCCGCCGACTCAAGCTGTATTTATCAGCCGTAAAAGTCATCGTTTCGGCAATTATGGCTTGCCTGAACTGTCTTTACGGACAAGCTTGAATTATATGCGAACATAATTAGTGTCTTGAAATCTTTATTCTTGACTTGATTTGTCACCTAGTGCGACTCGAAGCCAGATCGGGACATCGGTTGGAGCAGGCTTAACTCTCTTACTCGAACAGGTGCAAAGTCGAGACTTTGTTGGGAAAAAACATTAACTCAGACCGTCGGCGCAAAACATGTCAGGATGTCGGCTCAACTCTTAACTCAAACACGTCGGTTACAAATCCTGGAAATCATAACGAGTATAAATCCGCTGAAATAGCCGGAGTTCCGATAACCCCGGCTGTATTAATTCTGGCGAGCTTAAACCATCTGAAGTATCTGGAAATTATCTGGAAATTATCATCTTGTCTTGATCTTGTACTAAGTGTGACTCAGCGCCAAAGTCGGCCCAACTCCGGCTGGGTTTTTCAGTTAGAATGTTAATTTGAACAGGACGGGTGCAAAGTCGTGTCTTAGTCAGTTTGGGTTGCTTTCACGTGATATGCATCAATGGGCCGCTCAATCAATATATCTCGGAAAAAAAAGCCGGAGTTGGCATTTGCACCCTGTTCGAGTTTTAAAAAAGTTTAACATATGTAGCGCCGACAGAATTGCTCCCACCAGGTTCGATTCTGCATTCGTGCAAGGCCTACAAGATTCACTAGTTGCCGTTTTAGCATCAATATCCAGCCAATATTAAAATATACAGACAATGTATTTCCAAATAATGCATGTCGTTTAAGTTTTAGGATGGCAAGAATAGCCGGAATGATGTTTTTTCGGCTGGTTAATAGTAATAATAGTAGTTAATAGTCGTAGTAATAGGAAATACAGCTGTTCCGGTCGGTTCATACAGCCGAAATAGCCGGAACTGTGGCTGTTCTGGCTAGTTAATACAGCCGGAGTTCCGGCTATGCTTGCTAGTTAATTCAGCTGGATATCCGGCTGTTCCGGCTACTCCGGCTAACTTAACGCACATACTTAAACCTAGAGTTTAAAAAAATCATTTCGATGTAGATAATATTGAGTTATGAAATAAATAGGTTAATGAATATATCGGATATGTATGGGAAACATTTTTTTACGACACGTTCCTTTCGCGTAGTTAGCCGAGCTTTTATTGCATATGTACGGGTCATTTACATGAGATGAATACGTATATCAGCGAAAAATATAGATTTGGATGTTTTCCATTGGCGTAGTTACTCACACTTCCAAAGGCATTTGTCCAACACAATACTTTCCTATACATGCATATTCAAGGGGCGGTATTATTAGCTACCGTTAAAATGCTTAGATGTTCCCTACTTTGTAAAGCGAATGACTGTGTTCTGCATTTATACTTTAGTAGTTTACATTTTGTTTCAGGAGAGGCGTTGATAGATCATAGGAATACACATTCCTATCTTGACGGTAAACCATTTGCAACAATCGATAAAGATAATAAATATAAGTGTGCAACTTCGTTTGGCGGAGGCTGGTGGTACAACTATTGCTATTATGCAAATTTGAATACAGTTTACTCGGGAATGAAATGGAAAAGTTATGGTGGGATAGGATATACACCGACGCAAACTAAGATGATGATACGTAAAGGTTAATCATGCACCAAGTTTATAAATACTTGAAACACAGTAATCTTATCTAATAAATAGCTCTAGGAAGCTCTATGAGCCAACGTTTCTAAAGTGCTCATTGATCTATTTATTTTCCCATTAGTTGCATATATTCCTGTTGCAAAATGTCTAGAATGTGCCAACTGCTTTCAAACTTGCAGACCGTATGATTGCATACCGTATGAAGGCTTGTATCACATATATAAATAGTTCCACACCGCTTTATTATCCAAAATCAAAGGCAGACTGGATATAGGTTTGACATCGTTCGTCCGCACGTCTGTCCGCGCGGAGATTATAACCATATACAATGGGGTCGGCAAATTCAAGATGATAGTCTCGGAGACACCAGAGGTATGGCCCTTTGAACTTGTATTGTATGCTCGAATGTACGGTTATATCATGGTTTATGAATATTCTAGAGACTATACTTTACATCCAATTTCATACATACATCTCCGTCAAATTTCGATGAATTTCTAAATCAGGTCATGTGGGTTAAAGCCAAGTAACTGAGTCAAAATATAGAAAAACCTTGTTAGCATACTAGAGGATTATATTTCTTCCAATCTGCATTAAAACTCGTCCGACAATTAATCTGAAACAATTATAGCTCACATTAGAAACCGTATAACATGTATCTATTTCAAATCGTGGTCAAGTTCGAAACTAAATCACATTGGGTCAACATATATATCACTAGGTAAAATCTAGATGAAACATTTTTTCATCAAATCTTTATGTCAAATCATCAGAACATCAATCTACAGCAAATCTTTTTCAAGGGCGTTATTGATCACCTGAAAAGTTTACCAGAACATCCATTTCTATGCAATCTTGTTCATGTTTGAAACTGGGTCACATGGGATAAAAAAAAATAGGGGACTGGATCAACTTTTACAAATAGCTTGTGCATTCTAGAGACATAGTCCACGAATTATAAAGTATATGTTTTGCTTAGTTAACTGGTATACCAAGGCGGTATTTTTGTGGCGGAGGATCTCAATTCAATCATTCAGTTAATTAAATGAGAATGTTTCCAATGGACTAGAATAGATAACGATTGTGCATGGGCAATTGTAATCACCCGTTGATATAGCGATCCGTCGAGTATGTGAAGGGGTCGGGGATGGATTCTGCCAAGAGTATTGGTGAATGATTTCTCGTCTTTCATAGACAATTGGAAAAGTTTAAAGAACAATGCTGAAATAGCAATACCAATTGAGTGTTTATTGAACGCATGGCTGAATTGCTTCCGATTACGATGTAAATCTTATGTGACAAATATGCCATCCCTACGAAACAACAATACAACCAATCGATGTGGGTGATTCCGACGACTTATTTTGTTACAAAGGTATAATAAGTTTCGAGTGTGATTGTGGACATAAGGTGTGAGATAAGAGAATGGAGATTGATTTAATTGAACTTTAGGGCTTATCGGGCTATCGAGCGATCTCTATCTCCGAGCAATACTGGAGTTTACATAAGATAGTTTACCAGGTATCTGTCACTGTTAAAAGGCAGATTGCAATTTATACATTTATATATCTTTGTTTATTCTCTCTAAATGTTTAAATGCATGTATTTGTCTTTGCTAGTTAAGTTTGGCTGTAAATGGCCAAAGGCAATTATATGCCGATTTAATAGACTTTGAAAGTCGTATATATATATATATATATAAAACTGTAACTCATAAAATCCCTAAAATTGTACACAAATCAATATGGTAGGTCCGTTATCAGGTCATAAACGGTGGTATTGATACCCTGCTGAGATGACATAATACCGCGCACATCATTCCACAGGCATTTCACATTTCTGAGGCATCGAATTTTAAATAAATGTTCAAAAAGGACCAAAATATATTTAAAAAATAATGATTGGAACTATTACAAATGAAAGACAGAAAAACTGCATCTCGAGCCGTTTGAAATGAAGCGATCGGGTGTTTTTAATAACCTTAATAAAGCAGAACAATTGTTAGCTCCCTCTCATTTCAATGTAACTTTGGGTGACCAACAAAAACCTAAAAAAGGACTAAAATCTAAAAATCAAATAATCTTATTAAAAATATCATATAACGGAGCAAATGTTTTCCTAACATATTCGTTTAAAATGAAATGATCCATCCATTAACTAATTTGAAGGAGCAATTTAATTATTTGTTCACGATGAGCTTGCGTGACACCGGATTTCACGAAATTTGGCAATGGAAGAGAATTGAAAGTGTCGTGGCGAAAGGAGACATTTCTCAAATCGCGTTCGGCAATCCAATAAACATGACATAACATAATTGATTGTTTTCATTGGCTAAAATACTTCATCTAATTTGCATATCAGATCTAGGAATAGTGGTCTGTTTCAGGTACTTCAAAAGATGTCGACGTGTGAAAGTGTTATATTGAGGTGAACATCTTATTTCATGGCGTAATTACTACTTCTCCTACTCAGACAGTACGTCGCTATTATAAACTGTACAAACACTACACAAAGTACTGAAAGTAGACCTCCAGCATTACCGCAGAACTCCGCTCTATTAAACATCTTATCTGTAAAAAAACAATTGTTTGGTGTTAACCCTTCCCACATAGAGACACTTTTTGACGCCTCTGCTGCATACGACTTTGGAAAACACTGTGACTAAAGGAGAAATTGCTCAAAACAAGCAATTTCTCCTTTGGCCACAATGTTTCCAACTTTTTTTTCATTATTGTACCTTTATTTTCAAAGATTTTGCCAATATGTTTTTTAAGATGTCTGCTGCGGATTTGTTGTATGTGAGAAAGGGTTAAATATAAGCTACAATCCAGGAAGTGACCGCACGGTCTGAAGTAACTGAAAAGCGGACCTATGACGTTTTAAAATGATCGCAATTCCTATCAAATAAATTAAATGATCGATGTTTTCTTTTGTGATAAACCTTCCCCATGATACTAATATTATAAGCTGGCCAACATGGGGGGTCCTGATCATATTGTGTGGCGGTGAAAGGAAATCGAGATCTCCGCTGGTCTCAAAGATCCGATAGTCAATTTTCGTATGACATAGCGACTTAATAGCTTAAATTGGCTAACATACACGTATTACCTGCAAGAAAGCCAAATACTTAAAAATATAGACCTTATCAAATCGCGAGCAACCGCTTATATTTTCTGACGTCACACCAAGATCGGCGTACACATGCTTATGTCTTATCTTGGTCCGTTCGATTCTTATTTACCGGAACGAGTCTAAAATGCCAAGAATCGCAATGAAAGCGCTGATAGCACTAATGAGCGAAGTACCTTCATTGATGTTGACGCTGTCACTGTGAAAACCAGCATGACAATAAGTATAAGACCTGTCTTAGGTTCAACACATAAGAAACAAATGAATTCTGTGTTACAAAAAAAAATCCTTTAACACTTTCCCTCATACGGCAATTCTGTAGCAGACGACTGTGAACATATTTTTTACAAAAAAAGGAAAATCTCTATATTTGAATGGAAAACATAAGACTTAAAGTTGAAAACAGATTCTGCTGTAGATGCGTCAGAAAGCGTCTATATGAGGGAAAGGGTTAAACTTTCTATGACTAATTTGTGTGTGCAATGCAGATCCTGATCGGAATACACATATGCGCTAATTGACCTTAAAGAATAATTTGAGTATCTGTCCATTCGCAGTAAATAATGCAATAACACTACCTTGGTATTATCATGGATAAGTGTATTGTTGTTGAAACAATTTGACTGTATACATTAATGTAACACATTTTACATCTTATTTGCATCAACATATATGGACTTACCCTTATTGTTGAAAGTGCTACTTTTGATACAAAAAAAGATTATGCAAATAAGGAATAAAGGAAGAGACCATTTATTCATGCCCTGTATGACCGCTCTCTGAACTTATTGAGCGAGAATCAGTTATATAATCCAGATAGTAACAGGAGAACTCATAACCGTTTATGATATCTGATAGTTTTACAACTTACTCACCCTTTTTCTCTAAACCGAAATTAGAGGCCGGCGAATTGGAACATATTATGGGAATAATAAGTTTAACTTAATAAAGCGGGAAGCGTTGGCACAATGATTTTCAAAAGTGTTCTGCTTAATTTCCCCTAATACAGGGACAGTGTTATACACTGTCCCGGCCTAATAACATGATCGCAGATAAGTGGCGGAAAATGGTATAAGAATAGCTGTAGAAAAGTGTGTGATATCTAGAATATTGAATTAATTTCCATGCTACAGGTTTGAGACATTGTGTAAAAGGGAGGAATAAGTCATTTTGAGTAATTGTTACATTTTCTAGAAAAGTTTTCAAAATTCACCCGCTTCATTTGTGTCGTATTCTATCATGTAAAGGGTGAACACTGACAGTTCATTAATGAAAACGTTCGAAGCCTGCCATTTCAAAGTGTTCCTCTGAGTTTATCAGTTTTCTGTGTATATACATTATGATATTATAAAACGTTGTTTAAAGTGACTGGGTGACTAGTCTACAGTGTGATAATATTGAATGAAATCAAAAGTATTTGACATTGTACATATTGATAACAATCTAGTCCACAGTGGAATTACTTTTTGAACTCATTCATGAGGAAGGCGGACTCGGGCAAAAAGGCGTGTCGAAAGTAGTGCGATGCGAATGAAAGCCAATCAAATTAAGTAATCTCAAATCATTCCGCGGTTGAGTGTGGTTGCAGCTTTAAGTTGGATTTTCGAAAGCAGGCATGCTATGAGCTTTCGGATCGCTTCGCGACCCTTCGCTCAAAAACCAACATCAATGTTTCGATAAATTACAAGATTTACTAAATGTAACCATTAGCTAAAATAACCGAGAAACCTTTCTGTGATAATCATACTGTCCAAAATTTAGTTCTGATCGGATACACAATTTACGGAATTCCGTTAGGGCCATCTGCATATTCGCCTTTGAATAAAATAATCTGAAACGCGAAAACACGAAAACGCGAAAGTACGATGACGAAAACGCGAAGCTACGATGACGAAATTGCGAAAGTACGATGATGAAAATGCGATACAATTTCGCGTTTTTATCATCGTACCTTCGCGTTTTCGTCATCGTACTATCGCGGTTTCGTGTTTTCGTCATCGTACTTTCGCGTTTTCGTCATCGTGTTTTCGTCATCGTACTTTCGAGTTTTCGTCATCGTAGTTTCGCGTTTTCGTCATAGTACTTTCGCGTTTTCGTCATCGTACTTTCGCGTTTTCGTCATCGTACTTTCGCCTTCCGGTGCGCTTGCGCATACAGGAATTCTCCTTCCACGTGAACATTTTCCATTGTCTTATGTCTATACCCATATCCGATTTCAATAAAACAATTATTTCGTTGCAGGCATAGCCTCTCTCAAAATGACTTTGTATGAAGTCGTCCATTTGTTTTGTTTTGTTAATATTATGTTGCGCATGCGTACCGGAAAGCGAAAGTACAATGACGAAAACGCGAAAGTACGATGACGAAAACGCGAAAGTACGATGACGAAAACGCGAAACTACGATGATGAAAACTCGAAAGTACGATGACGATATCGCGAAAGTACGATGACGAAAACGCGAAACTACTATGACGAAAACGAGAAAGTACGATGATAAAAACGCGAAATTGTATTGCATTTTCATCATCGTGTTTTCGCGTTTTCGCCATCGTATTTTCGCGTTTTCATCATCGTAGTTTCGCGTTTTCGTCATCGTACTTTCGTGTTTTCGCGTTTTCGTCATCGTACTTTCGAGATTTTGTGTTTTCGCGTTTTCGTCATCGTACTTTCGAGATTTCGTGTTTTCGCGTTTTCGTCATCGTACTTTCGTGATTTCGTGTTTTCGCGTTTCAGATTATTTCATTCATAGGCGATGGCCCTAACGGAATTCCGTAACAATTACGTCTTAATTTTCTCTGGGTTTTTAGTGACGTACCTGGTGAAATGTATAGCAGACAACTAAAAGATCCTGCGAAAATATCGCACATGCAATTAAAATAAATGCATGGAAACTTTCGCTTTTCTTATCTTATTATATGGTGTACGTGTGAAATCACCTATAAAATGACCATTACAAATTACAATTAATGACGACGACTGTAAACACAAATAAAAAGGCCGGCCGAAGGATTTCTTATTTAATGTAAGGTCTTTTATATATGTTATATCGAGACATCATACAAGGCGTTAATAATAATGTTAATGTGTAAAATATATTTCTGTCCCTAAGGCTATTTTTGCCAGGTCCGTGAAGTTAGGTTAACGAGTGACGAGCCCGGCCGGGTAGCTCAATTGGTAGCGTATCTGACTCGTGATCTGGAGGTCACGGGTTCGATACCCGGTTGCGGCGACATTCTTTCGGGCGATGTTTTCCATTGCCTCTCACCTCTGATCTATGTGAGAAAGTAGTCAGTGGCTTCGAAAGAATGTTGTGTAAGTACTGGTGTGGGAAAGCCAGGAAAACATGGGTAGGTGCACTGACCGCCGTGATATGACCAAAGCTGTTGAAAGCGGCGTTAAACTCCAAACAAACAAACAAACAAATAACGAGTGACGAATTGATGAGTGACGAACTGTGACATTTTTTTAGGTCCGTGAAGTTAGGTTGACGAGTGACGAATTGACGAGTGACGAACTGAGACATTTTTTCTAAAAAACTTTATTTATTTATTTTAGATAATGTATCTGGACGTATTAGATGCAAATTAGGCCCTATTTCATGTTTCATGGCGATCAGTAAATCAGAAGAGCTACGTCAAGTTCGTCAACTCGTCAAATTAGTTGACGAATGACGAACTGAGACATTTTTTCTAATTTATTTATTTTAGATAATGTATCTGGACGTATTGAATGCAAATTATACCCTATTTCATGTTTCATGGCGATCAGTCAATCAGAAGAGCTTCGTCAAGTTGGTCAATTCGTCAACTCGTCAATTTAGTTGACGAAATTGACGAAAAAAATATTTTTCTAAAAACTTTATTTCTTTTCTTTAGATAATGTATCTGGGCGTATTCAATGCAAATTAGACCTTATTTCATGTTTCATGGCCATCAGTCATTCAGAAGAGCTTAGTCAAGTTCGTCGATTCGTCAACTTGTCAATAAAGTTGACGACAAAAATATTTTTCTAAAAACTTTATTTCTTTTCTTTAGATAAGTATCTGGACGTATTGAATGCAAATTAGGCCCTATTTCATGTTTCATGGCGATCAGTCAACCAGAATAGCTTCTTCAAGTTCGTCAATTCGTCAACTTGTCAATAAAATTGATGAAATTGACGAACAAAATATTTTTTTTAAAACTTTATTTCTTTCCTTTAGATAAGTATCTGGACGTATTGAATGCAAAATAGCCCCTATTTCATGTTTCATGGCGATCAGTCAATCAGAAGAGCTTCTTCAAGTTCGTCAATTCGTCAACTTGTCAATAAAATTGACGAAATTGACGAAAATAATATTTTTCTAAAAACTTTATTTCTTTCCTTTAGATAAATATCTGGACGTATTGTATGCAAAATAGGCCCTATTTCATGTTTCATGGCGATCAGTCAATCAGAAGAGTTCAAATTCGTCAATTCGTCTCTCTCTCTCTCTCTCTCTCTCTCTCTCTCTCTCTCTCTCTCTCTCTCTCTCTCTCTCTTCTCTCTCTCTCTCTTTATCTCTCTCTCTCTCTCTCTCTCTCTCTCTCTCTCTCTCTCTCTCTCTCTCTCTCTCTCTCTCTCTCTCTCTCTCTCTCTCTCTCTCTCTCTCTCTCTCTCTCTCTCTCTCTCTCTCTCTCTCTCTCTCTCTATATATATATATATATATCTCTGTGTGAACAGACACAAAACGGTCGAAGCCATGGGGCAGGTTTCTGACGCTCGCAGTCAAACTTCTGTTCAACGACCCTAAAAACTTTCCTTTTCTAAGAACTTTTTTCTCAGGGAATGTGCCAGTAGTTAGATACGAGTGCACATACAATGTATGCAGTTAAACAATATGTTTGCAATTAATTGAAAGTATCGGAAATTAAACATTTTTGTCGAGTACATTAAATTGCTTTAAACCAATTTAGACGATAAGTGAAAACCTTGCTAGTGAGACAATTCGTAGGCATTTTACAGTCTTTGAAGGAAATTTGTTTTTGCGTTTGTCAATTTCACATTGTATGTTGTACCGACCTAGCAGACTAAATACCTTATCTGTACGTGTTCTACAGTGCAAACGCTGTGATTTGCAACGTTCTGGATATCTAAAGACATAGAATGCAATAGCTGACATCCGTACAGTGTAGACGAAATTGGTATTGTTTTCATTAGTGAACCCATTGTAATAAGGTTGACATATCAAATGTTATTTACTGCTAGTAAAGAGAACATAAAGGTCCGTCCTTTTGATGTTACCAAGATGTACAAAAACGTGAAGTTTGGCAAAGAAAACCCCTCCATTACTACTTAAGAGTAATTTGGTTGCAATACAATCAGCAAGCAAAGTTACTAAGAGATGTTGCGGCATGGATTAAGCTCGCTGAGGTATATAGCTATTATGATAACTGGTCTTATTTATATTGTACTAACAATATAAAGAAAGGAGCATGCCAAAATATAATAAACAAAGGATTGTCTCTCCATTTTATGCTATATTCTTCATCACAAGAGTTACTTTTAATCATAGGACTCAGAAAACACAATCATATTGTTTTTCATCAATTCGTCAACAAAATTGACGAATTGACGAATTTCTTCTGAATGACTGATGGCCATGAACTAGAGTCTAATTTGCATTCAATACGTTCAGATACATTATCTAAAAGACAGAAATAAAGTTTTTAGAAGAATAATTCTTTCGTCAATTTCGTCAACTAAATTGACAAGTTGACGAATTGACGAACTTGCCGAAGCTCTTCTGAATGACTGATGGCCATGCATTTTAAAATAGGGCCTAATTTGCATTCAATACGTCCAGCTACAATATCTAAAAGACAGAAATGAAGATTTTTAGAAAAATAATGTTTTCGTCAATTTGTCATCAAAGTTGACGAATTGACGAACTTGAAGAAGCTCTTCTGATTGACTGATAGCCATGAAACATGAAATAGGGCCTATTTTGCTTTCAATACGTCAAGATACTTATCTAAAGGAAAGAAATAAAGTTTTTAGAAAAATATATTTTCGTCTTCTGATTGACTGATCGCCATGAAACATGAAATTTGCATTCTACGTCCAGATACTTATCTAAAGGAAAGAAATAAAGTTTTTAGAAAAATATTTTTTTCGTCAATTTCGTCAACTTTATTGACAAGTTGACGAATTGACGAACTTGACGAAGCTCTTCTGAATGACTGATCGCCATGAAACATGAAATAGGGCCTTATTTGCATCCAATACGTCAAGATACATTATCTAAAGGAAAGGAATAAAGTTTTTAGAAATATATTTTTTTCGTCAATTTCGTCAACTTTATTGACAAGTTGACGAATTGACGAACTTGAAGAAGCTCTTCTGAATGACTGATGGCCATGAAACATGAAATTGGGCCTATTTTGCATTCAATACGTCCAAATACTTATCTAAAGGAAAGAAATCAAGTTTTTAGAAAAATATTTTTTTCGTCAATTTCGTCAACTTTATTGACAAGTTGACGAACTTGACGAAGCTCTTCTGATTGACTGATCGCCATGAAGCATGAAATGGGGCCTAATTTGCATTTAATACATCCAGATACATTTTCTTAAAGAAAGAAATAAAGTTTTTAGAAAAAATGTCACAGTTCGTCACTCGTCAACCTAACTTCACGGACCTAAACAAATGTCACAGTTCGTCACTGGTCAACCTAACTTCACGGACCTATTTTTGCCTACTGCCAGCAAGAAAACTGTAGTAATATGTTCGTTTCCCGTATGATTCTCGATCCGAACACATTTGAAATCGTGTACGCGACGATGTAAAACAAGTCTGTGTTCATGAAGTTGTAATGACCGATTATAGTTTTAAACATAGAATGATTGAGCATTTCAAACGGAGAAATTGATACTTTTGAGTAGCATCTCCTTTTTTTCAACATTGATCACATAATGACACCCTCTATGTAATTGTTCGATTCCTTCATAAAAGTCACTTTCAGAGCTGGATAAACAAACTATATATGAATAATCCATATTGTATTTCCTTTTAAATTCCAGATGCCTATGTTGGAACTGTATTTACATCAACGTTCACAGAGGCAAAATGCTGTAAAATATCAAATATGAGACAGCAAATCAGAGGGTTAACACAACATGATGGGTTCATTGTGAACTGTCTCAATGTGCATATTTTAGAAATTGCTTATTTTGATCACGTTCTGGAATCTGGACCCTTGGAGGAGAATGCATGAGTAAGATGCTTTTTAAATAAGATATTCTGTTACTTACATATTCTTATAAACATGAATCCTTTGGTTTCAATTTCTGTCAACTCAAGTCATAACAAGGGAAGGAGAGTGTTTGATGACGTTCCACAATGTGACTCTTTATTCTTTGAGCTATTTATAAGTCTGTGTCAGCAACATGTAACACAGTGTTTGTGTTATAATTTCTTTTTTCTGCGAGGGTTAAATAATTAAAACCATTTTTCGAGAATAATCCAGTTGATAATGCTCGAAAGGATTAACTTTATCAAGGGTAATGGTTATTGGTGATTCCCTTTGCTTCAGGTTTATTATTACACAGAAATAATACCGGTAGTCATAACATAACCCTATTCCTGATTTGGGTATGCACACATTTTGCTAAAAGCTGTTATGGCTGGATAACAGGCCATTACATGTTAATATTTGAAATCAAGTTAATTAAATGTGAGGAATGGTAAAATTACAAATTTTCCGAAATGTCTTCTGCATAAGGGAAGTGGTTAATATTCTGTTTATGCATGACAGTCAATTAACTTAAGTGGTCTACTGGGTGTCTTCTCGATTGTCCCACATTTTGATTTTACTATTTACCCTTAGTGCGGTGGGATAACGAGCGGTAAAGAGAGGTAAGGGAAAGGTGAGAATACAGTCCTGTTATTATGCCTATTCCACTACAAACAGTAAATTTGCGGTTTCTTTACTGTTTGCACAAACATTCAATTAAGTTTATGCCTATTCCACTACAAACATTGCGGTTTCTTTACTATTTGATCTTTATTAATTTCATTTGTTTGCAAAAAAACACACTTATAATTCATATTTGATCTTTATTAATTTCACCTTTGTTTCATTTCTTTCTAAACTGTTTGCACAAACATTCAATTAAATTAAAGAAAATTATATAATTATATGCTCTTAATTATAAATGAACAAACTGTTGATGCATTTCTTGAATTGAAAATTTTGGGGAAAAGTATCATTATTGTTTTTACATCATACTGAAAACATGGCTAACGCGCAAGTAAGACTAGATTTTGTGAAGAACCAGAGCGGCGGAATGAGTCTGGTTATTGATGGCCACAAATTTGTTATTAAGAGCCGACGGGAAGAGAGGGTGTACTGGACATGTTCTAACCGTGCCTGTCCATCACGAGTAACAACCAGAGAAGGTATTCTCGTCAGACATAACGCTCACCATATCCACGAGCCTGACAATTTCCATATAGAAACAGACGATGTGATGCAGAAGATGCGAAAACGGTGTCGAAAAGAAACAACGCCTATTCCAACAATTTACAAAGAAGAGGTATCAGCTCTCAGAAATCGGGATTGGAATGAACAATCTGTTGAATTGGTAAAAAGAATCCAGACTTTTGAAGGATGTAAGTCTCAACTTTATCGTGAGCGAAGCAAAGACAGACCAGTACTTCCGAAAAGAAGACAAGACATACGCCTGGAAGGGGAGTGGACAGAGACGTCAGCTGGTGAGCAGTTTCTGCTTATAGACGAAGGTGAAGAAAACCGAATGCTCGTGTTCGCTACGCAGACAAATCTGGAGCACCTATGCAACGCCAGAACAATCTACGCTGACGGTACCTTCTACACATGCCCGGGACTGTTCTACCAGTTATACACATGGCATTGTTTTATAGACGGACAGATGTATCCTCTGATGTTTGCTTTCCTACCAGGAAAGTCGGAAGAAACTTATCTGAGACTGTTTAATGCACTGGATAGAGAATGTAACCGTTTTGGACTCGAGTTGAAACCCGACATCCTGTTCATGGACCACGAACTCGCTCCAAGAAAAGCTGCTCTACGAGTCTTCCAGACGACGGACGTGAAGGCATGCTTCTTCCACTACACACAGTGTATCTGGCGGAAGGTACAGTCTTCGGGCTTGGCCAACGATTACAGGACAAACGAAGACATTCACCGCCTGGTCAGACGAGCAGCAGTTTTACCACTTGTACCAGTCAACTCAGTTGAAGACGTGTGGTTCGAAGCACTCACTGACATTGCTACTTTAGAGCTTCCTGCAGCAGTTGAATTATTCACAGACTATGTAACTGAGAACTGGATTGAGAGCGACAAACAGATTTGGAATCACTTCAATACCCATGGTCCAAGGACGACAAACAATGTAGAAGGCTGGCATAGCATGTTGAAGAAAGCTGTTCAGCATTCACATCCGAACATATTTTCCATCCTTAGAACTATCCAGGAAGTTGAATCATTTTCATGTATCAAGGTAGTTCAGTATGCTACCGGAGGTAAAAGACCAACCAAGAGAAGGAAATATAAAAACATTGACACGCGACTAGCATCCCTAAAGGAACGCCTGCGTGATGGGTCCATTAGCGCAATTGAGTATGCGGACAGAGCAACATATTGTCTACATATGTAACCATTTATAAACTGAGTAAATATTCAACAAAATTGAAAACAGTGAAAACCCAGATCAGACGATGTGATTATATGATGTATTTAATTTGTTATTTGTTATTTGAATGTATGTATTATAAACAATAGTTCAATTACCTAATTTGAATTAAAATATGTTTTTCTAAATAATTTGATATTTTCCTTATTGCTATGTTATATCAAAAAGAGGACCAAACAAGAGCTTTTTTCTGATAAATTCGTAACATACTGTTTTATAAAAAATGGTTACCAATATAGTGGAATTTTAAATGAACCGAACTGTAGTGATATCTTCGCCCCGGGCAGGGATTAGCCGACACCTTACCTGTATTTTTTCCCGATAGTCCTACATCGATTTTTAGCCCAAAAATCAAAATGTGGGACAGTCGAGAATAAACCGTCTACTGCAACCCTTTTTAATTTCATAGCTGTTAATTGCCTGAATTTCTTTTACCTTTAGACTATCGCCACACAGCATATGGACGTTTCATCAGATGGACTTCTTGGGAAGAGAGTTAGGAAAGTTTTCCCCGCATGACTGTGCAGTAACGGCCATTCAGAATGCTTTTCCATTGCAAGAATATTGTGGATTAAGCTACCCAGTGTAAAGCAAATGATAAGCCAAAGATTATACTCAAATTCAAATTCAATTCAACTCAATTTTATTAGGCATTCGGCAAATAGACATGCCATTGGCCATAAACAATAGATACATGAAAATATGACAATGATAAATATTAACATTCTATACATACATTAGACAAAATATATACATATATTATATTGCTGAAAAAGTAATACATTTTTAAAATAATTAGACTATATTTTCTAAACTTAAATCTCTCATTTCCAAAGCTTCTTTAATAAATTTTGCCGTATTGACTTGCGTCTTTCTTCTTTTTGATGCCAGTATATTGGTAAATTGGGTAACAGTTGGCCAGGTTATAGAAAGGAGTCTTTTTCTTAAATCATTGAATTTCGGACAAATGCATAGGAAGTGATATTCTGTTTCAATCTGCATTGAATTACAAAGTTTACAAATTCTGTTCGCTCTATCAATATTTTCGAATCGTCCAGTTTCAATTGCAAGTTTATGCGCTGATAGTCTAAATTGGCTAAATTTTATCCTAAGTTTTTCATTTTTTAAATTCATTAAATAATTTTTCAAATTCAAAACAATTCTTAAACTTACAGTAATACTCTAATCTCGAGCAATTATTTATAGAACTAAGCCATTCTTGAATAAAAGTGTCTCTAATGCGTCTTTGAATAGTTTTAAAACATAAGCTGGATGTATTATCAGAATTCATTAAATATGAAAACCCATAATCATCAAGCTTCTGTTTCACTTTATTGCACCAGAAAGATTTAGAGCGATTTGATATAATAATTTGCTCACTGTATACTGTGTACCTTAAACTATCTGTATTATCTTTAATTTTTAACCAATATCTGAGTGATCGTTCGAGAGCTATTATCGTCAAAGGATATCGACCGAGTTCACCATAAACAGCGAAGTTCGGGGTTTGTGTTCGGACTCCAAGAATGATTTTGCAAAATTTAATGTGTAGTTTTTCAACAGCCTTTAGACAGTATATACCCCAAACCTCCGCTCCGTATAGTAGAATCGGTGAAACCATTGCATCAAATAAAAGTAATTTTGTTTTAATATCCACTTTCACTTTTTTAAATAAAAACAAAAGATTACTCATAGCTCTTAGTGCCTGATCATGCAACGCACTAACAGCATTATGCATTAATCCTGTTTTAGAGAATTTAATCCCCAAGTAACAAAACTGATCCACTACTTCTAAAATGTCAGCACCAATAGACCATTCAAAATCACAGACTTTCTTTCTTTTTTCAAAAATACAAATTTTACTCTTACCAACATTAATTTTCAATCCCCATTTTATAGCGTAATCCGCAATACTATTCAACTGGATTTGTAAACTATGTTTATCCGTAGTGAAAAGAACCATATCATCCGCAAACATAAGGATAAATATAGAAAGGTATTCTATGTCATTTTCTGTTAAATTATCAATATTAAAAGACTCGCTTATGTCAATAACAAATAAAATAAACAATATCGGTGACAAAGGCTCACCTTGTTTCAATCCTACTGAAATGTTTATAAAATCAGACAGTTTTGCATTATTAGAAACCTTAATGCATGATGTAACATTAGCATATAATGATTTTACCATGGTAACAAATTTAGAACTTAATCCCGAAGTTATAAGCTTTTGTATCAATAATTCTCTGTTTATAGTGTCAAAACATTTTTCATAATCAATAAAAGCACAAAACAATTGTTTATTATGCGACAGAATCTTTTGTATAATACAGTGCAGAATAAAAATACAATCAAAAGTACTTTTCTTTTCTCTGAAACCGAATTGGAAATCATTAAAAACATCTTCGCTTTCACAATACTTATTGAGTCTATTCCTGAGACATAGGGAGAATAATTTTGCCAGTGTACTTATAAGGGTAATTCCCCGATAATTTCCAGGATTATCCTTTTCACATTTTTTGAAGATAGGAACGATAATCCCCTTTGTCCATGCCTCAGGATATATACCCGTATCATAAATTTTGTTGAAAATGACAACTAAATAAGGAGCTATAAAATCTTTTCCGTCTATAAAAAATTCTGTTGCTATATTATCAATTCCCGAACTTTTGTTACGATTCAACAAAGAAATATTAGACTTAATTTCTTCGATAGTAAATGTTTGATCTAAGCTGTCGATACGTATATACGCTGTGTTGGAAGACTCTTCACCTGCTACATCCAACAAATTGCCGTTATTCGATAGTCGTTCAAAGTGCTCTACAAAATCATGCGCAGACAATGGAGTATCGGAAGGTTTACTATTATTGTACTTTTTTATTGTTTTCCAAAATTTACGGCTATTTCTCTTACTTAATTCAGACAAATTTTGACCCTCTTTTGTAAAATACTTTCTCTTGGCTCGGCGTTTTGCATAAGCATATTGATTTCTTAATTTCAAAAAAGTAAGTTTGTTATCATTTGTTCTTAAAGTGTTCTTTGCTTCTTATAAAATCGATTTTTGACTTCTTACAATCCTCGTCATACCATGGACAATGTTTTTTCTTACCCCCAGGTCTATTCTTAAATTTCTTACCATAAGTTTGTTTCGACAACATAAGCATCAATTCATTCATTCTGTGAATACATTCATCAATAGTTATCTCATCTTTCGATAATTGAAGCGAAATAGTTTCAAATACATTTACATTAGTTAGCAAAGAATGGTTGAATATATCTGTTTTCTCAGTATCCACTATACTGAGAACTTCCTTAATTATAACATGGACATTGTTAATTTTCTTGTTTTTGTCACCATTCATGTGTTATAAACAATACCAGTTCAGTTGCTTTTACACATCATTCATGTGACCGCCTTGGTGGTTTCGAGATGGAGCCTCCAACTCGGGTACAGGAGGTCGCAGGTTCGATCCCCAGTTGGGTCGTACCCAAGCCTTTAAAATATGGTAGAAATGGCTGCTCAGGGTCTCAGCGTTCAATTCGTGAATTACGGTCGACTGACTGGTGTCAGGATAAATGGACCATTAGTATTGGTAACTTACTCGGGAAATGCTGCGATTTAACTGAAACATTGTTGAAAGCTGTGTAAAGCATCAAACAATGTCTCAAAAATGCCAATTTTATGAGGGGCTTTGTGTCTATGTATCAAGATCCCTTTAGAAGCTGTTATACTTGTATTCATTGTAAAAACATTTCAGATACTATGTTGTTAATGGATGGGAGACAATACTATTTTAAAATACAAAATGTCTTTTTTTATTTACTATTTATAATTCATTATAAGAAATATTAATTGTCAGAATGTTATCTTCAAAGTATTTTAAAATTGTGTAAACAAAGTTATTGCTCCTTTTTATACTTTGTATTTCTCCCACAATGCCTTAAAAACTTCATCTTCAGCTTGCTACAATTATAGGTCAGCCATATAATAATATTTTGACGTGTAATAATTGAACCTTATACAACATGCAGACATTTTATTGGTCTCAAAGAAGATGACTTTTGAAAACATTGTGAGCAAAGGTGAAATATGAGCCAATTTACCTTTTGACAGAATACTTTCTACTCTGTATCAAAATTCTCATTGAAATTGTCCAGCTGTCAGACGTTATTGAAGCAGACGACTTTTCAAATTGCCTTTGAAAGGGTTAACACATTATTTTCTATTTTGTCCTTTTTCCCCCATGCAGATAACATCCGGGCCATCTTTTAATCGGCATCACTTTGAAACAGCATGAGAAAAATTTAAATTGTTCATTAAAGCAATTCTATCTTGTATCACAATGTTGTCCATCCCATCAAAATCAAACAGATTTCTTCAGACAACTTTCCCCCACTAGAAATTTACGAACATTATAAATCAAAATTGTAATTTGTATATCAAGGAAATATTTAAAGTCGAATGTGTCTATTTTTTGGCATCGCGTGTTGATAACATGTTACTTGTAATCTTTACCTAATCATATATACAGCAATAAAACATGAAAATAAACGTATGTTACTCAAATGTGCCGAAATGTGTCCCCCTTAGGAACAAAATGTTCTTTAAAATAGATAACTTTTGAAAACAATGCGGCAAAAGGAGAAACAGCTTATTATGAATGACAACTTCTGCTTTTGTCAACATCTTTTTCAAGCCAATTATGTGATGTTGATTTCATTATACAGTATGTGATAAAATGTTTCAGCTCCATAAACTTGAAAGGAATTTGTAGGGTTTGTGATTATAACATTGGAATGTACGGGAACGACTTTGTACATGTTTTCATCTGCGGAAAATGGCGCATAAATAGTCTTTTCTTGTGTTTTCTCTCTGCTCTTTATTTTGGTCTGAAAGTTATAACATGAAATGCGAAATGCATTTCTAAGCAAATATTAAACAGAATGTAAAAAATACCCAAATTCTACACATAAGCACATAAAACCTTTGTTACACTAAGTCTTTCTCACAGGTACCAGATTCATTAGAGTTAAAAAAAAAATCACATTTCACTCTTTCATAGACGTTATCACATTTTGCTACTATATCATTATATTAGGACAGTCATTGAAATTATTATATTATATTCACTGACCTGAAAATCCTAAATATTTAGTTATTGGGAGGCGGCTTCCTGTAGGGATGCTTTTAATTTTCGGTCAAGGAGAATATTTAGACCTGCCAGCGTAACCACATATCTTGATTTCTCTTTGTCCTTTCTAACTACATTAATTTAAGGTATTGACTTTTAAAACATCCCTTTTACACTCAATATACATGTGTGAGTTTTACAAATTAATAAAAAAGAAGACAAAGGCCAGTATATTAATTGAATGTATGTACATTTTTATTTAAGCGAAATTCATACTGTATCTACTCTTGACAGTAAAATAGAGAACCCTTCTACCTTAAAATTACATGCTATGATATATTACGCAGTAATTAGACGAAGAAGCCTCGTCTCGTATTCACTAAACTTTTCAATTTAGATATTTGTCTAAATCTAAATCTTAATATTTAGTCCACGTTTTAGATTTAATCCGTATTCACCAACGCGTTTTAAACCGTTTGGTCTAGTGTGTATATGTCGTACACGCAGCGACACTGGTTCCCGAATCAAGTTAAGAGCTAAAATAAAAGACAGTACCATTCATCTATAGTCTATTTATAGATTTTCATTTTTATCGCAATTTCACATACATTTTTCATTTGCTTTGCTTTTAATAATCTGACTTTCATGTTCAGTACATACTGGATTAAAAGTTAACTTTGAGTACAATTGTCATCGCAAAAATGCAGACATGAAAAGATTAAACCACAGAAATATCTGTTTCAAGATCAATTTCGTTCTTTTTCGCTGTTGCAGTTCCATATTTCATGAATATCGCGGTAAACACGATATCGGTGTATTTTGCCTAGCCAACACCATGTTTTATCACGGATGCGATGTGAACATCCAGAATACTTAAATGAAATGAAATCTTCTGGTTCTTACAAACAAAGTGTGATCGTACTAACTGAACTGTATTTAACTTATCACTGTAAATGTAGACAGCATTTCAACTCTTATATCAACTGGTAAATTTACAGTTTGATCGAGAAATAAATTCTAGGAAATTTTCAAGCACTGCATGGTTTAACTTTTAAAAAAAAAAATGAAACTAGTTCCTATGTTAAGCCTTTCCCTTATACGTAGCATATTAAGTAAAAATTGGAACATCTTGCTAAATGAAGGTATAATTTATGGACATAAAGTAGAAAACATTGTAGCAAAAGGATAAATTCCTCGTGATCAATTTCTCTTTTTGTCACAATGTTTTCAAAAGTCGCTGCAGCTATTGTCAGTCTTTCGGATTACGTGTACATAGAAATACGTTTACTTGATTTTCTGAATGCTAATCACGACACGAGTTCACATCAGTTTCGTCAACTCGAGATTGTGCGTTTGTAATCCGACAGCTTTGATCATAGTTTCAATTGCTCAATTTGCCACAATAATTTCAACTCTTTTCAATTATCTTACTATCATTTATAGAGATTTTCTATGTTTTGTACTTGATGATTTTAAAGTCTGTCAGAATAAACATCATTGAAATCATTGTGGCAAAAGGAGAAATTGCTCATAATGAGCAATATCTGCATTTGCCACAATAATTCAACACTTTTCAATTATCATACGATCATTTATAGAGATTTTTTTTTACTTGATAATTTCAAAGTCGTCTACTGCAGATTTGTCTTTTGTGGGAACCCCTTATCCATTATCATGACTTACCGATACAAACGAAAAACAACATTATCATAACAGGGCGTGTGTTCAGTACAAATAGTTGATTGTTTTTGGTACTAATTTAAATTTATCATAACCTCTGTTCCATTTATCTTTAGTATTATATGTCACTTTTTATGATCAGCTTAACTCTAAATTATCTCATTCACTTAAAACACAGACTCTGCCAGGTTAAATATCCTATCCTACATAAAACTTATATCTTTAATAATCGATATCAGCATTACTGACTACAGATTAAATTGTTCTAATGTTTGTGGATTTAAATGATCTTTTTTCTTATTTCTTCATGTGAAACGAAATATTGCGGCTTCTCTTTGATGCTTTGCATCAAACATCCGTCTTGTGCTATATATTAGATGTAAAATTATACTGGCCAAAGGAAATATTTGATCGGTCCGAACCAAAATTTACTGCTCAGGGACCATAACATGATAGGATTTGGACACTGCTAATTTCATTCACAGTTAAGATTATATATAAAAAAATGCTATTTTAAAACTCTTTTATGTAATAGTAAAATATCATTTTTCCAGTATATTCAACATGTTGAATATAGGCAATAAACAGAAGACCTACAATACTGGTACCTGTGAGTGATACTGTGGATAATGGGAATTTTTGATATATCAAGGTGTACATAATATGACAAGGGTAATGAAACTTCTGCAAAGTACAGTAACTCTTCAATTCAACATAAAGATTAGTCATCTTATAATAATAAATTGCTAAGTTAACTTTGTTCTGAAATCTTTTCCTTTATTAGCATTCTCAAATATAGATTTATAGAAATATAGAGACTGCAGGAGAGCTGCCCTCAAGAGACATTGTGTCTCACAGAGTGTATGTCAAAATCCCCTCAGTCAAAATCCCCTCACTCTGAAAATGACATAGTAGTCAAAATCCCCTCGACCAAAATGATAGGGTAGTCAAAATCCCCTCGACCAAAATGATAGGGTAGTCAAAATCCCCTCGACCAAAATGATAGAGTAGTCAAAATCCCCTCGATGGGTATTCATAATCCGCTCAATCTAAGATCATATATTTTAATTACCATTTTATTACAGTTGATGAAAATGTTTGTGTCAAAACCCATACGGTCCATTTTTGTCATAGTTGTCAAAACCAATATGATTGAAAACAAATGGGTAGTCAAAACTCGTTGAAAATGCATAGTATTCAAAACCCATATGATTGAAAATGCATAGTATTCAAAACCCATATGATTGAAAATGCAGGGTATCCAAACCCATATGACTGAACATGTAGAGTAGACAAAATCCTTCTTTGAAAATGCAGAGTAGACAAAACCGTACTGATTAAAAATGAAGAGTAAACAAAACGCCAATGATTGGTGATAATTCAGTCACATGTTATAAATGAATTAAGGTGATAACTGCTTTAATCCTGTTTGTCACATGTCACCATTGATTGTGTTAATCATTATTAATATGATGTTAATATGAACAGAACAGAACATACTAAATAACTTAAGAAGCCTTTGTCTTTTTGTCTTTTTAGTGCAATCTTATTTTAGCCTTAGACACCTTGGATGTCTCCTAATGTCATACATTATGATTAATCCCATCGAGGGGATTTTGACTACCCTAACATTTTGGTCGAGGGGATTTTGACTACCCTAACATTTTGGTCGAGGGGATTTTGACTACCCTATAATTTTCAGGGTGAGGGGATTTTGACTGAGGGGATTTTGAGTGTCTCCCGTCTCACATTAAAAACTAGAATGTTAAAAACATTTGAAATGGCACTTGTTTAAAAGTTTAATCTAGTTTCAATTTTGGGTTGTCAATCTACATGTTGAAATATTTTAGGCTTGAATCATTATTATCAATCAAACAAACGCTATGGACTTTTGAAATGATTGTTAATAAAACTACTTTATGAATTAAAAATTTAAATCATCTTCATAACAAATTGTATATTTCATTGACAAACTTTAAACAAGAATTTGTCTATAAATACACTCTTTCCCTCATGCAGGCACTTATTGCAGTAGACAACTATTAAAAAGATGATAAGCAGTTTCACATTTTCTGACAATGTTTTCAACTATCTCTATGTTAACATTTTAATTCTAGTTGTCCACCTTTGACATTTTTTGGGACAGACCTTTTTAAGCAGATGACACATTTTGATGCATCTGCAGCTGAATTTACCGGACAACAGGAGAAACTGCTCATACTGAGCAATTTCACCTTTTGCCACACTCTTTTCAACTCTTATTAATTAATGATAAAACTTTCATTTATTGGGATTTTGCACATTTTTGCAAAGACATTTTCAGTCGTCTGCTGCAAATTTGCTGTATGGAGAAAAGGGTTTAGACTCTAAGAGTAAAGGGTATTAATCAATAAGGGAATTAAGGGAAGGGCTCTGAAATCCATAAATACCAATATGGGCCATGTGGTTTACTAGTGACAGTGTTGTGGTGATATGATTGCTCTTAGTATACACTACTGTCACAATTAACACCAGTTTGAACAATCAAAGAATCGCTAATCAATACTGCACATAGAGAATCTACATAATAAACACAGTATTTTGAATCCAATTAGGGGTATCATATAAGGGTGGTTTCAAAATAAATGAGGCAAAAGTGTGACATTAGGGGTCATTTTTAGATATAAAATATTGCTGATCATTTTTATCACCATGCTACAAAGACATACTGAATTTTCTAGAAACATCAAAGGTTAAAGAATTTGAAAAAGACAATAGTTAGATTTTTTACAGTTTATTTGAAATAAATGAACTTTTTCAAATATAAGGGTTTATTTTTCATATAACATAAATGGAACATATGACTAGAACAGGAATAATTATTTGTATACTTTATCAAAGTATATGATTGAAAATTACATTTGAACACGAAAATCTGAAAACCAACTTATCTTTTTTGTAAAATATGAGTATTTTTCCTTTTTCAAATCTGTTATTTTGAAAAAGCAGATCTGAAAGTTTTCTTAGTTCTATAAATGCTAAAAGAAAAATATGAGCAATCCTGTTGTACAATATTTAGCCATTTTTCAACAAATAACGCAAATTTCAAGATTGTAGAAAAAGGTTTAGGTGTCTGAATTGTGTTCTTAAAGAATACCTAATTTTCTGTACTTTTGTTACACTCGGGACACAAAATAGGCAATGAATGAATCCTTTGAAAAGACAGCTTGGAATGCTATTGCAACTTTAACAATGTCACAAACTACATTCTTAAAGTGATGTATTGAACTAAATTCAAGAAAAATTCTTAACACTGTGAATGATAAAAAGATGAGCACACTGAACAGAGAAAAGCAACAATATCAAACAATTTATTAACTGTTATGTATTGTCTATTTCAACCAGCAACAAATATAACCCTTCACAACAATATTTTATATATCTGCACTTGATAATAAACAATCCTGGTAAATTGTTACACTCGGGACACAAATTAGGCATGAAAAGACAGCTTGGAAAACTATTGCAATGTAAGCAATGTCACAATTTACATTAAGATAGACAAACTACATTCTTAAAGTGATGTATTCAACTAAAATCAAGAACAAAATTCCAACACTCTGTGAATGATAAAAAGTTGAACACACTGAACAGAGAAAAGTAACAATATCAAACAATTTATTAACTGTTATGTGTTAATGTACAATTCAAATGCAATGTCTATTACAAGCAACAGCATATATAACCCTCCACAACAATATGTTATATATCTGCACTTGATAATAAACAATCCTGGTAAATTGTTATACTCGGGACATTCTGAAACCTATTTTAAAATGTCTTAAAACTGTCAAACTGTTTAATGAATACAAATTTTTAAAAACAGAAACTCTCAGAACTCCATGTATCTATAGCTTTTTATGGCACTGTTTTATTTGATGAAGATCAAACTTGAGTCTGAGACCCCTTCCTTGAACCAGTTGTGGGGGCTTAAGCTTGGTTATCACATCAGTATTGGGTTGCCATGATGTATCGTCTTTGTTTGGCCATGTGTATACCCCTTCTGATGTACTTGATTGCAGAAATCTCAGCTTTACATCATCACCGTCAATTTCTACGACCTATAATAATACCATTTCAAAATATGATCAGATCAGATCGATGAACAATTTGTTATCTGAACTGTTACTAAAATGTATGCTACTTATTTAGTATTTTCTACTAATACTATCATCTGGGCAGAGCAATTATTGAAAGTCACAGAATTCTTTCATGCAATTGTCATTTGTTTTTATTACATTCAAATAAATGATTGTAACTGTAAATATGTGTAGTAAAACTTGTAATGTTAAGGGTTAACCCCTTCTCACATATAGACGCTTTCTGATGCCTCTGCAGCAGACGACATTTGAATACATTGTGACAAAAGAAGAAATTTCTCAAAACCAGCAATTTCTCCATTTGCCACAATAATTTCAACTCTGTTGAATAAATATACTTTCATTTATGATAGAAAGTATTCATACTTTTTGCATAGATGGTTTCAAAGTCATCTGCTGCAGATTTATGCTATGTAGGAAAGGTGGGTTAAAGCTGGTTTAAAATACCTTTGCTATGTACAAGCACCTCCTTCTCTTCTGGGACAACAAAACAGCTACAAAATCTTCGTTTTCAAATCTGAAATATAACAAACTTCTTGTTTGAAATGTTTAACTTTGTGTTTATACTTAAACAGCTTATTGAATCAAACAAAAATGTATCATTATCGTTAAAATAGTGTTTGGAGTAATTAAAAAATGAAAGTAGTAAAAGCAGATGGATACCTCAAAAAGGGCTGTACACTAACATAGTGTTTCATTTCTGGAAGATAGCCCAGAACAAGAGAACACGTAGAGGTGTCTGTGGGTAATAAGACATCGTCACTATCAGCATGTACAATGCGTATCTCTGCATGAAGCCTTTTACTGATGGCTTGCAAGCAGATGTGATCAGCATATGTGCCGTTTTGGCTCATTGTTTGAAGATATGTGTCAATCGGTGTTGTCATGAAGTGTTCTATTCTGTCTTGGCACCCTGAAATTATTAAGTTTATAAGCCCTTTCCCAAATAGAGACGCTTTCTGACACCTGCAGTAGATGACCATTTGAAAACGTTGTGGCAAAAGGAGAAATTGCTCAAAACCATTAATTTTTCCTGCCACAATATTTAAACTTTTATTTATTGAGATATTCCAAATTTTCACCAAATGATTTCAAAGTCGTCTGATACAGACTTGTTGTATGTGGAAAAGAGTTAACAAATGTGGTCATAATGAGAGTGACCTGAAATCATACAAATTCCAATATCTATTTAATATAATGGCTATAAATATTTTATATTTTCTAAACAATTACCTCCGACATGTCTCCTATGTATTTAACTACATTTATACGTAGCTGAACGTGGCTTGTGTGTTGTACTCCAGTAAAACCAAGCTGATCGCTTATCGCCCAGAAACAGCAGTTACCATCTTCAGGTGTCTGACCCCTAATCTGCCAGCCCTTCTTTTCAATAGTGTTTGAAAATACCAACATAGTGCTGAGCAATATGTCTGTTGTGATCGTCGATGCTTTGCTCTATGAACTTCTCAGAGTCAGTGGCAACAACTAGCCCTTCACCATGGTTAGTAACAGCTAAGAACAAGCTAAGGGTTAATGCTAAACATGCAAGGATAGAGATAAAGCAGTGAGAGGATAGACAACAAAAGCAGGAAATTAAGTTTGCTGTACATGCTAAAGGTTAGGTTCAAAGAAAGAACAAGGATAAAAAACATATAAACAAATTAGCGTTTTAGAAGGAAACTAATTGTGTTGCAAATTGCAACATATTTCACAATTTTGATATTGATCACATTAATAGGTACAGGTCTAATTTTGTTTTAGTATGCAGACTCATATAAAAAAGGATACATGAACTGGATACTCTTTGGTCACAATTCTTGGTTAGTTTCCTGTTCAGTAAAAAGTGAGTCTCAGGGCTATGACGATACTTGCTGAGGTAACATGGTCCTTCATGGCCAGCTATACAAACCATACACAAGAGAAAGTTGATGCAAGGCATCAATGTCGCCGGAAAAGACTGCATTGATTGATTTATGTATTCTTGACTTTCCTTAGTCTATTCAAACATTAAGACCGTAGTAATGAAAACATTTGCTTATAAATTTTATATACATACCTATACATTAGGGTATCTATAAAAAATTAACGAAATGTGTACACATTTATCTGGCTTAAATTTAGTTTTGCTGTTGTTACTTATTTAAATAATAGTATTCATTCATATAATTTCAATGTTTGTCAATCTTATTCGAATCACAAGGTAAATATCCTGGTATTGCTTTAAAGGGAGGTAATTTGAAGAAAACAAAAGTCTTCAAAAGGAGAAATATATCAGCATTACCGTCTACAGTTTAAATTGTTCTATTGTTTGTGGATTTAAAAATGTTCTTTTTTTCTTATTTCTACATGTACAACGAAATATTGCGGCTTCTCTTTGACGCTTTGCGTCAAACATTCGTCTTGTACTTGTCTAAAATAAAATAATATCACTCGCTTTTTCATATCGAAATGCGCATGCGCGAAAATCGATGTTAAAGGTCACGAAACTACACAACAGAATAGGGTCTATATTTAGCTTAGAAACAGTTCCTACTTTAGATATTCATGGATTAACATTATTAAATGAATTCTACACAAATCAAGACATCTCTTTGAACATGAAAACAACATTTAGTAAGTAAAAATTGCTATTAAAAGGAGAATCCGAAATTGACCTCAATGATGACACATAAGAGTGTGCATTAGGGGGTGTTGGTTCACGTCTTGAAGGGACCACTTTTGTCTTCGTAAATAAGACAAAAAACTTAAATGCGAGTGAAATAAAAAAAACTGCAAACATTAAAAAATCGGAATATTTATTTCATTTTAGATGTGTCATTTATTAGTGTTCGTAAACAACCACAATTGTAATATGTTCAAATCATCTAGATTTGTTTCTTTCTAATAATAAGCCGCCCTCCCATGTGATTTCCGAAAAGCTATTAAAAATAGAAGTCGCGGGCTTCTGCCCGGCGACTAATGAACAGCTGAGATCTCTGCACTCAAGAATATCAGATTCACCATACTTTGTACTGATCATATGGAAGGATTGTGTGCCTTTTACTATTATAAGATTGGACTTTTTCTTCGGAATTTCCTTGTTCAGCTTTCTTTGTGGTACATATATGACCTTCTGGTTCAGGGTTTGCTTTTGTGTCTGCACTAGAGCTAAGTATGCTTCATAGGCATTATTGATTATTTTGCCACCAAGTATCAATCTTTGGAGCCTAGCTTTGATTGCAGCACCCAACCCATCACTAGGGCCCTTTCCATGGCCTGCTTCAGTATAATGATAAATGAGCTTGATGTTGTGTGACTCCTCTATCGTTGACATATGTCCAAATGCCTGTTTGCATTTATATTGTGCTGAACAATTGTCTGAAAACCTATGAAGAACCTTGATGTCACAAGGCCCTGGATTATTCTTCAGATGCAGCATTAGCTGATTTGTATAAACAAATACTGCATCTGAATTATGGGCTAGAGATTCAGAAATGATAATGAGAGGCTCTTTCATCAGGCTTGGCTTATCATTAGTGCTATCTGCTGCATGTCTAAGAATGAATATTGGGTGTAATGTCACTTGTTTCGTGGTCCAGTGCGCTGATTCGATTTCGTCCTGTTGCTGAAGTGATATGTTCTCAGAAAAGTCCATCACCGTAAAACAATGATCAAGCGGCAAGTTGTTCATAAGTTGGGTCTCTATAAGGTGCTGGTAATCAGCTCTAAACATATGTGCTGTAAAGTTCCCCATTTCACCAATGACATCAGTAGTGAGGTTTTCAATGGTAATAGTTTTCTGAGACTGCATCCATCGCTTTGATGTTTGAATTTTTCCCTCTCTATTGGTATATGTTTCTGAGACAGGTTCCCATTGGTGGTATTGTAGTTTATACGTATTTGAACATTTCTCAAGTAGGGGCTTGTATAATGACTTAATTGAACTTGTCCCGCAACTGTTACATTTTCTGTCAACACATGTGCGACATGGTTGTTCATCATTGAAGGGACACAATGTGATATGTGACAGTTGCCGTAAGGTAGCTTTTAGTTCAGGCATTGAGTGAAGCTTTGCTGTTTTGCTCAAAGCTTCAATTTTCTGTTCAAGATTGTAGTCTGTTAAGCATACACATACTCTTCTACAAGTTAGATCTAATTTCTTAAAGTTTTTTGGGATCATTTTGAAGAATGTTATGAACTTACTTTTAAAATCTGGATGCAATTGTTTGAATTTCATGTATAATTGAAGCTTTGAGCTTAATAGATGACGTTTGGCTACATGAGGTGTGTAAATCCTTAAAATGTTACAGTGCCATGTATATAAAACAACAAAACAGCAGAAACTATCTATTGATCATGTTTTTGCCATTGACATGTGTCAATCAAAAGTGTCAAAAATATGTTACACTCGGGACATCACTTATGCACGTGTAGGAAATTGAAATGCTTCACTACATGATCATCACAGTTGCAGATCTACTTGTGTTGACATACTTGTTTGAAAAGTAAAATAAAATAATGAATTACACTGACAATATAAAAGTGACAGACCACTAAAGTCAAAATGTTACACTAGGGACATTCCAGGGTCACTGATTTAATATGACAATTTTATTTTATTCTATGGTCTCACATACAAATGTGCTACATGTTTTGCTAAGCATAACACAGCTTCATAAACAAATAAAGTTTGAATCACTTTTCAGATACCTCTGTACAATAACCAGCTGTTTGAATTAAAAACAAACATTTTTTCCTAAATATTTATTTCTGTAGTTGTGTTATTTAAAGTGGACAAAAAGCTTATGAAACTGGACAACCTTTAACAAAATAATGTTATAATTTACAGTTGTATTGATAATATTTCAGTAACAAAAATACTTTTTTTTAGTATATTATGAATTCTTACAAATCATAGCAGTTGAAAATAAGATTAAAGTTCAATGTCACACAAAAACTGTTACAATCGGGACAATTTTGGCAACATTTTTTACCAGAAGTTTTAAACCATTTTATCAATAAAGATGAAACTTTGCAGCAATAATAACAACACTGAAACACAAACTCTGAAAGAAAAAGTCTTAAAAGCTCATAAAATTCTGTTTAACTCAAAAAGAAGAAAAATCCTCATTTTTTTTTAACCACCCATTAACCACCCATAATCCTTTCCCCCCAATTTAATGCAGATGACATTCAATGCATCTAATGATTTTTACAGCAGACAACTTTTGAAAACAAATTAAAGAGATAAACATGAAATTTATAGCTTATGACAATCACAAGTTTTTAATTCAAAAATTGGTCAGCTATGACTTTTTTTGTAGCAAATTTTTGACTATAATTCAGTTCTGGTAGTCCAAAATATTTACTACTGACATGTCACTGGCTATAACAATATTTCTTACAGTAATTGAATACAAATATATTAGAATTTATATATGTTATGGATTTTGTTTTTATATATAAACAACACTTTACACATCAACTTGATCAATTCAGTAACGAAATATATGACACCCTAATGTAATTTTTTAGTGTTTCCCTAACATCAGATAATCATTGTACTACACAATTTGTAGATCAAGTTTTTATAGTTTTCAAAATCAGTTTAATATAAACCTGTATAAATTTAGTCCATTTGATCATACTATCTATGTACAGTTTCAATGCGACAGATGCCTCTTAGTCATAAACTGAATAAGAAGCACAAAACAGTTAAATTCCAAGACATCTAATCTTACATGGATAAGTGTTCACCCGTTTAACAACATTCGAGGGGCCCGTTGAAATATTCAATTCATTGTTAATTGGTCCATTGTTTCAATGTTAACAATTATGATGAATCACACCCATAAGCAACACAAATTACCATTTTGTATTTATTTTTCAATGATATTTCGATCACAATAATTTCCTCCGACACGTAAACATGTATAGATATATGCATTAACCGTTATGCAGACCACTCACCGCACGCGACCTATGACGTCATCGATCAATAATCAAGGGGACGTAAGCGAGTACCCATTTCGCAACAATTATGTCCGGTGCAAATTAAATAGCCGATTAAAGGCATTTTCGCCTTTTTTTGTGTGAAAAGTTACCTCATTAACACATTTCTGACAATAAATTCAGTTGTTTGAACGGAAAAAATGGCTAAACAGTAAAAACTCCGGATATCACCTTTAAAGGTTATATTATACATCTGTCAACTAAGCAACATACTGCATGTATTGTGTTGGAATTGTTCCTGACAAAATGGCCAAAATACCTCATCCAACGCCCTACAACTGTTTTCCATACAACTTTAAGACGCTGCAAATATATCAACAATTAATAATAATCTTATGATCAAAACGATGCATCTTGGCATGCACAAGAAGTTGGGCCATCACGTTCGAATGTGTATGTGAATGCAACACATTTGACCCGTTAAAATGTAACTGATTTAACCCTACAGTGTTCCCAAAATTCTAAAATCGTCAGGAACCACTTTAATTATAACCTTGTCTTGTAAAATGTTCTCAATTTGAAAACCATTTTCTATCTTAAATTAGAATAATTTTTTGACTGGCTAAATATCAAATAAATAGGTCAGTTCACCCGTACCATTAATGCATTCGGTTGCACTCTGACATGGTGAATTGGTATTTGTAGAAGTGGATGTTGCGTGGGTACTTGTGCTTGTGCTTGTACTCGTGTCGGGTTCATCAGCCATCAGCTCGAAATTACCGCAAGTTGGAAACCATCGGGGAGGAGGTGGTTGGTTGTCATATTAGTTGTTCAAAAGTATGTCCATTCCTGTAGGTGATACACTATCATATGAATTATTGTGAAGGAAATGATAATTGAGGAAGAAAAGTAGGATTCGTACATGTGTGATCTATTTAGATTCAGACCAGCCTACAAGTTTCTTCGGTAAGACCAGTATTATGTTGCCCTCAAGAAAACTCATTGTCTCAATGACGAACACTTCAGGTCCAGATTGTGCTTGTTCACATATCAAACTGTCTATCTTCCGACATCTGACCTCAACTGTTAAAACCAAACTATACAGTGAAAAATGTGTTAAATTATGATTACTAAGTTATCACCATCTGACCGTGAACAACATTTAACTATGGTTTTCAAACACTAAATGCAAACAAGACACAGAGAATGATCAGTGTACACGTTCGTACAGTCTAATCACGGTACTCAGGGGAAGAAATTAACGATACATATAAACAAACAACTTAGACATGTCACATGAAAAGCGCCGATCGTGAATTTTCATTCAGTGAAGAAAGAATTCCTGTAAGTCTCTGAAACATCCAAAACAACTATAAGCGGATTAATTTATCCACCTTCAATTAACACTACTTTGCTCTTCCGAAAATTGTATGTTTTCCTTTACGAAATTCATGTCTTTGTGTGAAACTGTATTGCTTTAAACATGTATGTATGTTTTATGCAATCAAGTTTATTATTATGTTATATAGATTATATAGTATTATAATCGATAAGTTAGACGAAATCTCTACCCTACTTACTCTATATTATCAGTTAGATGGTAGTTAGACGACATATCCTGAATCAAATAAAAACAAGATCTTACATTTCGTTCTAATTCATCTGTATATTGCAAAAAGCGTGAGCGTCAATTTAATTGATGCTGGAAAACACGTTGAAGCGATGGTACGTATCTCCGATATTCCCATTGGTATCCCACTCCTGCTCCCAAAAAAGGTACCATCTTACCGGAACCGGCTTTTGTTGACTTATCCTCCATCAGTCAATTTGCACTGAAGGGTCACTGTTTGGTTACAACTTTCAACCAAGAAACAAAGATTTAACGTTAATATTATGGCATCCTCGTGGTTACCGGTTGACCAAAAATACATGTTATTGGGAGCATTAGGTGTGACATCTAGTATTGCTGTTTATTCGACCTTCAAACTATCACGGGAAAGGAAGCGTGTCAAACAGGACAACGTTTACGAATCTCAAAAACTTCTGAATGAATATCTAGTATTCCATTACGGGTCGCCCAACGCAGTGTTGAAATATGAATTTGGTCCAAAGGATTCCCTTGACTTCCCCAAAAGATGTGCGGATTTGTGTCTTAAACATTTCAAAGGAGGGGTAAGTTAATATTTTGTTAAAAAATAATACTACCCACAACAAAGGGGCGTTTCCAAAGCGAAAAGGATATTTAAAGCTGCATGGTAGGTTTAGTTGGATTCTGGAGATTTCGTCTAACTACCAGTTCGTCTTACTGATATTATATAGTAATTAAATGGGGTGGAGATTTCGTCTACCTTATCGATTATAGTACTATATAATCTGAGTTCGGGTGAACTCGCCGTAATACAAATTCGCTGTAATAGTAGTATAGAGTAACCACTCGGATAACTCGCCGAAATAAGGATTATTATAGTACTATATAATCTATATCACTATGAAGGTGTTAGTGTTAAAATAAGGTGTTAATTGACCAATTTGATTGAAAGATAACAACAAATTCAGTTAGTTTTAAAATATTATGATTTTAATTGTATATTTAATTTGTATAATTATTTATAATTTAATAATTTTAATCTTATTCTTTTTATTGAAAATATATGCTTCGATATTTTTTTTTATTTTTCATTAACCAAATGAAATTATTATATAAAATGTTTACTCTTTTTTCAATCCTCTTCCCTTTTAAAATGAAGAAATGTATTCTATATATATATATATATTATTAACACTTGTTTTTCGTCATTATATACACCTATAAACACACTTATGTCTAATCATACATATATTTTCTTATAAGTCCTCGATAAGTGCCGATAGTTGCCAGTCCGGAAATCATGCTGCTTGTCCTTAACAACTGTCTTCGTATCTGAAAAAAATAGTAAAAAATTAGATAAATAATTGATATTCCTTGAATCATACTTAATTAAAACGAGTAATTACTCCCTTTGCACCAATGTTTTCAACTATATTTGATGCCTTTATTTGTCATTTTTATACGCCCGTTTTTTCAAAACTGATCATATTATAGTTTCACCTGCGGCGTACGGGCGGCGTCCAGTATGTTGTCAGCTCAATAACTTTAGAAGCCTTCGATAACTAGCCATATCGCTTTAGTCAATCAAGAGTTATTGCCCTTTAATTATAGAAATTACCCAAAATTGGTCTTGTCAGCTCAATAACTTTAGAAGCCTTTTGTTCAATCATCACCAAATTTTGTCAGACTGTGTATTTGGATAATATCTCGGACAAGTTCGATAACTAGCCATATCGCTTTAGTCAATCAAGAGTTATCGCCCTTTAATTATAGAAATTACCCAAAATTGGTCTTGTCAGCTCAATAACTTTAGAAGCCTTTGTCCAATCATCACCAAATTTTGTCAGAATGTGTATTGGGATAATATATCGGACAAGTTTGATAACTAGCCGTATTGTAACGTTCTCGGAGTTCAACAACGCTTCAATGAAATGGCTTCAAATAAACTTAATACAGAACTGATAGGGAACAACAAACCAAGGTATTTACAGGACCTTCACCAAGACGCTCAATCGCTTCCGTGACGTCCGCCGCTCTCGGCCTCACAGAGGTCTATACTTTTGAAGCCGCCTAATGCTTTACAAAGGCTTCCTTGAAGCCAATTATGCAACCGAGAACCAATGGCCTCAATGAAGTCACCACTTCCTACCACAGTACCACACTCTCTTAAGACTTCGAACTACGACCCGAGCAGCACGGCTAGCTTGCTTCTTGATATCTGATAGAATATATCGAGAGAAAGAAGTCTACTGATGCCTAATACCCAAAGTCCTAGAACGTCCCCCAGAGATGTGAACTGTTCGACGAGAACCACGGAACTGACTTTCTATCACAATACACCGGTATTTATACTAACCTGCACAATTGGCTCCACCTGGCGGAATCCCGATTACTGCCTCCCTTTCACGGACATTGACGATGTACATAATCTATGTTGTAATGAGCGTCTGGTGAATGCACTTTGATCATTAAATAAGGCTTTAAATATAAACAAAATATACGACAGGGTGGGTATGCAGCGTGCTTATTGACGATATATGCTTGCTCTAGAACTATTTAAAGGCTTAGCAGGACAATTAAACCAGTACTTACTGGATTTGAAGATGCCTTTGTTCTCGTCAATATTTTGATAAATGGATCCTCTTAAACAAAGGGACGTAACTTTGTTAAACTACAATAAGTCGGCTTCGCTACAATGCATATTCGTTACACTACCCACTCCTCCGTTTTCCATGCGTCCCGCATGCTAAATTGAATTTGAAAATACATGGAATCAATAAGACAATAATTCGAATATTCATGGAATCAAAAAGACAATAATTCGGATATTCATGGAATCAAAAAGACAATAATTTAGACAAACTTGTTTCATTAACTTAACAAGTCGAAATACTCTTCCTGAGACTTCAAAAACACAACAACACCAAATCGAAGCACACATAAAGTTATCAAACAAGTGAAACGATAGAATCTCTTTCTATTAGCATAGACATGACAATGGTATCATAATAAAACTGTCCCTAGGTCTGGCTGATGTGACGTATCCATCCTGTAATTACTAAGCTGATGCTCTAATTCAGATAGTTCACCCTCCATCTTCAACTGTTTGTTCTCATATTCGAGCATCCGTATACGCCTCATCAGTTCCTCTTTATTTCGAAATGAAGCCATTTTCACTTACTATGTAGGGGTCTGACAATGGAGATGTTGTCAAATGATCCCACCGCTGTCACCAGTTGTAACGTTCTCGGTGTTCAACAACGCTTCAATGAAATGGCTTCAAATAAACTTAATATAGAACTGATAGGGAACAACGAACAAAGGTATTTACAGGACCTTCACCAAGACGCTCAATCGCTTCCGTGACGTCCGCCGCTCTCGGCCTCACAGAGGTCTATACTTTTGAAGCCGCCTAATGCTTCACAAAGGCTTCCTTGAAGCCAATTATGCAACCGAGAACCAATGGCCTCAATGAAGTCACCACTTCCTACCACACTCCTTCGAACTACGACCCAAGCAGCACGGCTAGCTTGCTTCTTGATATCCGATAGAATATATCGAGAGAAAGAAGTCTACTGATGCCTAATACCCAAAGTCCTAGAACGTCCCCCAGAGATGTGAACTGTTCGACGAGAACCACGGAACTGACTTTCTATCACAATACACCGGTATTTATACTAACCTGCACAATTGGCTCCACCTGGCGGAATCCCGATTACTGCCGTCCTTTCACGGACATTGACGATGTACATAATCTATGTTGTAATGAGCGTCTGGTGAATGCACTTTGATCATTAAATAAGGCTTTAAATATAAACAAAATATACGACGGGGTGGGTATGCAGCGTGCTTATTGACGATGTATGCTTGCTCTAGAACTATTTAAAGGCTTAGCAGGACAATTAAACCAGTACTTACTGGATTTGAAGATGCCTTTGTTCTCGTCAATATTTCGATAAATGGATCCTATTAAACAAAGGGACGTAACTTTGTTAAACTACAATAAGTCGGCTTCGCTACAATGCATATTCGTTACAATATCGCTTTAGTCAATCAAGAGTTATCGCCCTTTAATTATAGAAACTACCCAAAATTGGTCTTGTCAGCTCAATAACTTTAGAAGCCTTTGTCCAATCATCACCAAATTTTGTCAGAATGTGTATTGGGATAATATCTCGAACAAGTTTGATAACTAGCCATCTCTCTTAAGTCAATCAAGAGTTGTCACCCTTTAATTATAGAAATTACCCAAAATTGGTCTTGTCAGCTCAATAACTTTAGAAGCCTTTGTCCAATCATCACTAAATTTTGTCACAATGTGTATTGGCATAATATCTCGGACAATTTCCATAACTAGCCATATCTCTTTTAGTCAAACAAGAGTTATCGCCCTTTAATTATAGAAATTAACCAAAATTAGTCTTGTCAGCTCAATAACTTAAGAAACCTTTATCCAATCATCATCAAATTTGGTCAGAATGTGTATTGGCATAATATCTCGGACAAGTTCGATAACTAGCCATATCCCTATAGTCAATCAAGAGTTATCGCCCTTTAATTATAGAAATTACATAAAATTGGTCTTGTCAGCTCAATAACAATTATCAATACAGGACGGGCATATTTTGTGACATTTGGCGCTCTTGTTTTTAGCTCTACTGGCCAAAGGCCAGAAGGGCTTATGTCGTGGCGATTTGTCCGTCGTCCGTGCGTCCGTGCGTCCGTGCGTCCGTAAACAATTTCTTGTTAACACGATACAGTCTTTACTTTTGATTGTATCTCAACCAAACTTATACAGTAGTTAGATATCCATGAGAGCTCGGTTCCTTTCGAAAACCAGCCAGATCCGCCCATGTATGACTGGATTATGGCCCTTGAAATGGTCAAAATTACTATAAAAGAGCTTGTTAACACGATGCAGTCTTCACTTTTGATTGTATCTCAACCAAACTTATACAGTAGTTAGATATCCATGAGAGCTCGGTTCCTTTCGAAAACCAGCCAGATCCGCCCATGTATGACTGGATTATGGCCCTTGAAATGGTCAAGATTGCTATAAAAGAGCTTGTTAACATGATACAGTCTTCACTTTTGATTGTATCTCAACCAAACTTATACAGTAGTTAGATATCCATGAGAGCTCGGTTCCTTTCGAAAACCAGCCAGATCCGCCCATGTATGACTGGATTATGGCCCTTGAAATGGTCAAAATTGCTATAAAAGAGCTTGTTAACATGATACAGTCTTCACTTTTGATTGTATCTCAACCAACTTATACAGTAGTTAGATATCCATGAGAGCTTGGTTCCTTTCGAAAACCAGCCAGATCCGCCCATGCAAGACTGGATTATGGCCCTTGAAATTGTCCAAATTGCTATAATTGAGCATGTGAACACAATAGAGGCTCCATTTACTATCTGATCTTCACCAAACTTAGATAGTAGTTAAATACTGATTAGAGCTTGGTTCCTTTTGAAAACCAGCCAGATCCGCCAATGCAAGACTGGATTATGGCCCATGAAATTGTAAAAATTACTATAATACAGCTTGTGAAAACAAAAGAGCCCCCATTTACTATCCGATCTTCACCATACATACATGCTCTGGATTGAAACCAAACTTATACAGTAGTTAGATATTTATGAGAGCTCGGTTCCTTTCGAAAACCAGCCAGATCCGCCCATGTATGACTGGATTATGGCCCTTGAAATGGTCAAAATTACTATAAAAGAGCTTGTTAACACGATGCAGTCTTCAGTATACAGTAGTTAGATATCCATGAGAGCTCGGTTCCTTTCGAAAACCAGCCAGATCCGCCCATGTATGACTGGATTATGGCCCTTGAAATGGTCAAAATTGCTATAAAAGAGCTTGTTAACATGATACAGTCTTCACTTTTGATTGTATCTCAACCAAACTTATACAGTAGTTAGATATCCATGAGAGCTCGGTTCCTTTCGAAAACCAGCCAGATCCGCCCATGTATGACTGGATTATGGCCCTTGAAATGGTCAAAATTACTATAAAAGAGCTTGTTAACACGATGCAGTCTTCACTTTTGATTGTATCTCAACCAAACTTATACAGTAGTTAGATATCCATGAGAGCTCGGTTCCTTTCGAAAACCAGCCAGATCCGCCCATGTATGACTGGATTATGGCCCTTGAAATGGTCAAAATTGCTATAAAAGAGCTTGTTAACATGATACAGTCTTCACTTTTGATTGTATCTCAACCAAACTTATACAGTAGTTAGATATCCATGAGAGCTTGGTTCCTTTCGAAAACCAGCCAGATCCGCCCATGCAAGACTGGATTATGGCCCTTGAAATTGTCCAAATTGCTATAATTGAGCATGTGAACACAATAGAGGCTCCATTTACTATCTGATCTTCACCAAACTTAGATAGTAGTTAAATACTGATTAGAGCTTGGTTCCTTTTGAAAACCAGCCAGATCCGCCAATGCAAGACTGGATTATGGCCCATGAAATTGTAAAAATTACTATAATACAGCTTGTGAAAACAAAAGAGCCCCCATTTACTATCCGATCTTCACCATACATACATGCTCTGGATTGAAAATGACCAAAGAACCATACCAGTAGAGCATAGGCCCTCATGGGCCTCTTGTTTATTTATTTCTTAAATCTTCAACCATATTTTGTATATATTGCTTCCGATTTGTCGCACACGGGAATAAATCATTAAAATATTATAATATATTAAGAATATAAATTATTTTTACTTACTTATCCCAAGCTTCAAAAAGACGGCCATGGACCTTACTTTACCGTTTCCTGTGAATCCTCGTCAGAAGGTTCTCCGATACCAGACGGACCTGTAGTTCAACGTAATCTAACTCGGTTCGAAGGAAAGGAACAAGTACATACAACGCCAGATCTCCCCGTCCAGCCCTTTTATTTACTCTTCGGTGCCACCCTGAAATAAATGAGAATAATTTCACTAATTATGCCATCAGGAATTAAATAAGTAGTAAAACATTGAATTGTACACATACATCTATATTGTTTATGAATCCACATTATGTTTTCATTCTCGACAATATTTATTTTAATGATTATGTTTTTATACCTTCTACATCATTGTTTGTCCTGACTGTCTCACAGAATATACTTCAGTTCTCCGGATGCCACATCTGGTTATTGTCCCCCGCTTTAGCGAAAGCGGGGGACTATTATTTCTCATTCGTCAGTCAGTCCGTCCGTCAGTCCGTCAGTCCGTCAGTCCGTCAGTCCGTCCGTCAGTCCGTCAGTCACGCTGTCACACTTTCGTTTCCGGGCTATTTCTCTGCAACCGCTTTTTCGAATTTGATGAAATTTCATAGGAAGGATCACCACCAAGTGTAGATGCGCATATCGTGTTTGCGTTCCGGTTGGATTATTTTTCACGGAGTTATGGCCCTTTACCCCTATGTATGACTAAATTCATATCCGGGCTATTTCTCTGCAACCGCTTTTTGGAATTTGATGAAACTTCATAGGAAGGATCACCACCAAGTGTAGATGCGCATATCGTGTTTGCGTTCCGGTTGGATTATTTTGCACGGAGTTATGGCCCTTTACCCCACCATCAGGCTATGTATGACTAAATTCATTTCCGGGCTATTTCTCTGCAACCGCTTTTTGGAATTTTATGAAACTTCATAGGAAGGATCACCACCAAGTGTAGATGCGCATATCGTGTTTGCGTTCCGGTTGGATTATTTTTCACGGAGTTATGGCCCTTTACTCCACCATCAGGCTATGTATGACTAAATTCATTTCCGGGCTATTTCTCTGCAACCGCTTTTTGCAATTTTATGAAACTTCATAGGAAGGATCACCACCAAGTGTAGATGCGCATATCGTGTTTGCGTTCCGGTTGGATGATTTTTCACGGAGTTATGGCCCTTTACCCCACCATCCGGCTATGTATGACTAAATTCATTTTTCCGGGCTATTTCTCTGCAACCGCTTTTTGGAATTTGATGAAACTTCATAGGAAGGATCACCACCAAGTGTAGATGCGCATATCGTGTTTGCGTTCCGGTTGGATGATTTTTCACGGAGTTATGGCCCTTACTTCTGAACCGTAATAGGTACTGCTTTCATATTTCACATGTGTATTCCTTGTGACAACCCCTTTCCATCAATACCAATTTTTGTGACCTTGACCCTGGCGGGGGACCATGATTCTCTGAATTTGCTTGTTTATCCATGTCCTCATAACATAATCGCAGACTGTAAACAGAACAAAACATAACATTACTTTAACACATATCTCAGTCTCTTAGTAGCTGTACAACATGTGTTCTTGATTTATTTCATAGCAATGGCAAATAAGATCAGAGTGAATGTATTCGTTCATCTTTGAACACTCAACTAATGGTACAGAATAGTACGTATTTTAAATGCATTAAAGAAGTACTTTTGTTCTTTTCTCACAATGATCTCAACTATATATTATGATAAGACGGCTCCATTTCTTACATTATTTTAATTTGTCAGATATTTTCATCAGATATTTTCATACTTCAAAAAACGTAATTAAATGACGCATAAATTTCAATATTAAAAACAAACATCTTATCGTTAAATTAATGTTTTTAACATATATTTAACTTCAAAGTTACTATAAGAGATATCCCAGGTTACTCTATAGTACTATTACGGCGAGTTTGTATTACGGCGAGTTCTCCAGCACCCATATAATCTATATCGATATGAAGGTGTTAATTGACCGATTATAGTGAAAGACAACAAACAATTTCAATTAGTTTGAAAATGTTATGACTTTAATTTGTAATTTAATTTGTATTAGTTATCATTTAATTTAATATTTACAGTAAATGTTCATTACATCCCTTGGAGATTTTGTCCTCTCCCCTCAATGTTTTCAATTATAATATTTAACTTCTAAGTATATATTACATTATTAGACATGTACAATAATCCTTCTTAATTATAAGTTAGACGAAATCTCTACCCCATTTACTCTATAGAATAAGTTAGACAAACTGGTAGTTAGACGAAATCTCCAACACCCGCTTTAGCTTATAATTATAAAATATTCAAATTTCCTTACACAAATAAATATAGATATATGGTATGATCGGAGCTTATATTTTAATATCTCTTTTAAATCAATGAGGAGCAGTGTTGTGCCTTGTGTTAATATTTCCATGTTTCATGCAAACAGTCAAACTAAAATCCCATTTTGAGTACAGAAACCTGGACTATGTTGTGTCTAGAGCAAGACTGGAGGACACTTTCTCACACATTTCCCTTCACACACCCTTTCCCATATATGCAACACATCTACAGCAGACAACTTTGAAAACAAGTTGCCCAAATTTTGGAACAATCTCTGCAAATGAAAGCATAGTTATATCTAGGGGGTGGAGGTCAGTTTCCATCAAAATTGTTCAAGGAATTGAATTCAATTGAAAACTGGCCTGATTTGAAATTAATTTTGCGCAAATGATCTTTAGGTGACCGCTATCAAAATTCTTCAAATTATTTCAATCTGTTGAAAACATGGTTGCCATGGGTATGTCTTCTTTTTATTATAAAGTAAAAACTTTAAAAACCTTTTTGTTCAAAAATGAAGACTCAATCTGAAAATATTTTGCCACAAAATGTTCTTTGGTTGACCTGGCCTCTCCTGATCATTTTTGAAAAAACATGGCCACCAAGGGACGGGGATCATTTTCATTATATAAATACAAAAAAAATAATTTGTTTGAGCTTTACGCCATATTCAACATTATTTCAGTTGAACACTTATTCATGATCAAACAAAACAAAAACATACTAGGCTTAGAAATTTGCCTTGCCTAAGGGCACTGCACCGTGATCCCGGCAATCAAAATGAGTTGTAAGAGAAATATTATTGTGCGCAGACCAGTTTACTTCATCTTATCTACCAGCTAGTATATCTTGGGACCAATGAATATTTTCTGCAAAGTTTGAAGAGCTTAAAGTGGGATGTTTCTGAAATTCAGTCTTGTTTCATTACACTTTCATTAACCTTTTCCCACATACAATAAATCTACATCTAGGCCAAATTTAAGGAAAATACTGTTTTGAAATGAAAGTATAATTATTTAATAGATTTGAAAGCATTGTGGCCAAAGGAGATATTACTAATTATGAGCAATTCCAACCTTTTGCCACAATGTTTTCAAAAGTCGTCAGCTTCAAGGGCCTCAAAATGGGTCTGCAGGCGGGATTAATAGGATTTTACCCTTTCCCTCATTAAACAAATACAGAGCAGACAACTTTGAAAACGTTAATGTTAGTATCATTATTGATTGGAGTTGTAGACATCGTAGCTAAAGGAGAAATTGCTCATAATGAGCAATGTATCTTATTACCACAATGCTTTACAAAATTCGTCTGCTTCAGATGTGTCTGATGATATCTGCTAGTGGGAGAGGGTTAATAAATAACCAATCCATATTAAGTAAAACTTGGAGCTGAGACGAAAGATTGCTATGATAGGAAGGAAGTACCTCTGACTGTCCAAGATTGACGCAGATGATAACTGCCTTCTCTGCAGCATATTACTTTTCACTACATAATGGAAGAGGGGAAATTGAATAGAATGAGAAATTGTCCATTTCCTTCAACAATATTAACTTAGTAACAATAATTAATTATTCTTTTTTATACGCCCGTTTTGAAAACGGATCGTATTATAGTTTTACCTGCGGCGTACGGGCGGGCGGGCGGGCGGCGTTCAGTATGTTGTCAGCTAAATAACTTAAGAAGCCTTTGTCCAATCATCACCAAATTTGGTCAGAATGTGTATTGGGATAATATCTCGGAGAAGTTCGATAACTAGCCATATCACTTTAGTCAATCAAGAGTTATAGCCCTTTAATTATAGAAATTACCCAAAATTGGTCTTGTCAGCTCAATAACTTTAGAAGCCTTTGTCCAATCATCACCAAATTTAGTCAGAATGTGTATTGGCATAATATCTCGGACAAGTTCGATAACTAGCCATATCGCTTTAGTCAATCAAGAGTTATCGCTCTTTAACTATAGAAATTACCTCAAATTGGTCTTGTCAGCTCAATAACTTTAGAAGCCTTTGCCCTATCATCACCAAATTTGGTCAGAATGTGTATTTGCATAATATCTCAGACAAGTTCGATAACTAGCCATATCGCTTTAGTCAATCAAGAGTTATAGCCCTTTAATTATAGAAATTACCCAAAATTGGTCTTGTCAGCTCAATAACTTAAGAAGCCTTTGTCCAATCATCACCAAATTTAGTCAGAATGTGTATTGGCATTATATCTCGGACAAGTTCGATAACTAGCCATATCACTTTAGTCAATCAAGAGAAATAGCCCTTTAATTATAGAAATTACCCTAAATTAGTCTTGTCAGCTCAATAACTTGTGAAGCCTTTGTCCAATCATCACCAAATTTAGTCAGAATGTGTATTGGCATAATATCTCGGACAAGTTCGATAACTAGACATATTGCTTTAGTCAATCAAGAGTTATTGCCCTTTAATTATAGAAATTACCTAAAATTAGTCTTGTCAGCTCAATAACTTTAGAAGCCTTTGTCCTATCATCACCAAATTTGGTCAGAATGTGTATTTGCATAATATCTCGGACAAGTTTGATAACTAGCCATATCGCTTTAGTCAATCGAGAGTTATTGCCCCTTAATTATAGAAATTACCTAAAATTGGTCTTTTCAGCTAAATAACTTGTGAAGCCGTTATCCGATCATCACCAAATTTAGACAATATGTTGATGGACAGAATATCTTGGTCAGGTTTGATAACTTACTTTTTTATCTTAGTCACTACACAATTATGTCCCTGGAAATGGCCAAAACTGTACTAACAGTGTCTGCTCTCTAAGTTCAACCAATTATCACTATACTTGGTCTCAAAAAAACAAGACGGGCGTATTTTGTGACATTTGGCGCTCTTGTTTAGATATATGCTAATTTAAATTCATCATTCTTTATTCCTTGTAGTCTTGATCTTTTTTATTCAGGATTCAGTTCCATCAAGGGCTTTTGATATTGGTTGCTCAGTAGGAAGGTCGAGTTTTGAACTCACCCGCCAATTTGGAGAAGTCATTGGGTTAGATTACAGCCAAGCCTTCGTAGATGCATGTAATGACCTAAAGAAAAACGGTCAAGTCTCCTACTTTATTCAGGATGAAGGGGATCTAGTGACACATCTCAAAGCAGAGGTGTCGGATAATTGTGTAAGTTAACTACATTTAATCCTTTCCCATTCTGATGCATTAACAACAGACCATTTTTTCAAAACATTGGGCAAAAGAAGAAACAGTTACTGCTCATGATATACAATTTTTCCTGTTGCCGCAAAATTGTCTACTGTATCCAATGATTAATCTTTTAGTTGAAGATATTTTTATGATTTTGTCTTAATATTTTTAAAGTTGCCATCTACAGATTGACTGTATCTGGGAAAGGGTTAAGTACACTGCTGAAAGAGGAGATGAGGGTGTTGAAATCCATGGCATAACTCATCTGACAGCTATTTATGCAGATGATGTGGCTGAATTGTCAGAAAGGAGAATGTTGCATGATTTCAAGGTGATACACAAAGGATTAACATCACATGTGAATATACAAGCATCTTACTACAACTTTTTGAACTTTGCTATTTTGTTTCTCATCTGCAGACCAATTTTGATGCATCTTCAGCAGACAACTTTTGAAAGCATTGTGGCTAAAGAAGAAATTGCTGTTTAATTTCTCATTTCATGAAAATGTTTTCAACTCTATTCATGACTGGTACTTTCATTAATTAATAGACATATTCCATATATTTGCCTAGATATTTTTCAAAATTGTTTGCTGCAAATGTGTTGTATCAGGGTGAGTGTATTCACCCTGGTTGTATGCAGGAAAGAGTTCTACAGAAATTTCAACTACTATATTCAAGCTGAATCTGAATACAAATGTTTTCCATTGCCTCTCACCTCTGATCTATGTGAGAAAGTAGTCAGTGGCTTCGAAAGAATGTTGTGTAAGTACTGGTGTGGGAAAGCCAGGAAAACATGGGTAGGTGCACTGACCGCCGTGATATGACCAAAGCTGTTGAAAGCGGCGTTAAACTCCAAACAAACAAACAAACTGAATACAAATGTACATGAATACAGCCTTAACCCTTTCCCTCATACGGCAATTCTGCAGCAGACAACTTTGAACGTATTTTGTCAAAAAATAGAAAATCTCCATAATTGAATGGATAACCTATTACAAAAAGTGGAAAACATTGTAGCAAAAGGAGAAATTGCACGTTTTATATTGACCAGATGTTGTAGTAAACCTGGTTACAGTATCTATAGACGTCATAATTATAGTGACCAGATGTTGTAACCCTTTCCAACATGCAGACGCATGCGGTTGAGTTTTGAAAATAATGAGCAATTTTTCTTTTGCCATAATTATTTCAACTCTTTTATACCTTCATTTGTAGAGATTTTCAATAGCTTTTTCAGTCGTCTGTGCAGATTTGTTGTATAAAGTGGAAAAGGGTGAATTTGTGGAATATCAAACCTATTATTTTACGTTCACAAAGTTTGACACTGTTGTCTTGTTTCTTTTACCAGGATAGAAGTCGAGCTTCATTCATGCAAGGGGATGCATGTGATTTACCCAAGAATGTGGGCAAATTTGGATGCATCTTAGCGGCCAACCTTATTTGCAGACTACACAAACCCTACAACTTCCTCAATAGACTAGCAGGCCTGGTTGCCCCAAATGGTGTTCTTGTTATTACCTCCCCCTACACTTGGTTGGAGCAATTTACAGAAAAGGTAAACTTTGTTGATATCCTGACACACACACACATTAATAAAACATTGTGGGAGAACGGGATATTGGTAAAAACAAGCATTTTCTTCAACTCTGTATTGAATTTTAACTTTCAATTTGTCATAATGTAACAGGTTTCTCTTCGCATGTTTTTTAAGCAAAAATGATTCTGAAAAAAATAGGTTAATTAATTTTGTTTCAAATTGACTTTGTTAAATCTGACAATATTATGTTTTTTAGCCAAATATAATTCTTAGAAACTATTTTCAATTGAATTAATTTTTGTCAAATTAATGTCTATATTATATTACGGATGACACTTTGAAAAAATTACATTCCTTGTTTCCAATGCAAAAAACAAGGCTTGAATATGAAAGATATTATGACAAAAAGAATGAAATAAATCTTGACTAAATCTGATACGCATGTATAATTGGGGTGTGTCGGGTAAAATTACGGCTTATGGCAAATGGGAATTGTTACAGCTTTGCCGAGCCTGTGAATAAACACAGGTCACTCTAGAGCCTTCTTTGTTTCGTAAATTCTGATGAGAAACTAGAAAAGGAGCTTCAATAGTTTCACAATCATTCAGGAAAGATTGCAATATTAATAAAGTTGAAAATACAACTTCTGGTATATGAAAGGAGAAATTGATAATTATAAATTGTTTCTTGTTTTGCCACGATGCTTTTAACTTTTGACGCTTTGAAAACATTGTGGCAAAAAGGTGAAATTGCCACAATATTTTCAACTATTTTAAATAATTAAACTTTCCCTTATAAAGATTAACCATAATTTCACCTAGATATTTTAAAAGTCGGATTTTTTGTATGTGTGAAAGGGTTAAAGAAGGCACAGGCAAGCATCATTATTTGAGCAGTGATCTTCTTAAACCAACCTTACAGCTTTTTTGTCACGTGAAAAAAATGTTCCATTACCACATCTATATTCTGTGATTCTGAACTTATTAGCGATAAGTTCAGACTGCACAGATATGCAGGGTGATCTGGATCTAGATTGGTTGCCAATTATAGTTCTTTATATATTTAACAGAGTACCTGGCTGGGTGGTTATCAGCTGGAAGACGGAAAAGAAGTACGAGGATTTGACACACTCAAAAGGGTCCTTGGTCCCGACTTTGATCTCCTAGAAGATGTTGAAATGCCCTTCTTTATTCGAGAAACGGGGCACAAAAATCAGTGGACTGTGGCTCATGCAACTGTATGGAGACGAAAATAGAATCTGGGCCGACCTCTAGGAAATCTAATTGGCTATATATATTTATGGCAAGCTTTGATACAGGCCAATATTCATTCTGTCCTATCTAATCAAAATATAAACGACAAACCTTTTATTACCATACAGTGCAGTGCAGTTCATGATCAGCTGGCACAGATCTGCAGCATTAATCTGGATTTACACTGGTAATGGCTGGGTTTTCTCTGCATTATTTTGGTTTTCCATTCTTATATTAGAGCTGTTGATATCTCCTATTGACCTCTTATGAACTATATATATATGCAGATCTATGTTATTTTGGAAATTCAGCTATTAGAATAAAATGTGCCGAAATATTACAAATTACCAATTTTTATGTTGCATTTTTTGCATTGCTTGGTCGACGCAATTAGTTTTATTCAGGGTGAATTTTTCAATTTGCAAATTATTGAAGACCTATTTCCACTAGCTGACTGTACAACTATTCATTATGCTGCTAGCTTTTACACTTTTCCAGACATACACATTGTGCTACATCTTGCAGCAACTGTCTTTGTGAAAACATCTTTCCAAAAACATTGTATGTCTCTCTATATGAAAATATATTTATTAAAGAGTTAAAAACATTGTGGCAAAAATGCTCATAATGTTTTCAAAAGTCATCTGCTGCATATATGTGTGACGGCCGGCTATAGTGTCATTTTTCAAGATCTTCCTGAGAGAAAACGTCATTCTTTACCTGATTATGATACATTTACCATCATTTGCATTGAAAAGAATAAGAAACATGTCTGAAATTGTATTTAGGTTTTTACTATTTGTAAAATTTAAGGAAATAAAGGAGGAATGGAGAAATTCCTCTTGAACAATTTCTCCTTTACATCCACCTGTCTAAAGATATAGGTGGTATTGTGGGAACACCTACAGCATATGAGCAGGTTTGCATTTGCTCTCTCACATATAAGCAATCCAGTATCCTTATCTACACCAAACCTGGCCACATAGATTATGTTGACATTATCTTAAATAAAATCCAGAGTTATCACACTTTAGTAAAGGAATATATGATGATTTGACTTTGTTTGCTCTCTTAAATTGAGCAATCCTTATTCAATCTTCACCAATTTTGGTCATAAGGTTAATTGCGACAATATTTCTGCTAAGTTTGATATCCAGCCAGATAGATCATCCTGGAGTAATTACTCCTTAGTTTGTGAAAATGTTATAAATTAGTACATATATATATGCATGTATTATATACATGTATATGTGAAACCTGCATAATTAAACATGCATGTTTTAGATTGTTGGGCATAGCTCTTGTGATATTTGTAATAAATTCCACTTTGTTGTATCATGTATAGGCTAGTTTTCAATAATATTAGCACCACAATGCTAATGACAGCATATTATATTATTATTTTATATCTGGCACACTGTAACACATTTAAACAGGGTAGAATTAACTATTTTAGGCATCAAGTTGGTAACAATATAACCCTTTCCCACATACATAAAGTCTGCAGCAGAAGACTGAAATCATCTGGGCAAAAATACAGAAACTCTCTGTAAATGAAAGAACAATTAGTAAATAAAGTTGAAAGCACCGACGATTGTGGCAAAAGCAGAAATTTCTCACTTGACTACAATGTTTTCAAAAGTCATCTGCTGCATAAAGTATCTGTTTGTGAGAAAGGGTTGATATATACTATTTTTGTCTAAATTTTAACTTTGTTATAAATGGTTTTGTAAGAATGTTAAATACTGCTTAGTAATTCTGAAGTGTTGGTCATTTCTGTCTCATTGTGTGTTATACAAAACATGTTGTTATGTTAACCCTTTCCCACATACAACAAATCTGAAGCAGACGACTTTGAAAACATACTAGAACAAAAATGGATACTCCCTTTAAAAGTAAGTACGATAGTTGAAATCATGGTGACAAAAGGAGAAATTGCTTGTTTTGAGCAATTTCTTCTTTTGTCAACATGTTTTCAAAAAGCAATCTGCTCCAGAGGCTTCAGAAAGTGTCTTTTTGAGGTAAATGGTTAACTATATTTGAATAAAGTTATATTCAGCAATTAATTTGGGCATTTTGAAAAGCACTCTATATCCAGACATATATAAAAACATGTATTTATATGTCTCTGGTAAATCTTTGTTTCTAATTTAGAACTGTATTTACTTGTATTACAATAATGTTGTTATTGGGTAAGTTAATAATTGAATAAAGAGTTATATTCAGCAATACGGTTGGGCATTTTTAGAGAAGCATAAACGAATACCTTTGTATTTAATTTAGAATTACATTTACAAGTTTGTATTGTTATTTGCACTTAAATAGTAACCAATAAATTATATTTTAAAAGTTGTTGGCATTTTACATTTATTTCTATAATTATTCACAGCTATCTGAATCAGTTTGGATGTTTTAACTTTGAAAACATATAAACAAAAATATTTTGGTACAGAGCTGAAAATATTGTGCAACAAGGAAAAGCTGCTCATTTAAAGCTCTACTAATCTGAGAAAACGAGCGGTGGCATCACACCTTGGTTTATGTTTTGCATCCAAGAACATATATTACATCATAGATCAGTTTCTACTAAATGTTTTTCATTGAAACTTTCTACATGGCACCCCACTTATGTAAATAATCAAGCACGATAACTTTATCCTGCATATAATGCAAATTATGGCACTTTTTAACTTTAATAATAGAAATTCTTAGTTTTGCGTGCAACTACATTAAGAGTCCATATCTTAGTAGCTGCTTGATGCATTGCATTGAAACTTTATATAACTCTTTCCAACCCTCACAACTGTGTAGCTAATCAAGTTAGATAACTATCTTGTATATAAAGCAAATTATGGCCCTTTATTATTTGACTTGGAAATCCTGGTCAAGATTTGCATGCAACTACATTAGAATCTATATCTCGGTAACTAATTAATGTATTGTTATTTAAACATTGGTCAGCAAATTAATTTACTAATAAGTGGTGGAAAAGACGAGTACGCTTATAGACAGCTCTTGTTAATTTTTCCACATTATCCTTAATATTTAAAAATTGTTGTCTTCTGCAGAGCTGTAAAAGATCATCTGTATCAGGCAAATGGTATACACTATTTCAGTTGTATATACATGTATTACCGTTTCAGAGATACATTATCAGTTTTCAATGTAGGTCAATTCAAAAACCTGTTTGGTATTGCTTTCTCTGAAAACTTGAGTGTCCGAGAACAGAATCGCCTAGATATCACTTATAACCCTTTCCCAAATACAACAAATCTGCAGCAAAAAACTTTGCAAACATCTGGAAAAAAGTATGGAAAATATCTATTATTAAATAAAGTTAAAAAGCATTGTGTCAAAAGGAGAAAGTGCTCGTTATGAGCAATTTATTCCTTTTGCCACATTGTTTTCAAGTTTCCTGTGGCAGAGGTGTCTGAATGTGCTAAAAGGTTAGCTGTTTACAGAATAGTAACATTTTTAGAATTTATAAACCAGGGTGAAATGCAACATTTTGAACTTTGGCAGTCTGAATATAACTTCGGATACTATCCAACTTTAAGAAATCCAGATTAGAATTTGGAATGATTGGTAAATACAGGCATCTAAAGGCTTGAAGCATCCTCATTTAAACTAAAGGCAATTGGCAGTGGCTTGATGATTTGTTGGAGTTTAATTGTTCCAAGAGTAGAGTTGAGAAGTTAAAACAAATTATCCAACATGCTTATTTTGGACATTTAACACTTTCCCTCATACAACAAATCTGCAACAGACAACTTTGAAAACATATTGACAAAAACACAGAATATCTCTATAAATGAAGGTATAATTACTGAAAAAAGTTGAAAAGTGTCGAAAGGAGTGTTTTCAAAGGTGGGCTGCTGAAGAGGTGTCAGAAAGCATCTATATGTGGGAAAGGGTTAAGACTGTTTACAACAGTGTTGTAGTTACATCACAGTGGTCAGTTAACCCAACATGTTTCTGGCTATCACAGTGGTCAGTTAACCTAACATGTTTCTGGCTATCACAGTGGTCAGTTAACCCAGCATGTTTCTGGCTATCACAGTGGTCAGTTAACCTAACATGTTTCTGGCCATCTCATTGTTGGATGAAGAATGACTCTTTTCACACTGACTTTTGTGGATCATTGGAAAGAATGATTATCCAAGCTGGGGTTGAACTCATGATCGCTTCATAAGCGGCAGTTAATTTAACCCTTTCCCTCATACGACAATTATGCAAGACGACGTTGAACGTATTTTGTCAAAACATAGAAAATCTCCATAATTGAATGGATAACGTTTGACAACAAGAATTGTCAGATGACAATGGAGCTCGCCTAGGGGTGCTGTTTATAAAGTGGTATTTAGATTAAATTAAATGTTAAACGTTAAACGCAAACCTTAAACCTTGTAACTGAACCAAGTAGAAATGACCTTGACCTTGACCCAGGGTCAGGACGGGTGTAGTGGTGTGCGTAGATGGATGACCAATAGTTCGTAAATGTATAAACTAAATATGAAACCAATCAATGTCATAATAGTGACTGCAGAGTGACATGTTAAACGTTAAACGCAAACCTTAAACCTTGTAACTGAACCAAGTAGAAATGACCTTGACCTTGACACAGGGTCAGGAAGTGTGTAGTGGTGTGCGTAGATTGATTACCAATAGTTCATAAACGTATAAATTAAATATGAAAGCAATCAATGTCATAATAATGCATGCAGAGTGATATGTTAAACGTTAAACGCAAACCTTAAACCTTGTAACGGAACCAAGTAGAAATGACCTTGACACAGGGTCAGGAAGTGTGTAGTGGTGTGCGTAGATTGATTACCAATAGTTCATAAACGTATAAATTAAATATGAAAGCAATCAATGTCATAATAATGCATGCAGAGTGATATGTTAAACAGAAACCTTAAACCATATAACAGAACCAAGTAGAAATGACCTTGACCTTGACCCAGGGTCAGGACGGGTGTAGTGGGGTGCGTAGATGGACCAATAGTTCCTAAATGTATAAACTAAATATGAAAGCAATCAATGTCATAATAGTGAATGCAGAGTGATATGTTAAACGTTAAACGCAAACCTTAAACCTTGTAACTGAACCAAGTAGAAATGACATTGACCTTGACCCAGGTGCAGGACGGGTGTAGTGGTGTGCGCAGATGGATGACCAATAGTTCCTAAATGTATAAACTAAATATGAAACCAATCAATGTCATAATAGTGACTGCAGAGTGATATGTTAAACGTTAAACGCAAACCTTAAACCTTGTAACTGAACCAAGTAGAAATGACCTTGACCTTGACCCAGGGTCAGAACGGGTGTAGTGGTGTGCGTAGATGGATGACCAATAGTTCCTAAATGTATAAACTAAATATGAAAGCAATCAATGTCATAATAGTGAATGCAGAGTGATATGTTTAACGTTAAACGCAAACCTTAACCTTGTAACTGAACCAAGTAGAAATGACCTTGACCTTGACCCAGGGTCAGAACGGGTGTAGTGGTGTGCGTAGATGGATGACCAATAGTTCCTAAATGTATAAACTAAATATGAAAGCAATCAATGTCATAATAGTGAATGCAGAGTGATATGTTAAACGTTAAACGCAAACCTTAAACCTTGTAACTGAACCAAGTAGAAATGACCTTGACCCAGGGTCAGAACGGGTGTAGTGGTGTGCGTAGATGGATGACCAATAGTTCCTAAATGTATAAACTAAATATGAATGCAATCAATGTCATAATAGTGAATGCAGAGTGATATGTTAAACGTTAAACGCAAACCTTAAACCTTGTAACTGAACCAAGTAGAACCGAGTAGAAATTACCTTGACCTAGGGTCAGGACGGGTGTAGTGGTGTGCGTAGATGGATGACATGGTTCCTAAAGGTATAAACCCTTAAAACCCAAATGAAAACCTTAAACACAAACCTTAAACCTAGGTGTCTACGCCACCGCCGACGCCGCCGACGCCGACGCCGCCGACGCCGGGGGTAACACATAAGCTCTCCCGTACTTCGTACTGGCGAGCTAAAAAGTGGAAAACATTGTGGCAAAAGGAGAAATTGCACGTTTTGTGCAATTTCTTCTTTTGTCATTATGTTTTCAAAATGCTGTCTGCTGCAGAGGCGTCAGAAAGCGTCTATATTAAGGGTTAATATGTTATTTTTAGAATTGTCTCCTTTGACAGCATTTGCGGAAAATGTGTTCAGAGAAATTGGACGAGTAATTTTTGATACACATTTAAAAGCATTGTTGGCAAAGAAGAAATTGATCTTCAAGGGCAATCTCGCTTTGTCCAGAAATCTGTTGCTGCAGACGCATCAAAGGTAGTCTGTATCAGGTTGAGCTGTAAATTGGATTGTCTACAAAACAAAAAGACGGGAAATAACCAGTTAAAAGTTAAAAACTAAACGTTAATTGTAAAGAGGGAAAATTAACAAGTTTGTTTGCGGTTACCTTTCACAGGAAAATGGATTTGTGAAGATAAATAATATATATCCTAAAGTGAAGCTATGAATATTGAGATAAGGACTTCACTCCAAACCTGACTAAGACAACTTTAAACACCTTTACAACAGAAGAAAACTTTTGTAAACATTCTGGGAAATGGAGAAATAGCTAAAAAGAAGCATGTTCTCCTTTTCCCAAAATCTTTTTAACTTTCTATTAAAATGAAAGTTCCAATTTCTCATCTCATATATATGTTACATACAATTTTTTCTCTGAAATGTTTTAAAAGCAGATGGTCTTAAAATAAATATGAGGTAAATGGTTAAAACTTCCATTCATCTTGAAACAACGAGCAAGAAAATAAATCTTGTGCATAAGTATTTCACATTTTAAACCCTTACTTGACCTCAAAACCCTAAGTTTGGGATACTAAAAGGAATCTTCCCAGGGAGACGTTTTTTTTTAACCCTTTCCCACATATAAACAAGAGTGCCAGTGCCGCCACAATATACGCCGCCACAAAATATAAAGATCAGGATTGGTTCTTTTAATTATTGCTTTTGACATGTCTGTATACATAAGCTCAAAATGAAGTCTGTGAGACCAGTTAGCTTAGCTGGAAGAGACAGGGACCTGAGATCATGGTTGCCTGGGTAGTAGGTTCGATCCCTGCAAGGGCAGCCGGGTGTTTCCTTGAGCAAAACAGTTTATCCACACTTGTTCAGAGTTGAAAGTCTTACTCTGCTTACCAGCCTAGCTGACTTTGGTATTAACTAAAGAAAATAGGATACATATAAACAGAGATAGAACCCTATAGAGGCTTCCGATATGAAAGTAGGTCAAATGGTAGTGTCGATATGTATCCTTTTTATGCCCCCGGAATCACTGTCTGTACGTCTGTCGAAAAAAACTTTAACCTTGACCACTACTTTTGAACCTTAACAGGTACGGCTACCATATTTCACAAGTGTATTCCTTGTGACATGACCTTTATGTCAGTAACAACATTTTTGACCTTGCGACCTTGACCTTTGACCTAGATTTTGCCATTCTCGAAAAAAACTTTAACCTTGACCACTTCTTTTGAACCATAACAGGTACGGCTACCATATTTCACATGTGTATTCCTTGTGACATGACCTTTCTGTCAGAACCAACATTTTTGACCTTGCGACCTTGACCTTTGACCTAGATGTTGCCATTCGGGGGCATCAGTGTTTCACAAACACATCTTGTTTCCTTCTGAGCATAACTCTTGCAAAAATCACTCTACCAGATAATCCCTGCTTTATGCACTTCTACCTGTTTGGAAACTTGAGTTGTGTTCTCAAGTGAATATGCTATAGATACCAAGTTTCGAAAGGCATAACTATTGCAAAAATTGCTGAACCGGAAAATCCCCGCTTCATGCACATCTACCCATTATAGTAATGATTGTCACAAGATGGTCAAGGGTCGACAACTCACTAAAGTAGAATTGAACGCCGATGGTTGAATAAAAAGATATGTTTAATTTACAGTTATGAAATATATACAATTTTGAATAACAATTTCTTTCCTAACAATTCGAGAGGCTATAAACAAAAGAACTACTCACGCACTCTCATACACACTCTCACCCCAGTCACTTAACTGTCCCATCACTTCCGTTACTGTACCCTGTATTTGGAATGTTCATCCACGTTGTACTTCACATCCAACTGTATCCGTTTCCGACTTCACCGAGTCGTTGTACTTATATTCATTGCGTCGCGTATATCCTTGGATTCCGGGATCGACAAGCCACACAACTGTGGATATATGGTTCTACACGTCCTATGACGGCACTCCTAATGTCCCCCGTTACGACGTCTTATGTTGTGGACTGCGTCACACACTGGTTCTTCAAACTTCTGCGTTTGGACCTTCGTTTGTCTGGCTATCGATATGGACTAGCCATAGACATAAAACGGCTAAAATTGTAATAAATAACCATGTCTTACAATAATATCAATAATGCTCCGTAAACCTAACAGCCTACCATTTTATACTCCTATGGTAGCTCATCTCTATACTAATATCCTTTTACATTTCCCACTTCCATTCTTATCCTTTTCATACAACATATCTTTCCCAATAACATAACACATTGTCTCGCTCCTAACGGACTCAATTTCTGTAAAAAACATTCACTTCGTGAACCAGAAATTCTCTAAACAATTCAATCATGTAATAATTATCTCAATCCCTAACATTGTAAATTTGCACAGATTCCATTCCTTAATTATGCCGAAAACCCCTTTGCACAATAACTAAGAATTTACATCTCACTATAACGAGTGAAAACCATCTGGTAACTCCTGTGATACTGACGGTCAAAACAAATGTTTGAGTAAGTTATATAGCACCAATCAACCTCTGGGTCTCCTGATGACAGGCAAAATTCCCGTGCAAATCGTAATTCACAATCAACAACTAGTTTCAATACATTTATAGGCCAAATGAAAATAGCAACATAGTTTAACGTAATTAACGTTTTTAAACCCGTCAATTCCTTAATTCTCAACGGATTTACATGAAATGAACTCTTAATATGCTTAATATCACTTATCACATATGTATATGATAATAACTTCATAAACAATGATCTCCCTGACAATCCTGCGATAAGTTAAAACCATACGTGACCAACCTGCACTAACTGACCGACTTTTATTTAGGCCACGCCAAATCTATTTTGTTACAACACGTTCCCCCCAAGGATAAAGTGGTTACACTTTGTCTATTTAACAAAATACACCAGGTTCGTTCCCTGTACTATTTACAACCCGTATCTTAATTTCCCTTAGTATTGCATTCCTTATATATATATATACACGATTACACAGCTGTCATGACTCCAATGTGTGCCTGAAATACTCATTTCACTAACTGTTTTCTGATTCCTCTACTTGACTCTCTACTTAAGTAATCTGCCCCTACATTTTCTCTACCTGGAATCGCTCTAATGCTAATCCTATACAAAACCGAACTGTGCCGTCCTTCTTCCTAACAAATACTATAGGACTCGAAAACGATGCATTAGAATGCTCTATGACTCCTAACTCTAACATCTTACTGACCTCTTCGTTTACTGTCGCCACCGACTGGTATGGAATAGGATAACCCTTGAACCTGATGAGTTCTGATGTATTTAATTTAATATCATGTTCAACAAGTGAAGTAGTTCCCGGTATGTCTGTCAAAACATCGGCGAACTCTTCCAAAACCATGTCAACCTGTTCCCTCTGTTCAGGAGACAATTCTTTACAAACGTCTACATCTTTCTTAGACTCGTTACCTACTCTAGAAAGACACTCTAAAGGTATCTTCTCATCTACCCAATCTACGTCTGCATTATCTAATTTCCGATCTTCACTATCTTCAATAACTGCAGAACAAACAACTGCTAATATACCTTTATCACTACTACCGTCATCAGCACTTCGCTCATTGTACTGTTTCAACATATTGGCATGAAAAGTCTTTTCCTTACCCTTCATATTAATTCTATAATCTACCTTATTCATCACCTTGATCACTTCAAATGGACCCTTCCACTGCAATAATAATTTATTGTGACTTACCGGAAGTAATACCAGTACCTTGGCACCTATCGGGAAATTTCTGTCCTTTGCCCGTTTGTTATAGTATATCTTCTGTCTAGACTTTGCCTTACTTAACTCATCCTGTGCCATCTTACATGTCTCTTCGAGTCGCTCACGTAAATCTATTACGTACTGGTATGTCAATTTCACTTCAACAACATTGACCTCGCCAGACCATAACTCTTTCAAAATGCTCAACGGTCCTCTGACCGTCCGGCCATAGAGTAATTCAAATGGGGAAAACCCCAGACTTTCCTGTGGCACTTCCCTATACGCAAATAACGCAGCATTAATGTACTTATCCCAATCCTTGGGCCTCTCGCTACACATACGCTTAATCATCCGTTTCAATGTTCCATTAAACTTTTCCACCAATCCGTTACACATTGGGTGGTATGGCGTTGTAGTCAACTGACGTAAGGATAAAAGTCTACTTACCTCAGCCATCATCTTAGATGTGAACTGTGATCCCATGTCCGTCAACATCTCCTCCGGTATTCCTAGTCTACTGAACATATCGACCAATGCTTCCGCTACTCGTTCAGTCTCAATCCCTGGTAAAGCAACGGCTTCCGGATACCTTGTAGCATAATCTACCATGACTAAAATGTACCTGTTTTTCCTGTCTGTCATTGGTTCGATTGGTCCTACTAAACCGACTGCTACACGCTTAAAAGGCGTTTCTATTAATGGCATCTCTCCTAATGGTACTTTTTTAACCTTACCTTTTGGCATCGTTCGTTGACATATATCGCATGATCTACAATACCGACTGACTTCCGAACAAACCCCTGGCCAATAGAACTCTGCTAATGCTCTGTCCCTAGTTTTCCGTATACCTAAATGCCCTGCCATCAATGACTCATGTGCTATCTTTAGAACCGCTTCCCGATACAATAGTTTGTTCTTAAACAGATACCTTACCTGTCCGCCCCCTTTGCAATTATGAAACGTTCTTTCATTCGCCTTTTCTCTCGTCTTCGACAGAGTTTCATCTGCCATCTGCAGGTCGCGGTATTCTGCTTGCGATATATCTAAAATCTTACCTGGAACATGTAATTTCCTGTATGGTTTAGGATTTTGTTCTGTTTGCGACCGAGTCTGCATTGCATTTGATACATCTCCGGGTTCCGGATATTTCGCGCCTGTAATGTTACCTACAACTAAATCATAGAGTGGAGTGTCTATACATAACGCCTCCGTTGTACCCTCATAATATGGAGTCTTCACCTCTATCATTGCTACTGGAAAATAGTGCTCAGATCCATCGATATATTTGCAACATCTTTCCTTACCTAAGAACTGGTGTTCCTGTACTAACCGTTTCCTTACAACTACGCACGTGGCACCCGTATCTCTCATCATGTTTACTCTTACTCCGTTAACTATGCCTTCCTTGGCCTTGGTAGGACAATTCCTTTCCATACATGCACCTAGCTGTTCCGAACTATCGTTACACAAATATATGAAACTAGAACTGGCTGTTCGTTTTAATCCCCCACGATACAGACCTCGAGGCTTTCCTCTCCCCTTGAAATATTGGTTACCTTTCAAATGGACCAGTACTTGCATTCCTAGTATCTCCAGATGTAAATCGTCCACCAGTATCGTCGACAGCAGCCATACTATGCCTACTACCCCTTTTCCTACAATCGTCCGATCTGTGATTTCCACCACAATAGCTACATTTCCAATTAGTGAAAGAATTACCTGCCTTCTGCGTACTGGAACCCTGTCGTTGTCCTGTATCGGACCTAAACCCTCTAGCAACCTGATCCTTTTCTTTATTATTTCCACTTAATACAACATTCCTACACCCACCTCTTGCTTCAGCAAATAGATCCGCCTGTACCGCCATCTCATTACCATCTGTAAACATCTTTTCTTTCAAAAATAAATACAAGTCCTTATTGCAAATTGACAACAACTGATCTCGTAACAAAAAATCAATTACGCCTTCGTACGATTTTACTATCTTTCCTAATTCAAACCAACATTCGAGATAATTCATTGATCTCCGTAAGTACTGAACAAACGTCTCTCCCGTTTCTGGTCTAGCTACTTTGAAACGTTTTCTAAACCCTTCTTCAGTCAACTCAAAACGTTGCAATAATGCTGACTTTAACTTAATATAGTCTAAAGCGTCCTCTGCAGGTAATCTAGAATACACATCTAACGCCTTACCTTTCAATAATGCACTAAGATGTAATGACCACTGATCATTCTTCCAACCTTGTGCTTCTGCATATCGCTCAAACCTGGATAGATAACTGTCCATATTATCCTTATCCTCGTCAAACCATGGTAATTTCGGTCCTTTGATTTTATGATCTTTAATAAAAGACTTACCTACTCCCTGTTTGGCCAACTCCATCGCCTGCTGATGTTCTACTCGAGTTAACTCCAATGCTCTCCTATGCTCCCGATCCCTCAGCTCTTCTTTCTCTCTCTCGGCTTCTTTCTGTCGTTCTAATAACTCTAATACTTTCTGTTCCTTCTCTCTCTCGGCTTCTTTCTGTCGTTCTAATAACTAATACTTTCTGTTCCTTCTCTCTCTCGAATTCACGATCTCTCAATCTCTGTTCTCGTTCCTTTGCTTGTTCATCTTGAACGAACTTTTTAAGTTCCTCACCTTCATAACCGAACTCCTTGCCTAACTCTATCAACTCCTTCATACTAGTCATGATTATCAATAGTACGATACGCTAACCCTATATCAAAACTTAATAAACTACAATCTAAGTTAATAATAACTACACTTCATTGGACTTCAAATCTATATTTGAATTCTCTGCATATCCTGTACGGTATAATCCACTTTCGAGACTCACTATGCACGACCCTAAATCTATGTATAATGTTCAGATATCAGTCTTAACACTTTTAAAGCACACCCCTTCTATCCCTCAGACTCCACGCTTTACTGCAGAAACGCTTATGGCAGCGCCGCTGTGTCTCATCACAGGGAATAAAAAAAAAACTAAATAAAACCCCATGTATAAAGCATAAGCTATTTGTATCAAGTGTAAATGCACTGTACAATTTCCAGAAAAATGAATCTTATAAAGGAATATCTGCAGAGTTACAATTAACCCATCCAATTCTACCCTAGTTCGTTGCCGCCTCGATACATCGAGCGAATCATCCCACTTCTGACACCATTTGTCACAAGATGGTCAAGGGTCGACAACTCACTAAAGTAGAATTGAACGCCGATGGTTGAATAAAAATATATGTTTAATTTACAGTTATGAAATATATACAATTTTGAATAACAATTTCTTTCCTAACAATTCGAGAGGCTATAAACAAAAGAACTACTCACGCACTCTCAAACACACTCTCACCCCAGTCACTTAACTGTCCCATCACTTCCGTTACTGTACCCTGTATTTGGAATGTTCATCCACGTTGTACTTCACATCCAACTGTATCCGTTTCCCGACTTCACCGAGTCGTTGTACTTATATTAATTGCGTCGCGTATATCCTTGGATTCCGGGATCGACAAGCCACACAACTGTGGATATATGGTTCTACACGTCCTATGACGGCACTCCTAATGTCCCCCGTTACGACGTCTTATGTTGTGGACTGCGTCACACACTGGTTCTTCAAACTTCTGCGTTTGGACCTTCGTTTGTCTGGCTATCGATATGGACTAGCCATAGACATAAAACGGCTAAAATTGTAATAAATAACCATGTCTTACAATAATATCAATAATGCTCCGTAAACCTAACAGCCTACCATTTTATACTCCTATGGTAGCTCATCTCTATACTAATATCCTTTTACATTTCCCACTTCCATTCTTATCCTTTTCATACAACATATCTTTCCCAATAACATAACACATTGTCTCGCTCCTAACGGACTCAATTTCTGTAAAAAACATTCACTTCGTGAACCAGAAATTCTCTAAACAATTCAATCATGTAATAATTATCTCAATCCCTAACATTGTAAATTTGCACAGATTCCATTCCTTAATTATGCCGAAAACCCCTTTGCACAATAACTAAGAATTTACATACCCATATGCCGTGTGAATTGGTCACATCAACTAACTCACTATAACGAGTGAAAACCATCTGGTAACTCCTGTGATACTGACGGTCAAAACAAATGTTTGAGTAAGTTATATAGCACCAATCAACCTCTGGGTCTCCTGATGACAGGCAAAATTCCCGTGCAAATCGTAATTCACAATCAACAACTAGTTTCAATACATTTATAGGCCAAATGAAAATAGCAACATAGTTTAACGTAATTAACGTTTTTAAACCCGTCAATTCCTTAATTCTCAACGGATTTACATGAAATGAACTCTTAATATCACTTATCACATATGTATATGATAATAACTTCATAAACAATGATCTCTCTGACAATCCTGCGATAAGTTAAAACCATACGTGACCAACCTGCACTAACTGACCGACTTTTATTTAGGCCACGCCAAATCTATTTTGTTACAATGATATTGACCAAGTTTTGAAAAGATTCAGTCAGAAACGTAGGAAGAGTTGCGTTCACAAGCCGCAATATCAATCAGCTACAGAGACAAAGTTACAAGGGACATAAATCTTGCAAAAATCAATGAACTGGAAAATCGCCGCTTCATGCACATCTACCCATTATAGTCATGACATTGACCAAGTTTTGAAAAGATACGGTCAGAAACATAGGAAAAGTTGCGTTCACAAGCCGCAATATCAATCAGCTACAGAGACAAAGTTACAAGGGACATAAATCTTGCAAAAATCAATGAACCGGAAAATCGCCGCTTCATGCACATCTACCCATTATAGTCATGACATTGACCAAGTTTTGAAAAGATACGGTCAGAAACATAGGAAAAGTTGCGTTCACAAGGCTGCAATATCAATCAGCTACAGAGACTAAGTTTCAAGGGACCAAAATCTTGCAAAAATCAATGAACTGGAAAATCGCCGCTTCATGCACATCTACCCATTATAGTAATGACATTGACCAAGTTTTGAAAAGATTCGGTCAGAAACATAGGAGGAGTTGCGTTCACAAGGCTGCAATATCAATCAGCTACAGACTAAGTTACAAGGGACATAAATCTTGCAAATATCAATGAACCGGAAAATCGCCCCTTCATGCACATCTACACATTATAGTAATGACATTGACCAAGTTTTGAAAAGATACGGTCAGAAATGTAGGAGGAGTTGTGTTCACAAGAAATGGACAGACGGAGAAGATGACGCCAATATACGACCGCCTCTGGCGGCATATAAAAATCAGAAGCAGAAGACTGAATACTTCTAGGCAAAATATCTATAACTGCAGGTATAATTCCTAAAAAAAAGTTGAAAACATTGTGGCAAATGGAGAAATTGCTCATTTAGAGCAATTTCTTCTTTTGCCAGAATGTTTTCAAAAGCTGTCTGCTACAGAGGGAAAGGGTTAAACAACTTACGGTTTACAGAGTAATAAGAATGATAAGACCGGTTGACGCCTTCAATCTAGGCCTCTGTTACAAAACTAGTTTTCCCAAATTATGAAACGGACGCTTTCTTACGCCTCTGCAGCTATTGACTTAATTAAGAAAACTTTATTCAATAATTATTGTTCTTTCAATTTTTGGACTAAATGCTTTCAAAGTCTCCTGCTGCAGATTTGTTATATGGTGGAAAGGGTTAAAGTTACTTGAGATCAAAATCAGTCCACAAAGTTGCGATGAATAATTTTGCTGTACAGTCAACACATGATATCGGTTTCACATCCTAAAAGCTTGCAATCAGTAAATTGAACAAGAGACCCAAGAGCGCCAGTATCGATCCACTGCCATTAGGCAAAAATTAAATCTCCAAACAGCCAAGTATCACCCAAGGAATATTTCTGCAAAATTATTTGAAAATCTGCCAAATAGTTTGGGAGGAGAAGATTTTTAAAGTTTTCACTAAAGCCAATTTAAGGCTAACAGCCCCACCCCCCTGGCAGCCATATTTTAAGACCAATCATCATGGCTTGAAGGAATCTAAAAGAGAGTCACCCAAGGAACATTTCTACAAAATTATTTGAAAATCGGCCAGATACTTTCGTCAGAGTTTTCACTATAGCCATATAAGGCAAAACAACCCTGCCCCCCTGGTGGCCATGTTTTTCGACCAATCAACATGGATTGAAGGAATCTTAGAGAGGGTCACCTTTGGAACATTTCTACAAAATTATTTGAAAAACGACCCAACACTATCTGAGAAGAAGATTATTAGAGTTTTCACTTCAGCTATATAAGCCCCGCCCCCTGGGGGCGATGTTTTTCGACCAATCAACATGGATTGAAGAATCTTATAGAGGGTCACCTTTGGAACATTTCTACAAAATTATTTGAAAATCGACCCGACACTATCGGAGAAGAAGATTACATGTATTTAAGTTTTCACTTAAGCCATATACTGCAAAATGGACCGCCCCCTGGTGGCCATGTTTTTTGAATAATCAACATGGCTTGTAGGAATCTGATAGAGGGTCTCCCAAGAACATTACAAAATTATTTGAAATTTGGCCCCACACTTTCAGAGGAGAAGACTAAGTTTTCACTATATATAGCCATATACGGCAAAACAGCGCCGCCCCCTGGTGGCCATGTTTTTTTACCAATCCACATGGCTTGAAGGAATCTGATAGAGGGTCACCCAAGGAACATTTCTACAACATTATTTGAAAATCGGCCCAACACTTTCGGAGGAGAAGATTTTTTAAGTTTTCACTACTTTTTTCTTTCGGTTGCCATTGAAACCAGAATTTTGAATGGATCCAAACAATTTGAAGGAATTAGGAGAGGACAATGAGAGGATGCTTCCTATGAAGTTTCATCCCAATTGGCCAAGTGATTAGGGAGAAGTCGTTTGAAGCAAAAAGTTGACGCACCACGGACAATTCGCCATGACATAAGCTCGACTGGCTTTCAGCAAGTGGAGCTAAAAATTATCCTCATTTCAAACTCAATTAAACTAACAAAAGGACCTCGGAAGTTTCAAGATCGCTCACTTGGTCCCTTATTCAGCAATTTATGTAAAATAAAGTAAACTTTCACCAATTTAATTTCCAGCGTATTGATGGAGGTTCACCCCTCAGGTGAAATTAATTCAAATGGTCCCCCTTTCTGGTGCAGTTATGCATATGGTGCAATTATTTTAGTTCTATTTGTCAAGGGTGGACCACCTGTGGATGAAATTGACCAAGGAGATATCATTTAACCCTTTCCCACATAAAGACGCCTCTGCAGCAGACGACTTTTGAAAACATTGTGACAAAAGGATAAATTGCTCATAATGAGCAATTTCCCCTTTTGCCACCATGTTTTCAACTCTTTTCAATAATTATACTTTCATTTACAGAGATATGGCCTATTTCTGCCTAGATATTTACATAGTCGTCTGCTGCAGATAAGTTGTATTTGGGAAAGGGTTTAAGAACTTGTTGATGCTGCACGTCTGACAATGGACACAGAGTTATCACAATCGCTCACTTTGAGTACTTCACACTAAGGTGAGCTAAAAACAAGTCAAACATCTCAACTAAAAATGATTTTTAATGAAGAATATATATTGGAACTAAACAAGAATTGATATATAGCACAGCATGCTGGACTATTCAAAGTGTTTGTCAAATAAAGTAAAAGACTAATTAGGATACCAATGTATATTTGTGCAAGTCAAGGGATAGTTGACCAAGGTCAATGTCATTGATTGAGAATATATTTAGGTAAAAGAGTATTAACTAACATGGACAGATTATGAAAATAATCCTTTCAGGCATAGTATTCATATATGAAGATTTTCATATAGAGATATTACAGTTGGAAACCATAAAGCTAAATACAACAAGAGTACCATCATGGCTCTATATGAAATAAAGGTGTTCATAAATGACACTTAAAAACGTTATTTGATAAATAAGTGAAATATGTAGCTTCTATAGTCTACAAGATTTTTCCCTTTCCCACGTGTAGATGCATTTTGACGCGGACCACATTGGAAAATAGTGTAGTAAAAGAAGGAATTGTTCATGATGTTTTCAACTCTAGTTAATAATTTTACTTTCATTGATAGAGATTTTTCTGTAATTTTACCTAAATGTTTTAAAGTTGTCTGCTGCAGACATGACCAATAATCAAACTTGTCCTAGCCATAAACACTCTGGAAAAAATTAGTCTTTCTTGAATAAAAAAAGAATGTGGCTAATAGTGTGTCCACAGTATTTTTCTCAAATTTTCAAATATTGACCTTTTTTTTTTTTATTATCTAATATCACCCATATACAAACTTAGCCTCAACACAATCAATGACAACCCATATACAAACTTAGCCTCAACACAATCAATGACAACTTTTAAACATGCTCATGTCAAACATTTGGTCTCTAGAGTGTTAACAAGATTTTTTTCAAATTAAGTTCAGTGACCTAGTTTTTGGACTGGGGTGATCCAAATTCAAACTTTTCCTTGGTGTCATCAAGAAACTAATACTTCTACAATGTCATGCTCACCTATAAAATGTAGCTTCAAGAGTATTAAAACAAGAGGTCCAAGAGGGCCAGTATCGTTCCACTGACATTAGGCAAAAATCTCCAAACAGCCCTGTCCCCTGGTAGCCATGTTGTTTGACCAATTAACATGGCTTGTAGGAATCTGATAGAGGGTCACCTTAAGAACATTTCTGCAAAATTATTTGAAAATCAGCCCTAATTTCGGAGAAGAAGTTTTAACTTTTCACTTTAGCCATATAAGGTAAAATAGCCCCGCCCCCTGGCGGGCATAGTTTTCGACCAATCTATATGGCTTGAAGGAATCTGATAGAGGGTCAGCCTAGGAACATTTCAACAAAATTATTTGAAAAACGGCCTGACACTTTTCGAGGAAGAAGATTTTTTAAGTTTTCACTATAGCCATATAAGGCAAAATAGCCCCGCCCTTTTGCGGCCATGTTTTTCAACAAATCAACATGGCTTGAAGGAATCTGATAGAGGGTCTCCCAAGAAACATCACTACAAAATTATTTGAAAATTGGCCAAATACTTTCCGAGGAGAAGATTTTTTAAGTTTTCAGTTTAGCCATATAAGGCAAAATAGCCCTGCCCCCTGGCGGCCATGTTTTTCGACCAAACAACTTGGCTTTAAGGAATGTGATAGAAGGTCACCAAAGGAACATTTCTACAAAATTATTTTAAAATCGGTCTAACACTTTCGGAGGAGAAGATTTTTTAAGTTTTCACTATCTTTTTCTTTCGGTTGCCATGGAAACCAGAATTATGCATAGATCCAAAAAATTTGAAGGAATTTAGGAGAGGACATTGAGAGGATGCTTCCTATGAAATTTTATCCCAATTGGCCAAGTGGTTAGGGAAAAGTCGTTTAAAGCAAAATGTTTACGGACAACTTGATGCATGGACACTTAATTCTCCCCGACATATTCTTTTGAAGGCTTTCAGCCAGTGGAGCTTAAAAAAATCTTCAATTTGGCAGTGTGACCTAGTTTTTGACATGACATGACCCATATTAGAACTTGGCCTAGATATCATCTTAGCTTATTTCATGGTTATTCTCATGGCAAATTTCAGCTATTCTGCAAAAATTTGAATTATAAAACATCACTTGCCATTAACCCTTTCCCACATCAACAATTCTACAGCAGACAACTTTGAAAACATCCTAGCAACAATGTGAAAAATTTCCATAAATGAGAGTTTAATTAATAACAAGAGGGCCATGATTGCTCTGGATCGCTCACTTGATTTTATTTTTTTCCACTTTAGCCATATAAGCCCCGCCCCCTGGCGGCCATAGTTTTTGACCAGTCAACATGGCTCGAAGGAATCTGATAGAGGGTCACCCTAGGAACATTTCTACAAAATAATTTGAAAATAGGCCTGACACTTTCGGAATAGAAGATTTTTTAAGTTTTCACTATAGCCATATAAGGCAAATTAGGCCTGACCCTGGCGGCCATGCTTTCGACAAATCAACATGGCTAGAAGGAATCTGATAGTGGGTCACTTAAGAAACATTTCTACAAAATTATTTGAAAATCGGCCTGACCCTTTCGGAGGAGAAGATGTTTTAAGTTTTCACTATAGCCATATAAGGCAAAATAGCCCCGCCCCCTGGCGGCCATGTTTTTTAACCAATCAACATGGCTTGAAGGAATCTGATAGTGGGTCACCAAAGGAACATTTCTACAAGATTATTTGAAAATCTGCCAACCAGTTTGGGAGAATAATCTTTTTGTTTTGTTGCCATGGAAACAAGAATTCTGCATGGATCCCAATAAATTAAAGGGATTTGGTGAGATCATTGAGAGGTTGCTTTCTGTGAAGTTTCAAATTGACCCACTGATTACTGAGGAGAAGATATTGAGGGACGCATGAAGCAAGTGGCAAGACGGATGCCGGATAAAAGGCAATCACAATAACTCGCCTTGAACAATTTTGTGCTCAGGCAAGCTAAAAAGAGTTGAAAACATTGTGGCAAAAGGATAAATTGCTCATCTTGAGCAATTTCTCCTTTTGTCAGAATGTTTTTAACGTTTGTCTGCTGTAGAGGCATCAGAAAGGGTCTATATGTGGTAAAGCGTTAAACTAAACACCTTATCCATGCAACAATGCAGGGTTGAGAAGAATTAGCCCTCCTAAATGTTTGAATAGTCTAACAAAACATGTAAGTGAACTGGAAACAAAAGTAATGAATAAAATACATTTAAAATAAACAAAATCAACAAAATTTCTGATCTTATCAGAGCACTTTTTCCTGTAATGCCCACTACTATATACATTTAAAATAAACTAAATCAAACAAATTTCTCATCTTATCATTATTTTATCTGATGCAAGAGCCCTTTTTCCTGTAATGCCCACTGCTATTGAATTGATGGTGGAAACTGTAGATAAATCAGTAAAATTAAACAATTACTCCTTCTCCTGCAATGCTTTCAAAGGATTATAAAACATAACTCAAAAATTGAACATTTAAATTGAATCAGATATATTCAAGGCAGATCACTTAAAGTACCCTACATCCTAAACATATACCCCATTGTGGCAAAAGGGTGAATATCTCATAATGAGCAATTTCTCCTTTAGCCACATTGTTTTCACCTTTATTCAATAATTACTGTGTTAATAATGGAGTTTCCATTGCTTTGCCTAGATATGTTCACAGTTGTCTAGTGCAGAATTGATGTATGTGGGAATGGGTTAATAATTGCAAGCTTAACCCTTTTCCTCATACAGACGCTTTCTGATGTCTCTGCAGCAGACAACTTTTTAAACATTGTAGCAAAAGGAGAAACTGCTCATAATGACTGTTTTTGCCACAGTGTTTCCATCTCATTTCAGTAATTAATCTTTCATTTTAAGAGGTTTTCCATAGTTTTGTCAAGATGATTTCATTGTTATCTGCTTCAGATGTGTAGTAAGGGTTAATCCCCTGATATTTTGGCAAGATACATGCCATGCAGATGCAAAACGAGCCAGTAGTTATGACAAATGAGTCCCAATGACAAATATTTATTCACAGACAAATTTTCATGCAAACATTTGAGTCATTTTATGGTTTGACTGGATACATAACATTTAAAAAACAAGAAACCGCGGAAGACGGTAAGGCCGGATTGTCGGCAATTTGACCTTGAAAATCGACAAACCAAGGTCACGGTCATAGTAACCATAGAAATCAATAGAACTTGTTACTGGTTACCTTCAGGCAAAGTTTCAAGTTTGTAACCCTTTCAAGTGCAGAGATTTTGCCTCAACCTGAAACTTTAACCAAAATGTTGATGGACAGACAGACGGACGAACATCGCCAATCTATAAACCGGAATTGCTAGAGCAATCCGGCCAAAAAATCAAGGTAAATATGGAAAATCATCCCACAATGTTTCCTTTCTATCTCAAGAAGACCCCTTTTTGATAAATCTACACAGCAGAATTTCTCCTCTTACCACAATGATGTTAACTCGATTCATTACAGTTACTTACATTTAAACACAGAATCAATTTTTTGCCTCGAAGTTTTCAAAGTGGTCTGCTATAAATTTGTTGCATATATAGGAAAGTATATTGTAAATTTGACATGATTCTAACAGGCCCTGGATTGATAGTATTATAAGTCTTCCATACATAAAACAAATCTGCAACATATGATTTTGAAAACAACTAGGCAAATAATGGTTAACCCTTTCCCACATACAACAAATCTGCAGCAGACAACTTTGAAAAAATCTAGAACAAAATATGGAAAATCTCTGAAAATATGGTGACAAAAGGAGAAATTGCTTGTTTTGAGCAATTTCTTCTTTTGTCGCTGTGTTTTCCAAAAGCCGTCTGTTGCAGGGGTGTCAGAAAGTATCTATATGAGGGAAAGGGTTAATGAATCACTATAATGATAGTATGATTATCAAATAACTTTGAAGACATTGTGAATAAAGGAAAAATTGCTAACTGCTGCTAATGCAACACAATTTGTCTGCAGGAGGAAATGTTTTTAATCCTTTCCCACATGCAGACACATTTTGAAGCATCTACAACAGATGACTTTTGAAAATGATGAGCAATTTCCCTTTTTGCCTTAATGTTTTCAACTCTATTCAATAATTATACTTTCATTTATAGAGCTTTTATATATTTTTGTGCACCTGTTTACAAAGTCATGCAGATTTGGTGAATCGGAGAAAGGGTTAAAAAGAAAGAAAAAGGATTATTTAACAGTAAAGCCTTTCATGTTAAAGTGAGAAATTATTTACAACTTTACCGCAATGTTATACTACTAACTTGAAGACATTGCAAGAAAATGATATAATCGTTCTTGTGTACAATTGACATCTACTTCCATGATGATTTCAAATATATCTTTACACTGTTACCATTCTTTACTTTATTTAACCCTTTCCCTGATACGGCAATTCTGCAGCAGACGACTTTGAACATATTTTGTCAAAACATAGAAAATCTCCATAATTGAATGGAAAACCTATGACAAAAAGTGGAAAGCATTGTGGCAAAAGGAGAAATTGCACGTTTTGTGCAATTTCTTCTTTTGTGACTATGTTTTGAAAAAGCTGTCTGCTGCAGAGGGGTCAGAAAACGTCTATATGAGGGAAAGGGTTAAATGTCCAAAATCAACACATTTTAGAACAATTAATAACAGGCTGTAAAATCACCAATTGTATAAAAAAAATTCTCTTTAGAACTGTCTTAGGTTTGTAGTATCACCCGACTCCATTGGCTGAAAAAGATAAGCAAGAGGTCCATAAGGTCCTGAATTGGTCACAGGAAAATGTTTTCATGACATTAATTTTTTTGATAAATGCAGCTTAGCGCTTTCCTACTTATAGACAGCATAGTGCAATATCATTTCAACATGTCCTTAACCCTTGGGGCCATGTTTTCTTTATCAAAATGATTTTGAATGTTTATACACTGGTCACTTAAGGAACATTTCTGCAAAATTGTCTTTGAAAGTTTTCTTATGTCATCAGACGGCTACTTTTTCAACAAATCAAAATGGCTTTGAAAACATTTGTACAGTAACGCCTGAGAAACATTTCTGAAATAATACAGGTACATTCAGAGAATAGTTATTTTACTTTCTTACTACCAGGTGGCTATGTTTTTCAATCAATCAGTATGACTTTAAGATCTTATGAAGAGGATAACTTAATTATTTTCCACATATAGACGCTTTCTGAATGAATGTATATTGTTTTATGGCGCATTGACAGCTAAGGTCATTTAGCGCGCAATTAAATTTAATTATTCATGATCCCTGGGTAAACAAACCAGTACTAGGCTAGAAAATGTGCCTTGCCCAAGGGTACTCCACCATGACCGTAGTGCCTCACAGATGCTTTCTGGACGCCTCTGCAACAGAAAACCTATGAAAACATTGTTGCAAAATCTTTTCAATTATTTTAAAAATTCAATTATTTTAAAAATTCTCATTTATAGAAGATTTCCATTTTTTTGCTAAAAATTTGCAATGGACCCAGTGGTTAAAGAAGAGAATGTTGTTCAAAGAAATTGTTCATTATGCAAGATGGACACAGGCTGATCAAATGGCTCAGATTGAAAGCTAAAAAGACGATTTTGTTCATGTATCAAAATCATTTAATCTTGAGCAATATATTGCATTTTTGTTGCAAATAATTTCAATATTATTTTGTAATTAAATTGCCATTTTAAAAACAATCCTTTGGACTTAATTTTAACTAGATCTACAGCAGAATTGCAATCTGACTAAAGTACACGATCTGACCAAATGTAAGATCTGATGGCGATCCATTCGAATTCATCTTCTTGTTTTATCAGATTTCCAATATTGCTATTTTTAGATCCACCAAGCTATTTTTATTTGAACCAATCAGAGGACTCGTTTCAACAAACGCTTGACATAACCTTCAAAATGGCGTCAATTGACGAAGTTGAGCAAATTTAAAATAGACCATTTAAAACCAGAGCAAAGAACATTTTCGGATGTTGTATGGTCAGGGAAAGACTGTATCGGTGTTTTGCCTCATTTCCGCATTTGAAGCCATGATGCGGTCGTCATAAGAACTATACATGCGTGTAAAACACTATGCGAAAATTGGGATCCCATGCTAAATATAGATTCTTTTGGTAAATATATACTTTTACTTTTACTTTCAAAAACGTGAAAGCAAGGTTCTGATTGGCTGGCGGAAAGGTCGTCTGAACGTGACCCTCTATCGGTTGTCCTCAGATCCTATGCGTAGCGTTAATAGGAGATGATTTTGAGCAGAATTGTAAACTTAACGGCTAGTGTTGGGACGATGATTGATTATAATCGAAAGTTGATCGGATATGCATCACGTTAGCGATAATCGATTCACCTTTTTTGATTCATTTATATTTGATTAATATTCGCTTCCACAAGGGAGATTACTCTTGTGGGGTAGCATGTAAATACAACAACTTGAAATCAAAACAAAGTGTTTTTTTGGCAATAAAATGATACAACCTAGTAAAGACAAGACATTAAGCCGGTATATTTTTATCAAACATAAATAATAAGAAGCATTGCGAACATTAAGGCTTGTTAAATACAATACTGTATGAACCGATTATGTAATCGATGTCTAATCGAATGAGGCAAAGTGATTGTAACCGATAATCGATTGTAAAAATGGAACGGATGGCCCAACACTATTAACGGCAACAAGAGAATTAATATTGAATAGAGAAAAGGAAAAATGCTCAGTATGAGCATCATCTTGTTGTAAAAATGTTTTCAAAAGTGGCCTGCTACAGACCTACCAAAATACTTTCAGCATGTTGGAAAGAATTGAATAAAACTATAACTTTTTTTATTTCATTAATTAGATTTCTGAATAAAATTAATTGTTGATATTTAAAAATGTATATGGTAAGACAATGGGTTGTACTTCGTACAGAAGCTTCGTAGTTCTACCTTGGACAAAAGAGAATTTTTTTCAAAAAGAAAATACTAATATGCAATTGAAAATATCGAAAATTTAAAGTATAATTTCCATGCAGAGTTGAAAACAAGCAAATTCATGAAATTTATATATTTGTGGCAGTAATTGCACGGAAACAGCAACAAACAACATTTTTTGTTAATCAAGGGGCCATAACTCCACCGAATAAAGTCCGCCGAAAGCGACGATCGAACTTGGCCTAGCCCTAAGCCATTTAACGTTGTTACCAAGTTTGAAAGAAAAAGGTTCACATTTGTGGCAGTGATTGCATGGAAACAGCAAAAAACGACATTTTTTGTTAATTAAGGGGCCATAACTCCACCAAATAAAGTCCGCCGAAAGTGACGATCGAATTTGGCCTAGGTTGTTACCAAGTTTGAAAAAAAAACGGTTCACATTTGTGGTAGTTATTGTACGGAAACAGCAACAAACGACATTTTTTGTTAAATAAGGGGCCATAACTCCACCGAATAAAGTCTGCCGAAAGTGACGATCAAACTTGTCCTAGCCCTTAAGGCATTTAACCGTGTTACCCAAGTTTGAAAAAAAAAGGTTCACACTTGTGGCAGTTATTGCACGGAAACAGCAACAAACGACATTTTTTGTTAAATAAGGGGCCATAACTCCACTGAATAAAGTCTGCCGAAAGTGACGATCAAACTTGTCCTAGCCCTTAAGGCATTTAACCGTCTTACCCAAGTTTGAAAAAAAAAGGTTCACACTTGTGGCAGTTATTGCACGGAAACAGCAACAAAGGACATTTTTTGTTAATTAAGGGGCCATAACTCCACCGAATAAAGTCCGCCGAAAGTGAGGATCCAACTTGGCCTAGGTTGTTACCATGTTTGAAAAAACCCGGTTCACATTTATGCTAGTTATTGCACGGAAACAGCAACAAACCTTTTTTTTGTTAATTAAGGGGCCATAACTCCACTGAATAAAGTCCGCCGAAAGTGACGATCGAACTTGGCCTAGCCCTTAAGGCATTTAACCTTGTTACCAACTTTGAAAAAAACCGGTTCACATTTGTGGCAGTTATTGCACGGAAACAGCAACAAACAACATTTTTTGTTAAATAAGGGGCCATAACTACACCGAATAAAGTCCGCCGAAAGTGACGATCGAATTTGGCATACCCCTTAAGGCATTTAACCTTGTTACAAAGTTTAAAAAAAAAAGGTTTACATTTGTGGCAGTTATTGCACGGAAACAGCAACAAACGACATTTTTTGTTAAATAAGGGGCCATAACTCCACCGAATGTGACAATCGAACTTGGCCTAGCCCTTAAGGCATTTAACCTTGTTACCAAGTTTGAAAAAAAAACGGTTCACATTTGTGGCAGTTATTGCACGGAAACAGCAACAAACAACATTTTTTGTTAATTAAGGGGGGCCATAACTCCACCGAAAAAAGACCGCCGAAGATGAAGATCAAACTTGACCTAGCCCTTAAGGCATTTAACCTTGTTACCAAGTTTGAAAAAAACCGGTTAACATTTGTGGCAGTTATTGCACGGAAACGAAGTGTGACGGACGGACGGACGGACGGACGGACGGAGGACAGACAGACAGACAGACAGACAGACCAGACAGACCCAAATTAATAACCCCCCTTTTTTCTTCGAAAAAGCGAGGGATAATAATGTTAGGAAATGAGAACCTTTTCCTTTTTCCACAATATTTTCATAAGTCATCTGCATCAGACGCATCAATCTGCATGAGGGAAAGGCTTTCTATATTACCTGGTTTTTAAATTGTTCTTTTTGCCTCATCCCTGTGATCATGTCCCTAATCATCTGGTTCTGTTCAGCTGCTAATTGACTTTTATCAGTGGAACTCTTCACATGGCAACCTTCTCCTGTTTCTGTGATAACAGATGAAGAATCACCAGGTTTTGTCATTTCACCATATTCCTTCATGACCAGTTTTTGAAAGATCTGATTTTGCTTTGAACAAATTTGAAAATAGGAATTTTTAGCATGAACTTCAGCTGCTCCAGGTATTTTAGGAGACCCACTATCATCTGTGTCACTCTTCCTTCCTGTATTCAGTTCATGGGATGAGTTATGATGGACTGTTTTCAATGCAAGATTATCAATTGTACTGCTTAGATTTCCTGTTTCTACCCAGCCACATTCTTCATCCGTCTGTCCTAATTCTGGAACACTAGGCAGGTTTCTAGTGCTACCACACCAATAGCGGTTTTCCTTATTACCTGGCTTTCTGTGAAAAATCTCTCTCGGAGACGAGTTCTTTTCACTATTAAGTGCCTTGGACTTTTGTTGCCTCGAGGATTTAACACTTTCAATTTTCCTTTTTACATACAATGATGGATCAATGTTAAGTGCTTTCAAATTCTTTCTTGTTAATAGACTAGCAACAGCTGGGAGTCTTGGAATCCTTAATTCACTTTCACTTGACATGCCAAGTTTACCTTTTAATCCAATGACCAATGCTGTACAGTCCTCTTGGCTCGATTCCATTTCTTCAACACCTTCCTGTCCTTGCCAATTTATACTTTGATCCCTAGGAACATGATTTGTATTTACAACTCCCTTGTCCTTTGAAATATTTCGAAGATTATTACAACTGCTTGAACAAACGTCAGTCGAGTACGAGTTTGGCTCATTGAATTGAGAAGGGTCAATGTCTATCATTTCCTGAGGCATTGTACCATTGTTCCTAATATGGCATTGTTTCATCATTTCCTGTGCTTGAACCATCAAAATATTCGTTGCATATTTGGAACTAATGCTTGATGAAATGAACGGAGGAATGCATTGGTCAATGAAAGGCATGTTTTGGTTGCAGTCTTGATCCACATCACTGATTGTATTTTGTTGAACAAGTTCTTTAGTATTATTGGAATTGTTCTGATTCAAATCGTTTTTTTGAGGTTGTTGTAAATACTGAAAATATGCCTGATGAAGATGAGCAGGAAGACCTTGTGGAATGTTACCTATTTGTGGTGGATTGCTTTTTTCACTTGAAGCTTGTGTTATCTGGAAGGGCCCTGATTGCCCTGGATGTGCCTCTTTACTTTGAGACAACCCTGCCAGTTCTTGTTTGTCCTTAAAATATTTTGTTTGAGAATTGTTATCATTAGCTTGTTGTAAATACTGATAATATGCCTGATAAAGATGAGCAGGCAGACCTTGTGGAATGTTGTCTATTGGTGATGGATTGCTATGTTCACTTGAAGCTTGTGTTATCTGGCAGGGTTCTGTGTATACCTCTTGGTTTCGGTCATCCTGGAAGGTGATTGGTATATCTTGATATAAATCATTATGCTGTGAAACTGGAAATATTCTACCAGAGCCAACACTCAAAATTGGTTGTTGTACAGTTTTTAGCTTCATTTGCTCTTGAAATTTCTCATAAGTATCTGAACTTTGACCTGAAGCACTTTCATGTAGTTGCATCGAAGGAGTTATGCCTTTGTTTGCTTTCCCATGATTTTTAGCTTCTGTTTCAAACTTAGCACCACAATCTATTTTATACACATGTACATCCTTCAATGGTTTCTCCTTACAAGTTGACAGTTTGTGAGAAGTCTCAAGTTTATCTTGTCTTGTTTGAATACTGACTTGGCTGTTCTGTAAATCTAGTTTTACGGATGTCAGTGCATCTACAGCAATGTTTTCTGATTTCGGAACAGAATTTTGAAGAGGATTGCTTTGTTTTACACTACAATTGGCGGAATTTGATGTTGCTACAGGTAATCTTGGAATTTTTAAAACCCTTTTATTTTCTTGGGAAGAGATATTTATTTTGTCATGTACAGTTTGTTTGTATTTACTGTCCGTATCAACTACAGCACTTTTAGAAGGTATTTCGATATCTGCAAACTTTACGCTTTTGGTTACTGATTTAGTCCCTGTAACTGACCCTTCTGTTTTCAAAGCTGCCTTATTGTCTTTATTTACTAAAGCTTTTCTCGCAAGATCTGTCATTGCATATGTTTGTTGGTCATCAGCACTATCAGACACTGGGACAAATTGTAATTCAGAACTTGACATAGATCCAGTTTTGGTATTTCTTGAGGAAATGTCACTAGTGATAATGGAGTCTTTAATACCAACTGGACTCATTTGTCTATGACTGTAAAGCATTTCATTATCCATATCCAAGTAAGACGAATAATATTTGTTTATTTTGCCACATTTATCACTGTCTCGTTTTTTCTTGTCACCCACACTGTCTTCAGTAAATGGCAATATATCAAGGCTTTCCTTGGAATCACCAGATTGTTTGTCTTTTACCTTTCCAAATTTACTTTGTTTAACTGTGTCTGACATATCGTTTTCATCTGTTTCACTGGTATCACTCCACAAATCACTACCATCACTTGAGCATGTTTCTGTATTAGTATACTGTTGATCATTGCCAGGCCTGGTATACACATTCCAATAATCACATTCTGCATTCCAATCTTCAGTTCTTACAGATATGTCTCCAGTTTGCCCAAAGTCTGTTTTTATTTTCTTATAGTTCTGTTCAGCCATATTTGATTCCTGACTTCCTGATAGGGACCCATGTATAAACCTTTTTCCTGATACAGAGAAAGTGTTAGCTTTTGATGTGTTAATAGTTCCTTTTGACAAAGTTCTAGAGGGTTCTGCTCTTTTCAGAAACGATTCTTCAGATATTTTTCTTTTTGCGGTATAACACCCATCATTTCCTAAATCTTTCATATCTTCATGACCAACCGATCTTGTGTCCTGACCTGTATTTATACTCTGCTTTATACTTGACTGAAAGGTGACTTGACTGCTTGACTGGTACTGGTGTTTATTTTTGTTAAATGTGCCAGGTTTTTTCAGTGCATTGGCATAACCATCATTGTAAGATGTTGGTGCTGCATTACCATAATCTATATCCCATATACTCTGGATCTGTTTCGTCACATTTCTGAAAAAATATCAAAATATGTACAGAGGGCCAGATAAGATGCATCTTTCTTGTTCTGAAATCTTTATTTGACCCTTAAACCCCGTGTTTCGGGTACTAAAAAAATCGTCTTACAGAGATGATTATTTTGAGTACACAAAAATTACGACATCATGGCTTTGCGACCAATGAAGGTTTAAATCAGACCGTAACACGAAAAAAGTCTGACCAAGATCTGTCCCCTGTAGCCCTTCATGTTATTCATGCAACTAGGAAACATCGGCAGAAAGTCATGACCAATACCAGACTAAACAAAAACGTAAACTGATCATTATTGTCAAGGATTTAACGTGAGTAATTAGCTTAACCTATTTACTGATATGATATCACAGACTCTTAAAACCTAATCTGGAAAAAAAAGAGCAATGTTAAATAGTTTTCACACAAGTCTACAGCTTTTTTGTAAAAAAAAAAGGTGGTTAAGAGGACAATGAAAGAATGCTTGCTTTTAAGGTTAATCACAATTTGAACAAAGGAGAAATTGCTGATGATGAGCTATTGCTATAATGTTTTCAAAATGCATTTGCTGCATGTATCAAACTGTATCTGCAAGTCTGAAAGGGTTAACCCTTTCCCTCATATAGACGCTTTCTGAAACCTCTACAGCAGACGGCTTTTTGAAAACATAGTGACAAAAGAAGAAATTGCACAAAACGTGCAATTTCTCCTTTTGCCACAATGTTTTCCCCTTTTAGTCATGGGTTATCCATTCAGTTATAGAGATATTCCATTTTTTGACAAAATATGTTCAAAGTCGTCTGCTGCAGAATTGTCGTATGAGGGAAAGGGTTAAGATCATTCTCAAACAAACCTTGGCATCACAGCAGTCTCCTTTGCTGCTAATTTACTCAACTCTATAGCTTTACGGAACATCAGTTCTTCATCTGATTCATTCTTTGGTAGTAGTTCCTGTAGCTCTTCTTTGTGTCTAAAATGCTGTTCTTTTCGTTTGTTCCATATATTATCTGTTGTACGTTGTTTGTCTGAAAGAAATATTAAAGAGAACTTAAATCTATCAATAAAAAAACTTGAGCCCAAATAGCAAAGTTAATAGCAATGCAGGTTGTCTATCAAGAGGTTGTTAGTTAAAAAACCCAGGTCAGCCAACATTCGTTACGACATTTGACAAAAGTCAATGAGAAAAGCTTCATTGTTTTCCATCAATGACTTAGTCTTTGTTGAAAAGCAGCTAGTAGCTTGGAAAGACCTGTGTGGAGTACTGATGTAAACAAGAGGGCCATGATAGCCCTATATCGCTCACCTGATTTAATAGAACTTCAATAGTTTTCATAGTTTTTACTATATACATATAAGGAAAACAAGCAACCCCCCCTGGTGGCAGAGGGTCACACATGGAACATAAATTTGTGCCAAAATATTTTCAGATCTTGCCAGTGATTTATTGTACAAGAAGATTTGTTTAAGTTTTCACTACATATAATATATAAGCAAAACAAGCCATGCCCCCTAGCGGCCATGTTTTTCATCAGATCGGAACAATTTCAACAATCTTGGTAGAAAGTCACCCAAGGAACATTTGTGCTAAATTATTTTTAAATCAGGCAGGTACTTTTGGACAATAAGATTTTTAAAGTTTTTACAATGCACATATAAGAAAAACAAGCCTCGCCCCTGGTGGCCATGTTTTTCAACGGATCGGATTCATTTGAACAACCATGGTAGAAGGAATATTTGTGCCAAATTATCTTAAATCAGGCTTCTACTCTTGGACAAGAAGATTTTTTTTAAGATTTTACAATGCACATCTAATGAAAACAAGCTCTGCCCCCTGGCGGCCATTTTTTTCAATGATCGGAATTATTTAAACAATCTTGCTAGAGCGTCATCTAACGAACATTTGTACAAAATAATCAATAAATCAGGCCAGTACTTTTGAACAAGAAGATTTTTAAAGTTTTAACAATGCACATATAAGGAAAACAAACTCCACCCCCTGGCGGCCATGTCTTTCAACGGATCGGAAATATTTGAACAATCTTGGTAGAGTGTGCCCCAACGAACATTTATGCAAAATAATTTTTAAATCAGGTCAGTACTTTTGAACAAGAAGAATTTTAAAGTTTTGGCAATTTTTCCACTTTTCTGATGCCTTTTCTACTTGGAATTAAAGTTTTTAAACAACTAAAAGAGGACCACCTGTGAAGTTATTCTGAAATCAGTCAATTTTTTTAGTAGAAAAAGTCATTTGTAGGAAATTGTTAACAGATGCATGTACAGACGACAAAGACGTCGCCGGACAGTCAGTGATCACAAAAGCTAACCTCGCACTTTGAGAGCTGTCCGTAAGATGGTAAACAAGTATTCAAAGTTTCACAGCAAAGGGTCTTTAAGATCTTAAGACTTAGTCGAAAAAGCCCCATAATTATGACAACAAGAGCTGTCGGAGGACAGCATGCTCAACTATTCCACGGCTTATTTGATTACTGAGATAATGGACTCTTAATGTAGTTGCATGCTAAACATTAACCACAATGTCTTAAAGGGTGATAATTTGCATTATATGCAGGATAGAGTTATTTAACTTGATTATTTTCATAGGTGTGATGGTTGAGAAAGGTTGTATAACGTTTCAATGGAATGCATCATGTAGTTACTAAGATATGGACCTTGACTTTCGACATTATGATCCATGACCTGTTTGAGTCAAGTGCTGATCATGACCATTACCCAAACTAAGTTTCAGGGTCATAGGCTTAAGCAATCAGTAGTTTTAAAGCAAGGAATGTTTTTGTATTGAAGGTCACAGTGAACTTGACCTTTGACCTATTGACTCCAAACTCTCTAGGCATTACCAACTTGCTATGATGTATGTCCATACCAAGTTTGAAGATCATAGGCCTAGGCATATGTAAGTTATAAGGGTAAATGCTAGCTTTCACAACAACTTTAACCATTAACTGTTTCTTTACAGAAAGGTCACAGTGGCCTTGACCTTTGACCTAGTAACTTGAAACTCTCTAGGCAAAACCAACTTGAAGATCACAGGCCTAAGTGTATGTTAGTTATAATGGTAAATGCTAGCTTGCACGAAAACTTTAACCATGAACTGTTTCCATATAGAAGGTCACAGTGACCTTGACCTTTGACCTACTGACTCCAAAGTTTATAGGCATCACCAACTTGCTATGAAGAATGTCCATACAAAGTTTAAAGATCATTGGCCTAGGCGTACGTAAGTTATAAGGATAAATGCTGGCTTGCACAACAACTTTAACCAACGGCGACGGCGACGCCGGGGTGACTACAATAGCTCCCCATATTCTTTGAATAGTCGAGCTAAAAACCTCCACAGATTTATGTACTCTTTTCTGTTGATGGAGGTAATTAAGGTGAACAAGACTTAGTATTGTATTAAAGTTCCAAAGCAATATCGCTAATGGTTTTTGAATAAAAGTGGGGTGGTAGGGAAAACATGAACAAGGTGTGACACCGATGCCCAGGCGAGTAGGATAGCTAAAGTCCAGCTAAAAAGGAGACATTTCATCTTTTCTTAAAATGTTTTTAACTTTTTATTGAAATTAAATTCCCCATTCCCCATTTTAAGAATGTTATCATCTGACAAGTTAATTGAAAGCAGACAACCATAAAAACATAATATAAGGTAAATGATTTACAATTTCCGACATGCAACAAAACTGCAGCAGAAAATGTCTAGGTAAAAATACTGAAAATCTCCAAAAATGAAACAATGTTTATAAAAGTCTAAATGCAGCTGCACATGGAACAAGAGGGCAAGATGGCCCTAAATCGATCACCTGAAATGTTGTCATTTTGCCCCTTTTCTGATGCCTCCTGAATGCCATGTTTTTCGACCAAACAGTATGCCTTGAACAATCTTTGTAGAGGCTCACCCAAGAAACATTTCTACCAAACTATATTGGAATCTGACATGCAGATTCAGAGGAGAAGATTTTTAAAGTTTGGACATTTTGCCCCCTTTCTGATGCCGCAACAACCCTGGCAGCCATGTTCTTCAACAGATCGGACATATTTGAACAATCTTGGTAGAGGGTGCCCCAAGGAACATTTGTGCAAAATAATTTTCAAATCGGGCTAATACTTTTGGACAAGAAGATTTTTAAAGTTTTACCAATGCACATATAAGGAAAACAAGCTCCGCCCCCTGGCGGCTATGTTTTTTCAACGGATCGGAAATATTTGAACAATCTTGGTAAAGGGTGCCCCAAGGAACATATGTGCAAAATAATTTTAAAATCGGGCCAGTACTTTTGGACAAGAAGATTTTTAAAATTTTAACAATGCACATATAGGGAAAACAAGCTCCGCCCCCTGGCGGCCATGTTTTTCAACAGATCGGAAATATTTGAACAATCTTGGTAAAGGGTGCCCCAAGGAACATTTGTGCAAAATAATTTTCAAATCGGGCCAGTACTTTTGGACAAGAAGATTTTTAAAGTTTTAACAATGCACATAAGGAAAACAAGCTCCGCCCCCTGGCGACCATGTTTTTCAACGGATCAGAAATATTTGAACAATCTTGGTAAAGGGTGTCCCAAGGTACATTTGTGCAAAATAATTTTCAAATCGGGCCAGTACTTTTGGACAAGAAGATTTTTAAAGTTTTAACAATGCACATATAAGGAAAACAAGCTCTGCCCCCTGGCGGCCATGTTATCTTAAATCAAGCTTGTACTTTTGGACAAGAAGATTTTTTTTAAGATTTTACAATGCACATCTAATGAAAACAAGCTCTGCACCCTGGCGGCCATGTTTTTCAATGGATCGAAATTATTTAAGCAATCTTGATAGAGGGTCATCTAACGAACATTTGTACAAAATAATCAATAAATCGGGCCAGTACTTTTGAACAAGAAGATTTTTAAAGTTTTAACAATGCACATATAAGGAAAATAAACTCCGCCCCCTGGTGGCCATGTTTTTCAACGGATTGGAAATATTTGAACAATCTTGGTAAAGGGTGCCTCAAGGAACATTTGTGCAAAATAATTTTTAAATCGGGCCAGTACTTTTGGACAAGAAGATTTTTAAAGTTTTAACAATGCACATATAAGGAAAATAAGCTCCGCCCCCTTGCGGCCATGTTTTTCAACGGATCGGAAATATTTGAACAATCTTGGTAGAGGGTATCCCAAGGAACATTTGTGCAAAATAATTTTCAAATCAGGCCAGTACTTTTGGACAAGAAGATTTTTTAAGATTCGGCAATTTTCCCCTTTTCTGATGCCGCAGCAACCAAAGTTCTCGATGGAATTTAAATCTTTGAACAATTTTGAAAGAGGTCCACCAATGGAACATTCCTGTGAAGTTTGGTTGAAATTGGTCATGCGGTTAAGGAGGAGATGATCTAAATGCTAAATGTTAACGACGGACGGACGACGGACAAAAAGTGATTAGAATAGCTCACCTTCAGCCTTTGGCTCTAGGTGATCTAAACAAGAGGGCCAAGATGGCCCTAAATCGATCACCTAATTGATAGTAAATTAGTAGCAAATATTTAACTGCAAATATCTGGGAAAATTTTATCAGGGAGTGCAAATGAAACTGCAAAGGAGTAGACACTTCTCAAGAAACAGCTTATCAGTAAAGGCCTTTTATATCTTGAAATCTAACAAGAACTTTAATAAGAATGGAATTATAAAGTTTTTGTAATTTTGCACCTTTCCTGATGCCGCCTTGCTGCCCTGTTTTTCAACGAAATCAATATGGCTTCAACAGTTTATTTAGAGGGTCACTTAAGGAACATTTCTACCAAATTATCTTGCAATCGCACAAGTAGATTATGGAGGAAAAGGATTTTAAAATTTGGGTATTTTTCTCACTTTCTGATGCCGCAGCAACCAAAGTTATCAATGGAATTTAAATCTTTGAACAATTTTGAAAGAGGACCACCAAAGGAACATTCTTGTGATGTTTTGTGGAAATTGGTCTATTGGAATGGTAGGAGTTGGTTGTCATTTGTAGCTAAAAGTTCAATTTACCCCTTTTGTGATGACGCCTGGTTGATATGATTGTGTAACCAATCAAAACAGCTTAAACAAATTAAATAGAGGATTATTACAGTAAGATTCATATTATATTTTCTTAAAATCAGACAAGCACTTTCATAAAAATGGAATTTTCAAATTTTGTCATTTTGCCCCTTTTCTGATGCTGCCTGACTGCCATGTTTTTCGCCCAATCAGTATGGCTTGAACAATTTTTATAGAGGGTCACCCAAGGAACATTTCTACCAAATTATATTTGAATCTGACAGGCAGATTCGGAGGAGAAGATTTTTAAAGTTTGGACATTTTGTCCCCTTTCTGATGCCGCAGCAACCAAAGTTCTCATTGGAATTTTAATCTTTGAACAATTTTGAAAGAGGACCACCAAAGGAACATTCCTGTGATGTTTTGTGGAAATTGGTCTGTTGGAATGGTAGAAGTTGGTTGTCATTTGTAGCTAAAAGTTCAATTTACCCCTTTTGTGATGACGCCTGGTTGCTATGATTGTGTAACCAATCAAAACGGCTTAAACAAATTAAATAGAGGATCATTACAGTAAGATTCGTATTATATTTTCTTAAAATCAGACAAGCACTTTCATAAAAATGGAATTTTCCCATTTTGCCCCTTTTTTGATGCCGCCTGACTGCCATGTTTTTCGCCCAATCAGTATGGCTTGAACAATTTTTATAGAGGGTCACCCAAGGAACATTTCTACCAAATTATATTTGAATCTGACAGGCAGATTCGGAGGAGAAGATTTTTAAAGTTTGGACATTCTGTCCCCTTTCTGATGCCGCAGCAACCAAAGTTCTCAATGGAATTTAAATCTTTGAACAATTTTGAAAGAGGCCAACCAGAGGAACAGTCCTGTGATGTTTCACGGAAATTGTCCTTGGAGTTTGGGAGGAGATGATGTTTAAAGCTAAAAGTTAACACCGGACGGACGACGGACAAAAAGTGATCAGAATAGCTCACCTTGAGCCTTTGGCTCAGGTGATCTAAAAAGGCTTTAAACAGAATTTGAAATAGCAGGAGCTTACATTGATTCCAGACTTGGTCATTCCTTGTGTGTACTTCATTAATTTTTCTTCCATACTCTTTCTCATACCATTTCACCTTGGATGTTTTATTTCTTCTCTCTTCTTTTCTGAAAATTGATTTCAAATAATATTTTACTACACCAGTTCAATATTAAACATATAAATTACATTTCTCTGATGCAGATGACTCCTGACACCTCTCTAGCAGATGACATTCTGCAAACGTTGCAGGAAAATGGAGAAATTACTCTATATGAGTAAAAACTTGGCTTTAATAAGACACCCTTGGCTATAGGAAGCGCTGTGCATGATGTCTCAAATCTGGGTTTTCACGGTTCACCTTTAAGACGCAGACAGATTTCAGAAGCAAAAAACAGCGAGATATAACATTTAGTATTCAAAATTTTAAACTGCCATGGATGTAAGCAATGAATTATAAAATGCATAAATACTCATTCCATCCTGGTTTTAATAGTGAACGTAATATACATACGAAAGAAAGTCAAAAATTGAGCACAGGACGTTTATTATATGCCCAGATTGTTTTGATAACCAAAGGGTAGAAGTCCAGACGTAAACATATAATGTGTACTCAGACATCACCTTGACATCCAGATTGTTTGTAAGGACTTTAAAGGAAAGTTATTTCCCTGGAATATGCTAATTGGATTGAAAGTTTGTGGAATCTGACGACAGTATGTGATCAGGTGTTTTTAATTAAAAACCTTTTAATGGTGCTATCTTAATGATAATTAAATAAATACAATGAATTGACTTATAAGACTCTCCCCGAATTTAGTTTCTATTTTAGAGGTAAACAAGAGCGCTGTAGAGCTAACACCAACGCTTGTCTGTTTTTCTAGTAAAAAAAGGGTGGGCATTTCTGAATAATTATTTAAGCCAGAGTTATGTGACTTGGTATAGACATGCATATTGTTCCTAGGAACATGCATACTAAGTTTCATTTGGAAATGATCAACGATTTTAGGTTATCAGGTAAGGTTAAAGTTTTGTGACGAGACCAAGTGCATCAAAACATCCTTACTTTTTTTCTACAAAAAACAGATAAAGAAAACACAGAAGACTAAAAATGAGTCTCATTAGCAAGTTTTTACAGTAACACTTATTCCTGTTCCAGCAATGTTTATTCAAATCCTGGATGTATCTAAAGTAGATTTCAAATTTGTTGTACAGGTGTATGGGTCTAAACTAATATTTACCCATGATCTAATATCAAAACTGATTCTTCTTCATTCCGTTTTCTCTCCATTTCTCTCTGTCTTTTGATCATCTCCTTTCTCTGACTTTCGAAATCTGTGTCAGATAAATTCACTCCTTTTCTAGACTTGTTACCAGTCTGAAACAACAATGATTAAACATTGTGCATACTTATCCAGCCAGAAATGCATTGATGCACTGACTGACATTCAACAGTAAATGCATTATAATTTTTTATTTTTGTTATATCAAGATGACAAAATGGGAAACTTTTCTGACAAAATGATAAAAAAAGTTCTGTTTATCAAACTATAGTACAGGTAGAAGAAACAAGTCTTTGTATTACCCTATATATCTTTCTTAGGCTCCCTGGGGAAAAAAAGCTGAAGAAGAGATTTGGATAGATTTACCGGTAGGCTATTACATGTTTTTAGGAGAAATATATCTAAATGAGTCTTTGTTAATCACTCTGCCTCTGTCCATAAAACAGCATCTTCATACCAAAGTTGGTAAGTGTTTGTGTTGAAGCCTAAAGATATGGTCAAGACAAGATTTTTCTTAAATATTATCTGGTCACGATCACCGTGAGAGACCAAATGTTGGCACACAACATACAAAGATGCATCGTCATACAGTATATAGAGGCGATATAGCCTTTTGTTCAGATATCAAGGTCATTATCAGTGATCAACATGGCACACTGTCTTCCAAAAAAGCATCTTCTCTCCAGGTGAGGTATTGCATAAGGATTGCTCTTGTTAGAGAGGAGCCAAAGCTATTAGTTCCAGTTTCATTAATTAACCCTTTCATAAAGACACTATAAAGTGTCATAGAGACACTTCTGCATCAGACAGCTTTTTGAAAACATAGTGACAAAAGAAGAAATTGCTCAAAATGAGTAATTTCACAATGTTTTCAAAAGTTGTCTGCTGCAGGGGCGTCAAAAATGTGTCTATATGAGGGAAAGGGTTAAAGGAGGGGAAGTTACTCAAAGTTCTTTATTTCAGTCCCACTGAGAAAGTATTCTAAAGTTGTTAAAAACATTGGATTTTGGTAAAGAAACTAAATGTTAACATGATATGAAATATTTTCAAAGTGTTGTCTGATTTAATAATATCCTAGGTAAAGGAATAAAACAAATCAAAAGTGGAAGTATAATGTTGACAGAGATGAAAACTTTGTGCAAAAAGGGGAATTTTCTCATTTTTAGGAATATCCCCTTTATCCACAATGTTTTGAAAATTCATCTGCTGCTATAATAATTGTATTAGAAAAGGGGTTAAAAAGCATCTACAGCAGACAACATTGCAAACACTGACAAAAGGTAAAAATCCATATGATGAATCCATTTTGCCACAATGTTTTCAACTCTTATAATAAAACAATTATACTTTCATTTATAGAAATGTTCAACATTGTAGAAAAGAAGTTTCCTGCTCCCAATTTGTTGTTTGTGGAAAAGGTCAACCCTTTTCTACAAATTTGCAATTTTAATATATAGTGACAAAATCATTTCTCCATTTGCCCCAATGTTTTCAACCCTTATGATACAATAACTATACTTTAATTTATAGAAATGTTCAGCATTGTTGTAAAGATTGTCTTCTGCTTCCAATGTGTTGTTTGTGGAAAGGGGTTAACCCTTTTCTACATGGATTTGCAATATAGTGACAAAATCATTTCTCCATTTGTCACAATGTTTTCAACTATCAAACAATTATACTTAAAGGTTTCCCATATTTTTGCCAATATGTTTTCAGACTTGTCTACTTCAGATTTGTTGAATCTGGAAAAGGGTAAAGGATATTGCAAGAAAACAACTACTTAATACCATCTCAAGATCTCCGACTAAATAAGCTTACATTTTGAACTTGATATTCAAGCCTTATCCTATCCAATTCAGATTGCTTCCCTTCCAGCAAGTCGCTGTTCTTTTTCACTCTCTCCATTTTCAGTTGTTGTTCTGTGAAAAAAATCAAAAACGGACATGATGGTCCTAAATATCACCTACATACATGTATACCTGTTTACCCCTTTCACACTTGCAGACACAATTTGATGTATCCCCAGCAGACGACTTTAATGATACATTCCTCCTTTGCCATATTGTTTTCCTTCCCTATAAATAAAACAGGACTTAACAAGATGTGTTTGTGAAACACTGATGCCCCCGAATGGCAACATCTGGTAATGGTCAAGGTCAAAACTATTGGTACTGACAGAAAGGTCATGTCACAAGGAATACACATGTGAAATATGGAAGCCGTACCTGTTAATATTCAAAAGTAGTGGTCAAGGTTAAAGTTTTCAAAATGTAGGTCAATAGTCAAGGTGAAGGTCGCAAGGTAAACATTTTTGGTACTGACAGAAAGGTCATGTCACAAGGAATACACATGTGAAATATGGAAGCCGTACCTGTTAATATTCAAAAGTAGTGGTCAAGGTTAAAGTTTTCAAAATGTAGGTCAAAGGTCAAGGTGAAGGTCGCAAGGTAAACATTTGGTACTGACAGAAAGGTCATGTCACAAGGAATACACATGTGAAATATGGAAGCCGTACTTGTTACGGTTCAAAAGAAGTGGTCAAGGTTAAAGTTTTCAAAATGTAGGTCAAAGGTCAAGGTCGCAAGGTAAAAAATGTTGGTACTGGCAGAAAGGTCATGTCACAAGGAATACACATGTGAAATATGGAAGCCGTACCTGTTACGGTTCAAAAGTAGTGGTCATGTTAAAGTTTTCTTTGCCACAGACAAAGAAGTTTTCAAAATGTAGGTCAAAGGTCAAGGTGAAGGTCGCAAGGTCAAAGATTTTGGTACTGACAGAAAGGTCATGTCACAAGGAATACACATGTGAAATATGGAAGCCGTACCTGTTAATATTCAAAAGTAGTGGTCAAGGTTAAAGTTTTCTTTGCCACAGACAAAGAAGTTTTCAAAATGTAGGTCAAAGGTCAAGGTCGCAAGACAGACAAAGAGACAGACAGGCCAAAAACTAGATGCCCACCGAATCGGTGATTCCGGGGGCATAAAACACTTAGATATAGGCTTCAATGTAGAACAAGTTAAATAGTTGAATTGAGATCACAAGCCCAAATAAAAATTGTAAAAGAATGCCAAGACCATTTTGGTATACCAGTTCATAAACTTGTTTTTTAATGGCTTAATCTGAACAGTTGACCATGTTTTTGACCTGGTCATCCTACATGAACCTGTTTCAAACCTGACTGGGATTAGATGGAGATGAATGTTCTGATGATTTTTCATCAAGATTAGATAAAAGATGTTGGCTTTTTCATAAAGATTAGATGAAAAATGTTGCTTCTTATTGTGTTCACAAGGCTTTTCTAAAATTTAACATAGTGACATTGATTTGAACAGCATATGACCAAGTTTCAAACTACAATGGGAATTGATGGTGATGAATGTGCTGATGATTTTTCATAACGATTAAATGAAGAAAACATGACCCAGTTTCAAACATGAATTGATTCTAGAGTGTTCATAAGGTTTTTCTAACATTTGACCTGTTGACCTAGTTTTTTATCCCATGTGACCCATATTTGATAGAGATGAAAGTTCTTTTAGGAAGATTGGATGCTCACTGTGGCCTCTAGAGTACAAGGTTATTATGATATAAACCATGATATACAGTACATATACAATACAAGAGCAGCGTGGAGCGAACACCAATGCTCGTCTGTTTTTCTTTGGTCAAAAAAGGGGCATAACTGAATAAATAGTCAAGCCAGAGTTATGTGACTTGGTATAGTCACATGCATATTGTTTCAAGGAACATGTGTACAAAGTCTCATTTGAATATGTGTTACTGTTTTTGAGTTATGAGGTAAGGTTAAAGTTTTGTGACAGCGACAACGTCAAGGGTATCACAATTTATCTAACAACTTTTTTTCTTCAAAACAAAGTCAACATAATAATTTCAACAGGACATAACTCTAGGTTTTTTAAGCCATTATCTTAATGAAACTTGCTGTCTGATATTTCCCAATGATGGTTAGTGGTTACCATTTCCATATATTTGTGATACAATCCATCCAACCATGCCTCAGATATGGCTTTTAAGTTCTAGAGGTGACTATTGAGCCCAAAAATCACTATTGCGATAGTATTGATTTTCAGAAAGTACCATTGCAATAGTTAAACTATTGCACAACTAGTATTGTGATGCATTGCAATACTATTACTTTTATTGAACTCTAAAAAAATAACTATTCTGAAGTAATTACAAGGAATAAAAGTATCAAAAAGAGCATTTTATTGTTTATCTTTTATCTAAAAACTTAAAAAGAAACCCTTTGCTCTCAAAAAGAACTTAATTTTCAAGTTTACACATAAATAAGAACATTTATCACTTTTCAGGCAACAAAATTTGTTCACAGACAAGTAACATGGTCTTTTCTCTAAAAAATAAAAGCATATCTGCATATTTAGATTCAATGTACTACATGAACCAATACTATCGATAGTTCCAACCACTATTGCGATAGTTATTGATCTTCAGTTTTACAATCGATGCATTACTATTGCCCTTGTCACTATTGCAATATATCGATAGTTTGAACTATCGCTACAGCCCTACTTTTAACACACAGACGTATGTGCCAAACCAATATCCCATCGTCTTTTGTAGAATAAAATTATGCAGTGATTAATTTAGCAATCAGGTGATAGTTTAAAACAGACAATGCTTGCTGCGAAACTATATTGCAATTGGACCTGTAAAATGTGTCATGAGAACATTTTTTTAGTTTGCACTATGGCCATATGAATGAAACAATCCTGCTCCTGACCTCAATTTCTTTTCACTAACCACAATAGTTTAAGTAATTCTAGTAGTGCAAGCCTCTCAAGGAACATTCCTGTGAAATACAGTTTATTGCATTAGTAAACAGCTTTTTAATGAGAAGGCTTTTCAATATTGCAATATGAGCATATCAGTGCTCTTAAATGTGCATATTGCAAAATTGCAAAACCTCTGGCATCTAGCCTGGCTCCTAAGCTGCCACATTCAGTCTTTGTCTTTGGTCTCATGTCTTTTAGACTTAGTACTCTGCAAAGAATGAAACCCTTTAAACATTTTTTCTGTTAAGATTTTTTTTAATTGGCCAGGCATCTTAAGGATGTACTGAACTGAGAAGTGAATATTTAAAAAAAGAAAAGAAATTGTAACATTGTTATTAACTCTTCTGATTATGTTGTCAATTTAAACATGTTTAGTCATTATGCCTTTTTATAATGCTTCAAAATTTAAACAAGAGGGCCAAGATGGCCCTAAATCGATCACCTAATTGATAGTAATTAGTAGCAAATATTTAACTGCAAATATCTGGAAAAATTTGATCAAGGAGTGCAAATGAAACTGCAAGGAGTGGACACTTCTCAAGAAACAGCTTATCAGTAAAGGCCATTTATATCTTGAAATCTAACAAGAACTTTAATAAGAATGGAATTATAAAGTTTTTGTCATTTTGCACCTTTCCTGATGCCACCTTGCTGCCCTGTTTTTCAACGAAATCAATATGGCTTCAACAGTTTATTTAGAGGGTCACTTAAGTAACATTTCTACCAAATTATCTTGCAATAGCACAAGCAGATTATGGAGGAAAAGGATTTTAAAATTTGGGTATTTTTCTCACTTTCTGATGCCGCAGCAACCAAAGTTCTCAATGGAATTTAAATCTTTGAACAATTTTGAAAAAGGACCACCAAAGGAACATTCCTGTGATGTTTTGTGGAAATTGGTATATTGGAATGGTAGGAGTAATTGTCATTTGTAGCTAAAAGTTCAATTTACCCCTTTTGTGATGACGCCTGGTTGATATGATTGTGTAACCAATCAAAACGGCTTAAACAAATTAACTAGAGGATCATTACAGTAAGATTCGTATTATATTTTCTTAAAATCAGACAAACACTTTAATAAAAATGGAATTTTCAAATGTTGTCAATTTGCCCCTTTTCTGATGCCGCCTGAATGCCATGTCTTTCGACCAATCAGTATGGCTTGAACAATATTTATTGAGGGTCACCCAAGGAACATTTCTACCAAATTATATTTGAATCTGACAGGCAGATTTGGAGGAGAAGATTTTTAAAGTTTGGACATTTTGTCCCCTTTCTGATGCCGCAGCAACCAAAGTTCTAAATGGAATTTAAATCTTTGAACAAATTTGAAAGAGGACCACCAAAGGAACATTCCTGTGATGTTTTGTGGAAATTGGTATGTTGGAATGGTAGGAGTTGGTTGTCATTTGTAGCTAAAAGTTCAATTTACCCCTTTTGTGATGACGCCTAGTTGCTATGATTGTGTAACCAATCAAAACGGCTTAAACAAATTAAATAGAGGATCATTAAAGTAAGATTCGTATTATATTTTCTTAAAATCAGACAAGCACTTTCATAAAAATGGAATTTTCAGATTTTGTCATTTTGCCCCTTTTCTGATGCTGCCTGACTGCCATGTTTTTCGACCAATCAGTATAGTATGGCTTGAACAATTTTATAGAGGGTCACCCAAGGAACATTTCTACCAAATTATATTTGAATCTAACAGGCAGATTTGGAGGATTTTGTTTGTTTGTTTGGAGTTTAACGCCGCTTTCAACAGCTTTGGTCATATCACGGCGGTCAGTGCACCTACCCATGTTTTCCTGGCTTTCTCACACCAGTACTTACACAACATTCTTTCGAAGCCACTGACTACTTTCTCACATAGATCAGAGGTGAGAGGCAATGGAAAACATCGCCCGAAAGAATGTCGCCGCAACCGGGTATCGAACCCGTGACCTCCAGATCACGAGTCAGATACGCTACCAATTGAGCTACCCGGCCGGGTCCGCAGATTTGGAGGAGAAGATTTTTGAAGTTTGGACATTTTGTCCCCTTTCTGATGCTGCAGCAACCAAAGTTTTCAATGGAATTTAAATCTTTGAACAATTTTGAAAGAGGACCACCAAAGGAACATTCCTGTGATGTTTGGTGGAAATTGTTCTTGCGGTTCAGGAGGAGATGATGTTTAAAGCTAAAAGTTAACGACGGACGACGGACACAGAGTGATCAGAATAGCTCACCTTGATCTAAAAATAGTGGATTAAATTTGTTTAAGATAAAAAGCTGAATTTTTTTGTGAGCCTTCCAAGCGGTGTCCAGACGCCTAGCTTGATTATATAAGCTGGGTAAAAAGAATCCTTGTATATCAATTTTAATCTAGAACTTGTATAGTATCATATGCTTTTGTTAATAAGTAGAAAATATTGTCATAATTTAATGACAATTGAAGATACGTTTGAAAAATAAATAAATTTATATTCATTTTTTAACATTTTTTAGACATTCAAACAAGAAAAACTGAAAATTTTGCTCAGTGAAATATAATTTTCTTTTTAAATATTGATAAATGCTAGTTATTGCAATAATCTGAAGAAGTTTCAGAAATAGTTAAATATTATAAATATGTTTTTTCCTTACTTCAATGTTTTGAACCTGTCTATTCTTACACCTGACAGATATGGTTCTCATCAGGGCAAAATAGCGTCTATTTTTGAGGTTTAATTACAACATATCATGTGAACATCCAAAGATATGGATAAAATAACAGAATGAGATTTAAACCACGAAAAGACAAATAATTAGCATATAGTATCATCTTTCAAATATTGGTAATTTGCATGAAAGCGTGTTTTTCATGTGCTGAAATAGCAAAAAAATGCATATCATAAGAGTTTCATAAATGGATCTAGCATAAAATTAAGCACAACAACATATCATTTTTTTGTGGTTTTTTAGCTCACCTAACACATAGTGACAATGTGAGCTTTTGTGATCGCCCTTTGTCCGTCATCCATCCACAATTTCTTGTGAACACGATACAGTCTTCATTTATTATCCGATGTTTACCAAACCTATTCATGCAGTAGCTAGATATACATGAGCTCGGTTCCTTTCGAAAACCAGCCAGATCCGTCCATGCATGGCGGGCTTATGGCCCTTTAAAATTGGAAAAATTGCTATAATTGACCTTGTGAACAAGTTAAAGTCATCATTTATTATCCAATGTTTATCAAACTTATTCAGTAGCTAGATATCCACGAGAGCTTGGTTCCTTTCGAAAGCCAGATCCGTCCATGCATAACTGAATTATGGCCCTTTAAAATTGGCAAAATCGTTATTATTTACTTTGTGAACACGATAAAAACTTTATTTATTTGTCATATTTCCTTTACATTGGTAATATTGACACATTGTTGGATGATGCAGATATTGAAAACTAGGATTCTTCCTCTGACATTCGCTCCTGGATAAGGTCAACGACCTCTCCGTATTTTTCAAGATAAAGATTCAGAATGTTCCTTAAGTGACCGACTATCAGATTCCTTCAAGCCATGTTGATTGGTCGAAAAACATGGCCGCCAGGGGGCGAGGCTATTTTGCCTTATAAAAGGCTTGAGTGAAAACTTAAAAAATCTTCTCCTCCGAAAATGTTTGGTCGATTTTCAAATAATTTTGTAGAAATATTCCTAGGGTGACCCTCTATCAGATTCCATCAAACTATGTTGATTGGTCGAAAACTATGGCTGCAAGGGGGTGGGGCTTATATGGCTAAAGTGAAAAAAAAAAATATCAGGTGAGCGATATAGGTCCATCATGGCCCTCTTGTTTAATATCCATACATCCAACTTTCAAAAAAACAATGTTACAACAAAAGTTAAATATTATAAAAAATCCACTTTTCAGTTCAGTTCAGTACATCCCTAAGAGGTAATGTTGTTGAAATAAAAATGATGGAAAAAACATGATGGACACAATCACAAAAGCTAACATTGAGCTAAGCCAGCTGAAAACCAATGCAATTTAATTGTTATTGCCATTCAATTTAATGCCACTGAAGTTCGGTTTTCATGTGATGTATCTCATAAACTTACCAGTGATCGAGTATTGAGATATCCAGTTCCTTAGAGTGTCAAGGACAGAAACAATTACTAATATTGGAAGTGATTTACCCCTTTCCCACGTGAAAGTGCATTCTGATGCATCTGCAGCAGGTGAGTTTTGAAAACATTGTGATTAAAGAAATTTTTCATAATGAGCAAGTTCTGATATAATCACATTGTTTTTAACTTTATTCAGTCATTAAACTATTAGTTATAGATATTTTCCATACATTTGCCAAGGTATTTTTCAAAGATGTTGGCTGTTGATTTGTTGTACATGTATGTGGGAAAGGTTTACCTAGCCTCAGGGTAAAAAAACACCTGAAATCAGTATCTGGAATAAGATAACAGATTTTCTTTTTCTCTCAATATCTCCCATATTATCCAACCAGATTGCTCAGATTTCACCTTTAATTGCAATATTTTCAACTCAAGTTTTAATGTAAAGTAAGGACTTAATCCTTTCCCACATACAACAAATCTACCGTAAACGACATTGAAAGCATTTTTGAAAAAGTATGAAAAATGTCTGCAAATGAAAGTGTTATTACTGAAAAGAGAACTTTGAAAACATTGTGGCAAAAAGAGAAGTTGCTCATTATTAGCAATATCTCCTTTTGCAGTAATGTTTTCAAAAGTTGTCTGCTGTAGTATGATTCAAAATTTGTCTGCAGAGTTAACCCTTTCCCTCATATAGACGCTTTCTGACCCCTCTGCAGCAGACGGCTTTTTGAAAACATAGTGACAAAAGAAGAAATTGCACAAAACGTGCAATTTCTCCTTTTGCCACAATGTTTTCCACTTTTTGTCATAGGTTATCCATTCAATTACGGAGATTTTCTATGTTTTGGCAAAATACGTTCAAAGTCGTCTGCTGCAGAATTGTCGTATGAGGGAAAATGAAATATGCCCTTTATTTAGAATTACATAGAATGACTTACCTGTATGTCGCTGTGGTTGAACCTTTATAAGGTCGTTAAACAGACTGAGATGATGCTGTAAAAGAGATGACTTTGCTTCCTGGTCTTTCATCTCCAGTATCCCTATCTCATCTAGTAGAGGCAACTTTTCAGGGCTACCCATCATTCAGCACCAATGATTCGGATGGCTAACAATTAAATCCCTAAAAAGAATAAATTTTCAATTTTCTTTTTCATCATTTTCCTTATTTTTAACCCTTTTCCCATACAAAAAGACAAAACAAACTTAAACTGTAACTAAAGCTGATATAATACCCCTACAAACTGATTTGTTGGTAAACAAGAGAGCCAAGTGGCCCTAAATCGATCATCTGAGATTAAGTATAGTAGCAAATGCTGCTGCTTATAAAGGTGAAAATTTGATCAAGAGTGGGAATAAACTGCAAATGAGACAGTTTATCAGTAAAGGACATATGTAATAATGCATTAAACATTTCTTTGAAGTTTGGTTGATATTGTTTCTTTGGTTATAATAGGTCTAAGGAGATGTTGTTTGAAGCCAACAGTTCATTTTACCCCTTTCCTGATTCGGCCTGGCAGCTATCTTTTTCAACCAATCAATATGGCTTGAATAAATTATGTACAGTGTCACTAAAGGAACATTTCTTCTAAACTATTTTAAAGTTTTGTCATTTTGCCCCTTTTCTGATGCTGTCTGGTGGCAATAGTTCTCAACCAATCAATATGGCTTGAACAATTTTGTAGAGGGTCACTAAAGGAACATTTCTACCAAAATATCTACGAATCAGATAAGTGGTTTCAGAGAAGATTTTTTTTAAAGTTATCACATTTTTCTACTTTTTTGATACCGCAGCAACCAAGTTCTCTATAGAATTTATATTATTATTAAAACAATTTTGAAAGAGGACCCCCAAAGTAACATTTCCATTAAGTTTGGCTGAAACTGGTCCAGTGGATAAGGAGGAGATGTCATTTGAAGCTAAAAGTTAATTTTACCCCTTTTGTGATGCCACCTGGATGCTATGTCTTTCAACCAAGCATTATGTCAACGAAATCAATATGGCTTGAACAGGTTTTGTAGAGAGTCACCCAAAGAACATTTTTGCCACATTATCTTGGAATCTGACAAATGAATTATGGAGATGGAGGTTTTTAAAGTTTTTAAAGTTTGGGTATTTACCTCAATTTCTGATGCAGCAGCAACAAAGGTTCTACACAGAATGTAAGTCTTTGAACAATTTTGAAAGAGGACCATCAAAGAAATATTCGTGTGAAGTAACATTGAAATTGGTCGAGTGGAATGGTAGGAGTTGTCATTTGTAGCTAAAAGTTCAATTAACCCCTTTTGTGATGACGCGAGGTTGCTATGATTCTGTTACCAATAAATACGGCTTGAACAAATTAAGTAGAGGATCCCTAAAGTATGATTCCTATTAAATTTTCTTAATATCAGACAAGAACTTAAAAAAAAGGAATTTCCATTTTTTTTCATTTTGCCCATTTACTGATGCCTCCTGAATGCAATGTTTTTCAACCAAACAGTATGCCTTAAACAATCTTTGTAGAGGGTCTACAAAGGAACATTTCTACCAAACTATATTGGAATCTGACATGCAGATTCAGAGGAGAAGATTTTTAAAGTTTGGACATTTTGCCCCCTTTCTGATGCCGCAGCAACCAAAGTTCTAAATGGAATTTAAATCTTTGAACAATTTTGAAAGAGGGCCCCCAAAGGAACATTCCTGTAAAGTTTGGATGAAATTAGTCCTGTGGTTAAGGAGAAGATGATGTTTAAAGCTAAAAGTTAACGACGGACGACGACGGACAAAAAGGGATCAGATTAGCTCCCCTTGAACCTTTGGCTCGAGGTGATCTGAAAAAAAAGGGAAAAGTTCAAGCTTATTCTCGAATTTCTTCAGATATGAAGGAATCTACTTGAAGATCACCCAAGGATCATTTCTACAAAGTTATTTGAAAACCGGCTAACCAGTTTGGGAGGAGAATTTTAATGTTAAATATTTTTTCTTTTGGTTGCCATGGAAACCAGAATCCTGCATTTCCAGTAAAATTGAAGGAACTTAGGTGAGGACATTGAGAGGATGCTTGCTGTGAAGTTTCATCCTGATTGACCCACTCACTTAGGTTACAGAGGAGAAAAAGTTAATGCATGCAGACCGGAACATTTGCCTTGACATAAGCTGGACTGGCTAAGTCACATGTAAAATTCAAGGCCTCGGACATCAAAAAGTTGATAGACTGATCACTGATGAGTCAAAACTTTGGGCTAAATTAGTAATGATAATGTTTGTTGCCAAAGGCATATACAATATGGCACAGTATATATGATTACAGGGGGATAAAATATAACAACTGGACAAAAATATTGGAAATATCTATAGATGAAAGTATGATTATTGAATAGAGTCGAAAACATTGTGGCTAAAAGTTTTAGCCACAACATTTTCATAAAACATCTTTTCAGATGAATCAAAATATGTCTGTAAGTGGGAAAGGGTAAACAGAAGTAATCTGAACCAGGAAAATAGTTACATTAGCTTGATATCCTAGATGATGAAGACTTTCACCATTTACCCTTTACTACATGCAGAGGCATGTTATTGCACCTTTAGCAGTAGCACAAGACTTCAGAAAACATTGTGGCATAAGGAGAATTGTTCAGAATGAGCAATTTCACATTTTTTTACACAATGTTCAACTACCTACTATTATTCACAAATTACACATTTATTTAAAGAGATTTCGGTATTTTCACATGGATGGTTTCAGTAGTCTGCTGCAGAGATTTGTATCTGGGATCGAGTTACGGGTAATAAAACACGAGGGCCATGATGACTCACTCACCTGATTTTTTTTTTTTTTCAATTTAGTTATATAAGCCCCGCCCCCTGGCGGCAATAGTTTCTGACCAATCAACTTGGCTTGAAGGAATCTGATAGAGGGTCACCCTAGGAACATTTCTACAAAATTATTTGAAAATCGGGCTGACACTTTTGGAGGAGATTTTTTTTTTAAGTTTTCACTATAGCCATATAATGCAAAATAGCCCTGCCCACTGGCGGCCATGTTTTTCGACCAATCAACATGGCTTGAAGGAATCTGAAAGTGGGTCACTTAAGGAAGATTTCTACAAAATTATTTGAAAATCTGCCAACCAGTTTGGGAGAAGAAGATTTTTTAAGTTTTCACTATAGCCATATAAGGCAAAATAGCCCTTCCCACTGGCGGCCATGTTTTACGACCAATCAACATGGCTTGAAGGAATCTGATAGTGGGTCAACTAAGGAACATTTCTACAAAATTATTTAAAAAAAAGCCTGACACTTTCGGAGGAAAAGATTTTTAGTTTTCACTATAGCCATAAAAGGCAAAATAGCCCTGTCGGCCATGTTTTTTTACCAATCAACATGTATTGAAGGAATCTGGTAGAGGGTCATCCAAGGAACATTTCTACAATATTATTTGAAAATCGGCCAACCAGTTTGGGAGAAGAAGAATTTTGAAGTTTTTTTTCATTTTGTTTCCATGGAAACCAGAATTCTGCATGGATCCCAAAAATTTGAAGGAAATTTGGTGAGGTCATTGAGAGGATGCTTTCTGTGAAGTTTCATCCCTATTGACCCACTGGTTACTGAGGAGAAGAAGTTGACGCACAATGGATGCCGGACAAAAGACGATAACAATAACTCATCTTGAGCAAAGCTCAGGTGAGCTAAAGATGTTTTTACAATAAGAGCAAATTACAATTTCTCTGTGTAGATGAAGCAATTATGCATTGGATGCAATTCTTATTTCATGATATATAATTATGATTAACTTTTTGTCATCTCTTAACCCTTGCCCACATACAGACGCTGTCTGATGCCTCTGCAGCAGACAGCTTTTGAAATCATTGTGGCAAAAGGAGAAATCATGAGCAATTTATCCTTTGGCCACAATGTTTTCAACTTTATTTAACAATTAAGCTATCTTTTATGAAAAAATTTCAGGGTTTTTTCACTATGTTTTCAAAGTCGTCTGCTGCAGATTGGAAAGGGTTTAGTTTGATCTACCTCTTTACCTGCTCTAAATTTGATGAGTCGTCTGCTTGTATTAAATAACAAGAAAGGAAAACAACGTTACACCTGTAAAAGTATATTTTCTATTTTGATATTGGGTCAAAAACTTTGTGTGAAAAAGAAATTGTGCTCATTTTTAACAAAACTTACAATGTCTTTAAAAGCCGTGAAATGCACCAAATGAGCTCTGTTTTCAGAAAAGGATTAATTTCAAAACTCAATGCCAAAACTCATCCTCAAGTACTATTTCATGCTCCCAAGCCTCATTATTTAATAAAAAGATTACAATATTTATTAGATTAATTAAATCTGAAAAATAAACAATCCAAACACTTGCAAATTAAATCTGAAGTTGAAAGTGACTCTAAAACAACATGAGAAATGCAGAATAAAATCATTGCTTCAAATGAATTGACTACTTACAAAAATATCTTCGATATTCTGTGCAAAAAATATGAGAGCGATTAACAGTTAGGTATATTGAATACTAAATATATCATCAATATGTTGCATTCACTTCGATCCAGAAAGTGATTCTCGGTAAGCAGCACTTTTTTATTTGTTTTACTAATGTTACGATTAAATATCTCGAAAAGGAAACAAAAGTAAACACGATAAACATGTAAAACACATTTAAAAAAGATTTACAAATATACTCTCGTATGTGCCTCATGCAAATGTTTCTTTAGAAGGGGGATAACTCATAAATTTGATTGACCAATAATTGCTAGAAATGTATGACTTTAAATCAATAATATACTAGAAAAAGAAGAGACTTTGGTCCAGCTCAAATCCCAAAACAGAACAAGGAGTGTATATATATACCTTGGCCTACTCAAAATAAGAAATTCTTTCATGAAAGATGTTTGATTGTTTCCATCCGCAAATCCTTGAACATTTCTAGACAAAGGCCATTTACATGACGTCACGTGATTTACAGAAAGGGCACAGAACTCATTTTGTCTAAATTGAGGTGCGAGTAATTGGTGTAATTTAATGCTGAAACTATAAAAAAAAAAAATGCATTATCATTAGGGAACAAGAGAAAGTTGATGCAAGGCATCAATGTCGCCGGAAAAGACTGCATTGATTTATTTTTTAACACACATGTATTCTTGACTTTCATTAGTCTAAACATACACATAATGTTTTCATAAGGACTAATTCCAGGATTTTTGAAATTCCACATAGATCTACAAATTTCAAGATTTCTTTTGGTCAGGATTTTGGATGTTTTGTATTTGTCAAAAAAAAAAAACAATTAATACATTTTGGGATTTAAATCTACATGCAATAAAAAGCTATTAAACCCTTTCCATGTCTGAAGCAACAATGAAAACCTTTAATCGCTTAAAACATTGAGAAAACGGTTAAATTGCTGAAGACATGAACTTCCTCCTTTTTAATACTAATTATTTCACAAGTAGACCACACTTGTAACAATATATCAGCTAAATTGTTTATCTAAATCGTTGATGCATACAATATATGTGGCAAGTATGAAATTAATTGGGTGCGAAAGAGCAGATTTTCTTTATTTCTAAATATATTGTTTATCAGAGTTTGTTCTTCTCTTAATTTGTTTCAACATTTATATCACATATATTTAATCAATTAAGTGTGTAATATTAGCTATCTATCTGTAATAAGGTGTTTGAGCATTCTTTCGAAATGTTTACCCTCGTGTCAGGCTTCATCGAGTCGTAGTGTCAGACATCGAAGAAAGTGAATAAAAAATCAGGCAAAGCTTTAGTGCATGTTTTATTCCACTGCATTCGAGAGAGAAAAGCATTTCTATATTATCTTTCTTTCTCCTACATTCGACCCATGCACTCGTTTCGTGACGTTTAAGAATCAAAGTACAGAAAGTACTGGTAACGAATTATTTTGAACATGTATTTTAAAATCAAATTTATGAATGCAATTGATCATGCTATTGCACAATTTAGTCTATTTTATTATTATTAATATTTTTGTCCAGAGATTTTTTTTATCAGTTGACAGTTTTAGTAAATGTAGCATTTCAACGGCGATGCGAGCGTTTAACATGCACACTAACTCTTTCACTGAGCTCTGCGTAAAGTCTGTCAAAACACCCATGGCATATTTGTGAGATTTACATTGTTAGTTTGATTTGTTTTCGTCACCAGGGGCGGATCCAGGATTTCGGCTTATATTATAACTATGTTTCATGTGAGTGAATTAATTATTATAAATCTATAATGTTTAAAAAATCGCATAAAATAAGAATTAAAAAAAAAAAAAAGAACAGTTCCAATTGGGACCCGAACTCGCGTCCGCAAATAGTCCGTGCTTAGAAGTTCTACACGCTCTGCATTACACCACGGTACTTTGATACAACGTATGAGCGTTACTTTCGTATATATATTAAGCTAACTGAATACGCGCGTATGTAAACCATGATCTATAATTAGCTCTGCGTAGTGGCATATTTGTGAGATTAACATTGTTCTATACAGCGTGGGGTCGACTTCTAGTGAATGGGCATACGACTAAAATTCATACTCGTGCCTTATACGTACCTGCCGACAAATGAAATATATATGCGCGTACTGTTAATTTGATATTTTCTAGAAAATTGATTATCTATGATGATTCGATAGTATAATTATGACTTCACTGTATTGAAATAACACGTAGAAGTCATTTTAATATCGAAAAAATACTAGGACTATTTAGGTGCAGCGAATGTGTATTCTAAGCGGAAGTGTAGTTTAACCGTGACTTCCGGAAAAAAAAACGATCGCGTTAACTGTATTATTTTTTGAGAAAAAATAATTCGTTAAAAATCAATTTGTCGTGCGACATTTTTTGTCTGCATAACCAAGTCACTTTTCTAAGTTAACATTTTACTTCCGGTTACTTCGCTTTGTTTACATTTTGGCAATATGAAACTAGGTCACGAACTGAGAAAAAGGCGTTTCGACGTTCACGACCGATAAACAGGCTTATATTTTAGACATATTTTCACAAATTATTTCTTATTTTTGTTTCTGTTACCAGTTTATGTTGATACTTATCTATTAAAAGGAGAATTCGACGTGATTTTTCATATCGATATCGCAAGCAGGTGCGCGTATGTAAACAAATTATAGACTGTGCGACGTAAAGGTTTGTAGTTATCGCCTTTTGATTACATAGTTTATGAAAATAAAGTATCGCAGTCTAGCTAATAGGGACTGTTTTGTCTTCGGAAATAAAACACAAAAACGTAAATGCCAGTCAAAATAAAGAAACTGCACATACTTAAAACATCGGAATATTTATTTCATTTTAGATGTGTCATAACTTAGTGTTTTTAAACAAACGCAATTGTAATATGTTCAAGACATTTAAAAAAAAAAATATCTAATAATAACCCCCCCTCCCATGTGATTTCCGAAAACCTATTAAATAGAAGTCGCGGGCTTCTGCCCGGCGACTAATAAGGGATTGATTCCAGTCTAGTGTATAAATCAATTGGTTGCCAGACAGTGCTGGTACTTTCTTCAGTGACTTATGTTTCAAAAACGTTAACAGAAAGCCTAATATTTCAGTAATGTCGCACCGTGTAGGCCTACAGTCTGTTTCGAATCTGTCAAAAGTTCTTTGAAACATTTCCCTTTCGTGGCTACCATGAGCAGCTGGCGGACTCGGGAGCGAAAGACGCAGAAATAAGATGGGTATGGCTCTGAATATGTGTGCTAGTATTTTAATTTTATCCCGAATCTGTCGTTAGTGAACCATTTTTCATACCGTGCAATAAAGGAAAATTGGTCGGAAAATATTAAGCTGAGCTAATATTCCTGTATTGATATAATACCCATTATTCAATAAGTTCAGCAGTTTCACTCTTAATGCAATATCATCCAAATCTGTCCGAAATAGGTTGACCTGTTCCAAAGGGACCCATCTGCGCATATAACGTGAAAAATAAAGAGGTTTGCCAAAAACCCGGCGCTTTAAAGCAATTTTAAATAGTCTCGTATTTATTCGGAACGTTTGAAAGCACAAACACTTGTACTTTTTAGGAAAGGTGTCGTGGAAAGACAAAAACTCTTTAACAGTATCCCAATGCCGGCCACGTCAACTTGGCGAGTGTGTTTTAAAATTATCAGTACACTATCACCTACATGATTGAGGCGCCGAGTAACTTAGTCACTTAACGGTGTTTCACAAACGATCAGGGTTCGACTACGAATTAGTAATGCGCTAGATAGGACTACATTTGTAGAATTAGTAATGCGCTAGATAGGCCTACATTTGTAGAATTAGTAATGCGCTAGATAGGCCTACATTTGTAGAATTCGTGTAAATATCTTTATTTACGTGCTGGAATATAAGCCGTTTGAGGGAGTTTATGCGGTAAGATAATAGCGAGGTTTGCACTTTGATGTAGTTTTTTCACGCATTGGTAACTAGTATGATTTAATTGTGTATATGTTGGTACTGTCCAATCCAAAGAAATCAAACCTAGATAAGTGTTTGTGGTTCTTTACTTAGTTAATGTTTAGTGGTTCTTTACTTAGATAAGTGTTTGTGGTTCTTTAATTACTTAGATAAGTTTTAGTGGTTCATTACTTAGATAAGTTTTAGTGGTTCTTTACTAAGTTCAGTTTTTGTGGTTCTTTACTTAGATAAGTTTGTGTGGTTCTTTACTTTGATTAGTTTTTGTGGTTCTTTACTTAGATAAGTGTTTGTGGTTCGTTCTTATCTAACAGTAAAATAGTAGAGTTGAATTACATGCGGAACGCATTTTGTCCATTACATTTTCAAATGTGTGTTAAGTCGACCATCTACAACATCATCATGGTACATTACTATGTTTAAATTCTACATAACTGTTATCTTGGACGACATATACGTATTATAATATAGTCGTCCCAGCTGTTATAGACTGAAATATAGTTGTATTCACTTTCTATATTCATTGTGCAAGGTTCATTTATTATACTGCGTCTATGCTCGACTACTAATTAGTATCCCAGTGCTGTGCTATCACTTTCACATAAGATATTTTATTGATCAGGGAATCCAACGATTTAAACGAATTATTACAAACCATGACAATTCTAATCTTTCTAGTAGCACGAAAACTGCGACCGCCCTATATTATATATATTTTTTAATTAAGACATCGCGGGTCACCCATCAAGCCACTAACCGCGATATATGTTGCTTAACATTATGAAAAGCCAACCACTCTACCAACGTCGCTTTAAAAACCGGATTCAACAGCATGGCTGTAACAGTGGTATTTGTACCTATACCCCAGTTCTGTGCTATCACTTCCACATAAGATATTTTATTGATCAGGGAATCCAACGATTTACACGAATTATTACAAACCATGACAATTCTAATCTTTCTAGTAGCACGAAAACTGCGACCGCCCCAGGTTATATGTTTTTTTTTAATTAAGACATCGCGGGTCACCCATCAAGCCACTAACCGCGATATATGTTGCTTAACATTATGAAAAGCCAACCACTCTACCAACGTCGCTTTAAAAACCGGCTTCAACAGCATGGCTGTAACAGTGGTATTTGTACCTATACCCGATTCCCGTTACATGTCTGCCTCTTTTCTCTTGACTTCGACCCGAAGTCACAAAACTGCACACTAGCAGTACACCAGAGCGGAGCATATATCACTATGAACCACCGGGGACCAGGGATGATGGTGGTGTCACCCCAAATCAACCGCTGCCACCATTTGTAACTTGCACATGGTCCTTCACGGGGTTAAACCATCGCGGGTCACCAATGCATGCACTAACTGTGATGTACGTCACTTAACTTTGTGAAAGCCAACAGCCATACATTAATTATGGGACCAATTATTATGCTATGAAGTTTTGAAGTCACGTGATGTAAATGACTGAGAACACCATTTCTATCAAATTCATATGCCAACTAAATAGTGCCAACAATTATTGACAAAATAACGAATACAAACATAAGTAAAAGACAAATTAGTAAAACAAATCCACTTATTCTAGATAACCGAATAAAATTATTAGATATCACTACGCGCCGTTGAAGTCACGTGATGTAAATGACTGAGAACACCATTTCTATCAAATTCATATGCCAACTAAATAGTGCCAACAATTATTGACTAAATAACGAATACAAACATAAGTAAAAGATAAATTAGTAAAACAAATCCACTTATTCTAGATAACCGAATAAAATTATTAGATATCACTACGCCCCCCCCCCCCCCCCCCCCCCCCCCCCCCCCCCCCCCCCCCTCACCGCCTGTACAAATTACCCTCTGTAAATTGTTACCCTTTGTTCCCTTTAGTAACATAAATAGTTGAGAAACATATAATCCCTGACAAAGTAGATTTGTTTGTGATAGCATTTCCCCCCACTTGTAGATGCATTTGCAGCAGACAACGTTTGAAAACTTGCCACAATGTTTTCTATGCGATTTTGAAATATTACCCTTATATATCAACCCTTACCCCTAAACAGACCCTTGTGACGCCTCTGCAGCAGACGACTTTTGGAAATATTGTGGCAAATTAAGAAATTGCGCGGTATATCTATTTTCTACAGAGAACTTGCTGCAGCATCAGAAAGGGTTAACTTTTTACCAATTTTTTATAACGTTATCATTGAATACCTCTTCACAAATATAATCTTATTGATTAGTCGGCAATCAGGCGGCAAAAGAAAAGTGGCAAAATGACAGAATTGACGATTGAGTGAGAGGTTTGCGTTTGCAACCCCGGTTAATCCGCCACTGTATATTTCACGTGACTTCTTTCGGGGGGTGGGGAGTCGGGCACGGACCCTATGGGCCCCAGCTAATTCCGCCACTACATTTGCCACGCTTTTTCTTTGTTTACCATTAATTGTTCGACGCACGGGCCCTACTACCCCCACCCCGGTTAATCCGCCACTGTATATTTCAGGCGACTTCTTTCTTATTTTCCGTTCCTCTTCGCGAATGTTAATAATGTTAACAAGCGTCCATATTTGACATCTCGGCGCATTAATTTCTAAAGCATTTCTTAAACTTATATTGGAGTACTCACACCTTAAGTTTTTCACTGATGAAAATGATATTTATGGGGGATATCCTAAACCTTTAAATGCAGGTTTATTTTAATCCATGATGAATTATTTTTCAGGCTCAGTCTTCAACATAAAATGCGTTGTTTGGTGCTAACAGCAATTGGGCAGGCTGCCAACTCCGAAAAAGATGGTAATACTACTATGACCAGGGGCTAAAGCCCCAGGCCAAAAACTACATTCTTATGAACGTGATTTTCTGATTTCAAGATAATTTAGCAAAACTGTTCATTCAGTGACCTTCTTCATGTTTAAAGTCATATCACCGATGAAATTATTGTGGCAAGAGGAGACATTCCTCATAAAGAGTCTTATTGATCAATTGAAAGTCGTAGAAACCAGGTGGCATCTAAAACGGGGGGAAATTGAAGATAATGCTTCACAGAACATCTCCCCCTTTTCTTCTGGACAAAAAGGCGGTCCTTTTCTTATTGTGTTCAAAGATATATGTAGAACTCTTGTTTGTGCGGTATCTGAGAAAGGGAGTAAAAATTCTTGTCCGATCCCAAGGTTATTCTCCTTCAGAGACTCTTTAAGAAAATTGTTCAAGCCATATTAATTGGTTGGAAAAAAGGGAGCGAGAGGACAACATTTTAAAACCCTTTTCTTATGCAAGTGCTTGTCTTATTTGTTCCTTCAGTGACCATCTTCATAATTATTTGAGCCATATTGATTGGTTGACAGACATAGTTACCAGGCGGTATCAGAAAAGGGTTAAATTGAACGTTTAGTTTCAAGTGATATCTCATCCTAATCCACTTGGCAAATTTCAACAGAACTTCACAGGAATGTTCCTTTGGTGGTCCTCTTTCAAATGTGCTCAAATATATAAATTATAAACACAACTGTTGTTGCTGCTGCGGCAGCAGGAAGGGAGTAAAATGCATAAACTGTAAAAGTCTTCCTCTTTGAATCCGCTCTTCAGATTCTAAGATAATTTAGTACAACTGTTCCTTGAGTCACCCTCTACAAGAATTACTTAAGCCGTATTTATTAGTTTTCTAATCAAGTTTGTGTCTGATTTCAGGATACACTTATTATTTGTTCAGGCCATACTTCAGGGGAATGTTACTTTGGTGGTCCTCTTACAAACTGTTCAAAGATTGAATATAACAAGTGTCCTTTATTGATAAGTTTCCTTTACAGTGTCCGCTCCTAGAAAATTCACTCACGCTCTTGATTACATTTTCTCCTATATTAGCAGTTACACATATGCTACATAGCTATCACTCAGGGGGTCAATTCAGGACTACGCACGCCCTCTGATTTGGAGATGCAAAACTATTTTGTTCGTTATTACATTGTTCTTCTTCTTCATATGGTTTTATTTACCCTCGCCTATCGGCATAAAGCCATTTGGCGAGCAGATATTACATTGTTTTTGGTTTAGGCCTTTTTATATTAATCTTTTCATTTATATACAAAGTTTCTGTCAAGATAGAAGCTTGCAATCAATTTCATTTAAGAGACGACACTTAAAGTAAAGTATAATACGTGAGATTAACAACCGTAAAATCATTCAAAACACAACTGTGTTTGTAGATTACATTTCTAAGTTTACTGTTATCATTGAAAACATTGATATATTGTATTAATTAATTGCCTACTCTGAATGCATCAGATGGTTCAGTACAGTAAAAGAAAATATGCTGACACTGTACTGTCATGAATGTTCCTGGTGTGATTTCCGTAGAGCCATTGGGTAATATGATAATTAGAATAGTATTTAGTGGACCGAATGATGTATTGAGTTCGGAGTTCAATTAATTTTCACACGACCAACACGAATTTGTGATCTTGGAAATATTTCATTCTGGCCTGATGCCTCATAATTCTTCTTCTCTGTCATGGATTGGGATTTTTTTAGATCAATATTTCTATATGCACTTCTGCATCTCCTCTAAACAGATCACAATTATACCTATGGTACTTTCAGTTCTTTGATTATTAGATAGTTTATAAAAAGCACCACAACTTCGGTACTAATTGTGTACCACATGTTACAAAGCACGTAGCCTATGCCTTCGATTAAAAGAAAGAACGATAAAGAGTATAACACGCTCGTTAATTTGATACCGGGATAGGCCTATTTATATATGCAGAGACTATTTCTCTGTATATGTATGTCTCTGATATAATATAACATATAACCTTGCGGTAGTGTCTGCATAGAGCAGAGTATAACGATCTGCTTATGTTAACGAATCTTTATCAAGATTCACACACATGTCTTTCATATATATTTGGATGAAACGATTTTTGTTTTCTTGGTGTTTTATTCTCCTTTCAACAATTGTTCAGTTGTATCAGGGGTTTCCCGGGTAAGTTATGATGATGATGAGTTATCATACTATTGGTCCATTTATCCTGACACCAGTAAGTCAGTCGTAATATCAACCCCCCATCACCCTGAGCACTAAGGAGGGAAAGCCATTACTTCCATTTTTAAAGTCCTTGGTATGGCCAGGTCGTGGATCGAACCACATACCTAAAGTAACTAAAATAAATGTTATTTTATGTCTCTGATTGAACCCGCGACCTTCCGCACCCGCTGTAATTAATAAAGCCTGCGTATTTTCATATTTTGCTCGAAACATTTGCGAACCTTGCCCGAGGAACAATAGTTAAACAAGGAATTATACATTCCCCCAAAACTTAATTGAACTGTGGTTGTTCTTAATGTTTTCAAATAATGAAATATAATTAGTCGTCTTGAATGAGATATAAATAATTAATTTATAAGCATTGCTAAATTTTCCAGAGACAATATTAATAATATAAAACATATATATATATAAAATAAAAAGTAGTCTTATCTCGTTAGAAAATATTGATGCAATACTTTTGTACAGTACTGTACTATTGGTTCCCGACTGTTGTGCGTAAACACTAAATAAAACTCGATAACTAAAACCAGCTTTCACGCATGCGCATTCTTTTCTCTCGCAGCCGCCATGGGGTACGCAAATCTAAGAAACGTGTGTGTACGAAAATATGGACCAGGATCAAGATACTGGTAAGAACATAAAAATAACACATATCAACAAGTCCGGTAGTTATTGTTTTCCAAATGAAGTAGAATTCGTGTGTTTGAATACCTCTTAATCATCATATTTTTCCACATAAACCTGGCCACATCCACTTCAGCATTAGTTTTCGCGTTCAATCACTGATTCATCGACTTGTGTATCATACTTAACTTGTATTAAGCCTTATACGGATACATTGGCAGTGATTAAGTTGTTGAATGTAGAAAGCTTTAACATCCGGTCTTTATTAAGATATCTGTTGGTCCTTTCAAAGCATGCCCAATCACGTAACACTTTGCATGAATCGTTAAAAATAAAAAATCAACATTCCGGCCTTCAATTAATGACAAATGTACATGGCACACTCTTGAGCATTGCTGTATAAGGTTGGGTGCCATCAACTTCAAGTAAAACATATTAACATTTGGGATGTTAAGAAACAAGTAAATTCCCCCCCCCCCCCCTTTGATTGGCCCTCAGATTGGGGGATCATGGCATGTGGTTCCGTAGGCATAGAGTTGAGGGTAAGGTTTGGCATTTATTCTGAATTTGTAAGGCTAATACAGTAAGTCTGATGTTTTCCAAATCATTGGCTTGATTGTTGATGAAAAGATCTCTCTTTACCACTTCGATCCGTAAATATTTCAATCATCCACCATTTATTTCCTTTCTAACATGATAATGAGAGATCTTTTGTATCGATATGTTACGCTAAATAAATTGTTAAATTTTTATCCCACATCTGAATATTTTTGTGACATTCATTAGATTTGGTATTTACATGATAACGAAAGATCATTTGTATTGGCTTACTCTAAATAAATTGTAAATTTTTTATCCAAAATGTGAATATTTGCGAGACATTTACTAGATTTAACCTTTGAAACGTCACCAAGAGTTTTAACCTAATTCATGGTCGGGGACTTGGGATTTGTTAAAGGGACACAATAATGAAAATGCGCACATGCAATGTATTTCTATGAAGGACTAGGCTAGGTCTGATCAGGGACTACTATTACGGGGAAGAGAAACTAATGCAATAAGTGCCAATTGCTTGTTGTCTTTACAAAACTGTTTGTGTACGTAAACCTTGATAAACAGGCAGGTAAACCTTCTATAGGTAATGCGGAATATCGATCGATAAGAACGACGAACATATTGTATAGCTTATCGCACTCGTGTCTCTTCCCTGTATTAGTAGTCCCAGGTCTGATAAAGTCTTGGATATGTTCTGTAATTTAAAACCCGTTGGATCTCGTAAAATTTGCCTGAAAGAATAATCAGTTCATCTATAAACATAATTTTGAGGCCGGAGTTGTCTTGGACAAGTGTCAGTAAATGAAAACAAAATTCATATAGCAAACAAATTAAGTGTATGTTTGCATAATCCGGTAGGAAGTGCATTAAGTCATAAAGCAAAATAAGAGTGGAATATACCTTGTTCATAAGATTTTACAACACATTTATTCTTAATAACATATCATTTTTCATATGCCATTGTTTTCACAATTTTGCATGTTGAATTTCACAAAACCAATATGCAATGGAGTCTTCACAAAATTGGATGGAAAGGGGCTGAAATTACAAGACATGTTTACAAATATTCTAACTCCACCACAAAAGTTATCTTGATTTAGGGTTATTCTGTTGGTAAGTTAACACACAAGATTTAGTTTCAAGGGCTTTAACAATTATGAGAAAAACTGAAACTGGTTTCAAAATTTTTGATTCAAGTAACAAATCAAGTTTTCTTTAAAGTTTCCACCAACATGGCTCTTGTACATTTAGCTGTCATTTCTGAAACACTAGAAGAAGCCTATGAAACCGCTGATCTTTTGCCTGTATTGACTAACTGGAGGCACAATTTGGGTTAGTCATTACTTCTGCAAGTACAATACATAGTTCCCACAACTACCATAATTATCTCCATTGTCTGCCATTTTGATAGGCAAATAAAAGCCCAAAATGTTCAAATGACCCCCTAAATTCCAAGTAGGGGGTAATATATGACCCTTAAAAATTTTGGGCTGGAGAAAACATTGAACATCATTTGCGCAACTTGTTGCATAACTTTCATCATCAGTTAACTGTTTTGAACAACAGTAAGTTACTGGTGTGAGAAAACCAGGGAATGCATAAGTAGGTGAACTGGCTGCCGTGATATAACTGTAATAATAATTGTTAAAAAACGGCGTTAAACCCCAATCAATGAACAAGTTGGGCAAAACAGCATTTGGTTACCAGTGCTTCTCGCTGGTAAGCTAGTATTCGGATAAGACAAAACCGCCTCCAGTTTGGTATGTAATTTCATCTAGTGGACCTCTACCAAGATTGTTCAAATTATAGCCCTGGGGTAAAAAGTGACCACTCCATTCAATGGGGTCACTTATTATACACCCCGATGCATAGTATATGGGGGCTATACAGGAGTCCCGCTTGTCGGTCCGGTCCGTCCATTGGTCTGTAGACATTTCTTGTGAACACTATTTCTCAGCAACCCCTTGGTCAGAATTCAATATAACTTCACAAGAACGTTTTTAAATGGGTTGTGGCCCCCTTGAGTTTCTCATACATATGTATATTGTCAGGCACCAGCTGGGGATATTCATCACCTTCAGTGATATTTCTAGTTTTACATAGACTCGTATAGGGAAGAAACTTAAAAAATCTTTTTGTCTAAAAGTAGAAGGCCAAGGCCTTTGATATTTGGTATGTAGCTTCATCTAGTGAACCTCTACCAAGATTATTCAATTTATTGCTCTGGGGTTAAAAATGACTCCTCCCCAGGGGTCACTTGTTTTACATAGACTCATATAGGGAAAAAACTTTGAAAATCTTTTTGTCTAAACGTAGAAGGCCAAGGCCTTTGCTATTTGGTATGTAGCTTCATCTAGTGAACCTCTACCAAGATTATTCAATTTATTGCTCTGGGGTTAAAAATGACTCCTCCCCAGGGGTCACTTGTTTTACATAGACTCATATAGGGAAAAAACTTTGAAAATCTTTTTGTCTAAACGGGAAAGGCCCAGGCCTTTGATATTTGATATGTATCTCCATCTATTTGACCAATGCCAATCTTTTTCAAATTATAGCCCTGGGGTCAAAAATTGGCCCAACCAACTGGGGATATTCATCACCTTCAGTGATATTTCTAGTTTTACAAAGACTTGTATATGGAGGAACTTTAAAAATCTTCTTGTCTGAAGGTAGAATGTCCAGGCTTTTGATATTTGGTATGTAGCTTCATCTAGTTGACCTCTACCAAGATTGTTCAAATTGTAGCCCTTGGGTCAAAAATTGTCCCATCCCGGGTCACTTGTTTTACATAATACAGTGACTGCATAATATTATACTTTTTCTTGTATTTGGAAAAACTTTAAAAAATCTTGTTGATATTTGAAATCTAACTTCATCTAGTGGACCTCTACTAAGATTGGTCAAATTATAGCCCTGGTGTCAAAAATGGCCCCACCCTGGGGATCACTTGTTTTACATAGACTTGTTTAGGTAAACACTTTAAAAAAAACCACTTTAAAAATATTCAGGTTTAACATGCTTTTATTTATTTGATAACCAGACATCTGTTTAGTGTTCTTTGAGAGCTTTTCAGAACGGTTTTTCTTTTTAAAATATCTTATAAAAAAATGGTTATGAACATTTGAACTTGGGCAAATAAGATGAAATTTAAAAATTCTTATGCTATATAAAATTAAACCGCTCAAGTCAACTTTCTAGATTACAGTATACTATAAGTAAAAGTGTCATAACTTTTATACTTGTCGAGATATATATGAAATTTGGAACAGTTGCAGATCAATCTCGGCTGCATTTACTGAACATGTATTTAATATTAAAATAGCTAGTACTTGACTATAGAAATCAAACAACATATTTAGGCAGTATTCATAAATTTTTATTTACAAGAATATTTTGTTCCGGTCTTAAAACATGATAAAATAATACAATTCATTTTATAAAAGATAATCCTGCACTAATCTCCAGCATAAATAAATAACACTTGCTCAGCAATATCATTTTATTCACATTGCTCACTGAATTAAGTCTGCTTCTCTTCTCTTCTATTCTGCACCTCTTGCAAAATCCTATGCAAATGAAACAACAACCCATGTGACCGTCATTCATTTTTCTGTTTGATTATGTCAATCTCATGAATATTCACACAGTTGATTTGACCCGCATTCACATTATACGCAAGTATCACCCACAGCTTATCGATATAACAACACAGCCATGAAACTACCAATCGGTGATAATTAACAGACGTATAAAACCAAATACACAGTGATTTAGATAATTATTTTACCATTCTTAATATGCAACTTGTATAATATTAATCAAACAATGCTTTATGATTTTATTGCAAAAATAGTACACTTAGCATGAAATTTTGGCTTTTTCCAGATACTGATTAGTCCGAGGCTTATCGGGGTTGCAACTACAATTTGCATGTCTATATCAAGTCACGTAACCCTTGTTTAATTATTCAGTAATGCTTTCAACTTAGGAAAATAACATACAATTGTTGTTGTTTTCTCCGAGCTGCTCTTGCTTATGTCGTTGTGCACTGGTGTGTTAAAAGGAGTGCTTGTTATAATTAACTTGTTTAAAAAAAAAAAAAAGGCTAAGTAATAGTAGTACTAGTACATCCATAACTGCTTCTTGGACTTAAGTCTTTTGACACTTATTTGATAAATATACATAATTGTCAGAACTATGCTCTTGGCCAAATTACACGAAATACATCCATGGCCAGCTAATAGTATATACTGGACCTTCACTAGAATGCATTGAGTAATATGTGACAATGAGTTCAATCTTTCCCACCTACAACAAATTTGCAGTGGAAAACATTGACAAAAACATGACAAATTTTCATAAATGACAGTCAAATTATTAAATTGAGCTGAATACCTTAGCAAAAGAAGAAATTGTTCCTTTAAAGCAATTTCTCTTTTTGCCACAATATAAGTTGTCTGCAGCAGAGGTGTCAGAAAGAGAGCTCAACTTAAGTATCGTATTGAGATGAAATCTATTTAATGTATTTTTTTTTTCAGCCGTGTATGCAAAAATACTCATGGTTTGATCAGAAAATATGGTTTGAACATGTGCAGAAGATGTTTCAGAGAATATGCAGATGATATTGGCTTTAAAAAGGTAAATTTTAAGAAAATAATGAATAAAGCAAGCGAGTCCTGTGCACAGTATTTTGATACTAGTATTAATAAAACCAGGGTTCAACATGCGAGTCCAAGATCTGTTCTTCGAGCATACAGTACATTTTTCCCCGACGTTTGACAAAAGTCACTGTGACAAGCGTCATCTGTCTTTCACTAATGGGCTAACAGTCTATGTGTGGAAAAGCAGCCAGTTGCTTGGAAAGAATGTTGTGTGGAGTACTGGTGTGAGAAAACCAGGAATCATATGAGTAGTTGAACTTGCCGCCGTGATATGACTGAAAAATTGTTGAAAACGTCGTTAAACCCCAATCAATTGAGTATACAGTAACAAGGACTTGCAGGTTACACATTTCCTGATGAGCTTTTATCACCTGGGCTGCATATATGGGGGTGTCTGTTATTTTAGAGGATTATCATACAAGCATAATAAACTTGCAATATTGTTGGTGTGTACATTCTTCTGTCTGTCCATCAAACTTGTTTAGATTATTTAAAAAACATTTTATGGTCCTCAATCTGAGTGTAAAAGAGTTTCATTATACCCCAAGATATAGTATAGGAGTTTGTCGGTCCATTGGTCTGTGGACATTTCTTGTGAACACTATTTCTCTGCAGCCCTTAGTCAGAATTAAATATAACTTCACAAGATTGATTGATACCAAGCCTTGTTGTGCATATTGTCGGCGTGTTGCACTGGAATTGTTTTTAAATGAGTTATGGCCCCTTGAATTTCTCATACATATGTATACTGTCAGGCACCAGCTGGGGGTATTCATCACCTTCAGTGTTATTTCTAGTTTGTTAAGATTATTTTATTGACATTAAACGTCTTCTACTTAGATCTGAAAATTCCATTTCAAATAATTAACAAGACATTTGTGAACTTTTATTATCCCCTCGTCAAACAGAGTTTGAGAGGGGATATATAGTAACGGGCCACTCTACACTGAACATCCTTTGACTGATCTTAACCAAACTTGGTATACAGTTAGTATATGTCAAGGTCTAGAAGCCTATTTATTTTCAAAGTCATAGGGTCATGGTCAAAATAGGACTTCGACTATTTTCCCATATAACAACCTTGTGACCACTCTACACTGAACATCCTTTGACTAATCTTAACCAAACTTGGTATACAGTTAGTATATAGCAAGGTATAGAAGCCTAGTTATTTTCAAGGTCATACGGTCAAGGTCAAAATTGGACTTTCCGACCTAACAACCTTGTGACCACTCTACACTGAACATCCTTTGACCGATCTTAACCAAACTGTATATACAGTTAGTATATGGCATTGTCTAGAAGCCTATTTATTTTCAAGGTCATACCGTCAAGGTCAAAATTTGAGTCACTTTTTCCCCATATAACAACCTTGTGACCACTCTACATTGAACATCCTTATAGATCTTAACCAAACTTGATTTATAGTTAGTATATGGCAAGGTCTAGAAGCCTATATATTTTAAAGGTCAATTGTCAAGGTCAATATCAAAATTGGACTTTCCGTCCGTAACAACCTTGTGACCACTCTACACTGAACATCCTTTGACTGATCTAAACCAATCTTGGTATACAGTTAGTATATATGGCAAAGTCTAGAAGCCTTATCTTGATCACAAGAGAACTCGATGTGATGATTAAATACCGAGGGGATGCATCCGCTTTGCGGTGCCCTTCAAGGCTTGTTAATCCTGTAACACAAACAATCTGCAGCATATGACTTTGAAATATGTGGATAAGAATATGAAAATTACCGTTAACTTTAACTTTAAGGTTTAAGTGAGTGTGTATTTATTGAATAGAGATGAAAACATTGTCAAATAGGAGAAATTGCTTATGAGCAATTTTCAGATTTGCAACTGGTTTCTTCAAAAGACATCTACTTATGCTTCTTCTTCATAAAGGCAAGAATATGTTAAATTGACTGATGTATTGATATTTTGTTTTTCTGTTTTCAGTTGGACTAAGCAACAAAAGATTTCTGCCAGGGGGGGATGAATCCTAGATTCCAACAACTTGAACTACAGAACATCTTGAATTGTTATGTTTTATTTAAGACATGAAATATAGGATTTTCCTCTATGTTTGTTTTGGTTTCAACTTTCTGTTTGTTTGCATGCATTTCCAGGTTGACACATACGGATCTCGTCTCTGTTGTCTTTTTGTCCATCTGTCTGGCACATAGATATATATATATATATTGCTCGCTGGCCTATATGTGCCAACAGGTTTTAAATAAAGAACATCCATGCATGATTTGATGAAAATAGTGAGAAAATGAGAAAATTGTTCACCGTCTCTGATTTACCACATTGAAAATGATATGTATACATCGCAGTATTAATTATGAGTAACCGGAAACTGAGAATGAGTATTTTTGACATGAGTAGATAGATACAGATCTACTAAATCTAATCCTTTCTGTCCTCGCTAATTAATATTGGCAGTGTTATTGGAACACCTTTGCATGTTATGATCACCTATTGTCCACTCTCGAAGTCGAATAATTTTTATCTAATCCTTGTTAAACATGTTTGATTGCATAATTCTTTAGGCAAAGTTCAATGACCAGCCAAATCGCCCAATGCACCTTTGGATTATTGCCCTTGAATGATCAAGAATCTACAAAATAAGCCTTGTCCCTTATTCGCTCGAGAAATATTGTTCAATCAGTATTGATTGGTTGAAAAACATGCCATCCGAAAAGGGGGAAAATATATTTTTTTTATTAGATATTTAGCTGGAAGAATATGATAACTATACTACTCACCCTGTTGTCGGCATGACAACTTGGTTAAGGTTTTGCAGGGCTTTTTTACCTTATATAAAAGGGGCCGTTTAAAGGCCCCTTCCCCTCAGTAAATAAGCATAGTTTTTCCCCTCCGATTCATTGCCGAAATGCAAAATACGCCATAGTAAACATGAAAATTCTGGACCCCACAAGGACTCTGTACATAGATACACTCAATCAAGACAAGATGTGAATGTCTTGGTTAATTGTTGACAAAGCAGAAAATGTAAAACTTAAAACAAACCATTAGTAGAAATCGGTACAATTTTTCCACTCTTTTTTAGATCACCTGAGCCAAAGGCTCAAGGTGAGCTATTCTGATCACTTTTTGTCCGGCGTTAACTTTTAGCTTTAAACATCATCTCCTCCCAAATTCCAAGGACAATTTCCGTGAAACATCACAGGACTGTTCCTTTGGTTGGCCTCTTTCAAAGTTGTTCAAAGATTTAAATTCCATTGAGAACTTTGGTTGCTGCGGCATCAGAAAGTGAGAAAAATACCCAAATTTTAAAATCCTTTTCCTCCATAATCTACTTGTGCGATTGCAAGATAATTTGGTAGAAATGTTTCTTAAGTGACCCTCTAAATAAACTGTTGAAGCCATATTGATTTCGTTGAAAAACAGGGCAGCAAGGCGGCATCAGGAAAGGTGCAAAATGACAAAAACTTTAAAATTCCATTCTTATTAAAGTTCTTGTTAGATTTCAAGATATAAATGGCCTTTACTGATAAGCTGTTTCTTGAGAAGTGTCCACTCCTTTCAGTTTCATTTGCACTCCCTGATAACATTTTCCAGATATTTGCAGTTATATATTTGCTACTAATTTACTATCAATTAGGTGATCGATTTAGGGCCATCTTGGCCCTCTTGTTACTAAAACGCAGCAAAATTTTCCCCTCCTCAAAGGCACCAAGCCCCTTCCCCTTTTTCAGAAAAAAACCCCGTTTTACATGCAAGTACTTAAATACTTCATGTATTGTATTAAAACTCTACAACCCTACCCAACTTTCACACCTATATAGATTATCAAGTTAGATAACTTGATCCTGCAAGTTGTGGCCCTTTTTATACGCCCGTTTGAACGTATTAGTTTTACCTGTGGTGGGCAGGCGGCGTCCATTATGTTGTCCGCACAATTACTTGAGAAGCCTTTGTCCAATCATCACCAAATTTGGTCAGAATGTTTGTGTATTGGCATAATATCTTGGGACAAGTTCAATAACAAGCTATATCGCTGAAGTCACTCGAGAGTTATTGCCCTTTAATTATAGAAATTCCCTCGAATTGATTTTGTCCAATCAATTACTTTTGAAGCCTTTCTCCAATCGTCACCAAATTTAGTCAGAAAGTGTATGGGCATAATATCCCGAACAAGTTCTATAACCAGCCATATTGCTTGAGTTGCTCAGTCAGTAACAACGCGGGTTGTGAGTTTGAATCCAGGCCAACTTTCTTTCCGACATTTGACAAAAGTCATTGCGACAGGCGGCATTCATCTTCCACCAATGGGCTAAGTCTATGTGGAAAAGCAGCCAGTTGCTTGGGAAGATTGTTGTGTGGAGTACTGGTGTTCGAAAACCAGGAAACATGAGTAGGTGAACTGGCCGTCGTGATATGACCGAGAAATTGTTAAAAACGGTGTTAAACATCAATCAATCACTCTTAAGAGTTAATGACTGAAATCGGTCTTGTCCGCTCAATAACTTTAAAAGCCTTTGCTCAGAATGTGTATTGGCATAATAGCTTTGTCAAGTCTGATAACCAGCCATATCGCTCTAGTCACTCGAGTTATTGCCCTCTGATTATAGAAATACCTGAAATCGGTCTTGTCCGCTCAATAACTTTAAATGTCTTGATCCAATCATGGGCATATTATGTCGGTAAAGTGCTATAATCAGCCATAACACCAGTCATTTTATCTGATCATCACCAAATTTAGACAATATGTTGATGGACAGAATATCTTGTTGGTTCGTTAACCAGCCACGTTATCTTAGTCGCACCACATTTGTGTCCCTCGAAATGCCCAAAACTGGATTAACAGTGTTTAATCTTGTTTTACTTGGAAAATCTTTAAGAGATATCTTGGTATTTACTTGATGCATTGCATTTAAACTTGGTACAAACCTACCCAACTATCACACCTTTGTAGATTATCAAGTTAGATAACTATCCTGTAAGTTATGGCCCTCTTTTTTCTAAGAAATTCTTGTGAAAGTTTTGCGAGCAACTACATTAAGAGACCACACTTTAGTAACTACTTAATGCATTGCATTGCAACTAACTTTATACAACCCTTCCCATCCATCACACCCATGTAAACAGTCAAGTATAATAGCTCTATCCAGTACACTTTCTCTGAATCTGCATGTCGGATTCTAATATAATTTGGTAGAAATAATCCTTAGATGACCGACCCTCTACAAAAATCGTCAAGCAATATTGATTGGTTGAAAAATATGGCAACCTGGTTACATCAGAAAAGGGGCAAAATTTAAAAATTTCAATTTTATCAAAGTGCTTGTCTGAATTTAAGAACATTTAATAGAAATCATACTTCTGTGATCCTCTACTTAATTTTCTCAAGCCATATTGATAGATTACAAAATCATAGCAACCAGACGTCGCCACAAAAGGAGTAAATTTAACTTTTATCTACAAATGATAACTCGTAGCATTCCACTGGACCAATTTAACTTCACAGGAATGTTCCGCTAATGGAAAAATTGTTCAAAGACTTGCACTCTGCTGCGGCATCAGAAAGTGATAAAAATGCCCAAACTCCAGAATCCGCTTATTAGATTTCAAGATAATTTGGTAGAAATTACTTGAGTGACCCTCTACAAAAGCTATTCAAGCCATATTGATTTGCTGAAAAACAGGGCAGCATAATATTTATTCCGTTAAAATAGATATGCTATGTGGCATCAGAAAAGGGTTAAATGAATTTTTAGCTTAAAATGACATCTCCTGAACCATTGGACCATATCTATCAAACTTCAAATGAATGTTCCTTTGTTGGTCCTATTTCAAATTTTGCTAAGATTTAATTACAAATGGATTTTACTGTTAAACTATTTCTTGGCCACACCCACCTTGCAGTTTCATTGCAATCTTGATCCAATTTTCCCAGATATTTACAGTTAAATATTTGCTACTAACTTACTTTCACTCGGGTGTTTGTTGAAGGCCATATTGACACTCTGTGTCCTTCATTAACCTTTAGCTTTAAACAGTATCTCCTCCTTAATCACAAGACAAATTTCAACCTAACTTTACAGGAATGTTCCTTTGGTGGCCCTCTTTCAAAATGGTTCAAAGATTTAAATTCAATTGAGAACTTTAGTTGCTCTGGCATCAGAAAGGGGGCAAAATGTCAAAACTTTAGAAATCAGCTTCTCTGAATCTGCTTGTCAGATTCCAATATAATTTGGTAGAAATGTTTCTTGGGTGACCCTCTACAAAAAGTGTTCAAGCCATACTGATTAGTTGAAAAACATGGCAGTCAGGTGGCATCAGAAAAGGGGCAAAATGTGAAAATTCCATTTTTAGATCGCCAGAGGCTCAAGGCGATCTATTTTGATCACTCTGTCCATCGTTTACTTTTAGCTGTAAATATCATCTCCTAAACCACAGGAACAATTTCCACAAAACATCACAGGAATGTTCCTTTGGTGGTCCTCTTTCAAAATTGTTCAACGATTTAAACTCCATAGAGAACTTTCGTTGCTGCTGCATCAGAAAGGGGGCAAATTGTCCCAACGTCGGATTCCAACATAATTTGGTAGAAATGTTCCTTAGGTGTTCAAGCCATACTGATTGTTAAAAAAAACCTGGCAGTCGGGCGAAATCAGAAAAGGGGTTAAATGACAAAATTTTAAAATTCTATTTTTATGGCAGTGCTTGTCTGAGTTTAAGAAAGTTGAATAGGAATCCTACTTCAGTGATCCTCTACTTAATTTTTTCGAGCCATATTGATTGGTTACAAAATCATAGCAACCGGGCGTCATCACAAAAGGGGTAAATTGGAATTATAACTACAAATGACAACTCGAACCATTCCACTGGACCAATTTCAACTTAACTTCACAGGTATGTTCCTTTGTTGGTCCTCTTTCAAAAAAAAAATCAAAGACTTTCATTCTGTGTAGAACTTTGGTTGCTGCGGCATCAAAAAGGGATAAAAATGCCCATATTTAAAAATTCTTTTCCTCCATAATCTGCTTGTCCGATTGCAAGATAATTTATAGTAGAAATGTTTCTTGAGTGACCCTCTACAAAAACTGTTCAAACCATATCGATTTCGTTGAAAAGTAAGGCGCAAACTGGCAAAACTTTATAATTCCATTGTTATTAAAGTTCTTGTTAGTTTTCAAGATACAAATGACCTTTACTTATAAGATATTTCTTTAACAGTGTCCACTCCTTGCAGTTTAATTTGCACTCCTGATCAAATTTTCCCAGATATTTCCAGTTATATATTTGCTACTAATATATATTACTCAGGTGATCGATTTAGGGCCATCTTGGCCCTCTTATTTTTAAGTTCTTGTCTGATTTTAAGAACATTTAATAGGTATTGTCTACTTAATTTGTTTAAGCCGTATTGATTGGTTACACAATCATAGCAACCAGGCGTCATCACAAAAGGGATAAACTTTTAGCTACAACTGACAACTCTTAAAATTCCACTGGACTAATTTCAACTTAAGTTCACAGGAGTGTTTCTTTGTTGGTCCTCTTTCAAAATTGATCAAAGACTTGCATTCTGTGTCGAACTTTGGTTGCTGCGGCATCAGAAAGTGAGAAAAATACCCAAACGTTAAAATCTTTTTTCTCAATAATCTGCTTGTCCCATTCCAAGATAATTTGGTAGAAATGTGCTTTGAGTGACCCTCTACAAAAACTGTTCAAGCCATATTGATGAAAAAAAGTGCAGCAAGGCGCAAAAAGATTTATAATTCCATTCTTATTTATTTCTTGTTAGATTTCAAGATCCAAAAATTGGCCATTTTACTATTTCTTCAACCATGTCCACGCCTTGCAGTTTCATTTGTAATCCTGATCAAATTTTCCCAGACATTTGCAGTTAAATATTTGCTAATAACTTACTATCACTCATGTGATCGATTTAGGGTCGTCTTGGCCCTCTTGTTTACCTAGAAATGCTGGTTAAAGTTTTACATGCAACTACATTAAGAGTCCATATCCTAGTATTAACTTGATGCATTGCTTTGAAACTGTATACAACTCTTCCCAACTATCACACCTATGTTGATTTTCAAGTTAAATAACTCTATCCTGCATTTTATGCAAGTTATGGCCCTTTTTGGACTTAGAAATTCTGGTTATAGTTTTGCGTTCAACTACATTAAGAGATTATTAAGCCTTTCCCAACCATCACATAAAAAATCAAGAACACTAATCATCCACCATATAATGCAAATTATGGTCCTTTTTGTCTTAGAAATTATGGTTGAAGTTTCGCATGCAAATACATTAAGAGTCTATATCTACTTGATGCATTCCATTGAAACGTTATACGACCCTTCCCAACCATCATACCTGAAAATAATCAAGTTAGATAACTCTATCCTGCATATAATGAATAGTATCACCATTTAAGCAATTATGGTTAATGTTTTGCATGCAACTACATTAGAGTCCATATCTCAATAACTAATAAGCGGTGGAATAGTCGAGCGCGCTGTCCTCCGATAGCTCTTGTTATGAAAGTGCTTGTCTGATTTCAAGATAAATGTGTAGAAATGTTCCTTTTATAATACTGATTGCTTGAAAGACATAGCATTAAGGTGGCATCAGAAAAGGGGTAATATTAACTTTTAGCTTCAAATGACATCTTACCCACTGGACAATTTTCAGCCAAACTTAAAGGTGTATGCTACATTTTTTTTTACCAAAATTTCCCAAATCAAAACATTTCTTTATTCTTAGTATTTTGTTAGTATATACAATAACTGGTTGAAATAAGAAAAAAATATATGTCATCGAATGAAAACTACAAATCATATTAACTGTTAAAGTTCATATATAACTTAATATAATATGAAAAGAGAATTTTTGAGAAAAAATGAAAAAAAATATATTAAGCTGTTTTTCAAGGTAGAAATGGTGTCACATTTTACCCCTGAAAAAGTTAAAATCATACAATTTTTCAAGACATTTTCCATTCTACAAAATAGAATTATTTTCTGTAATTATCCATAAACGCTTATCATCATTCACTTTAATAAAAACTGCAAAAAAAAAAAAGATAGGTCATTTGCAGTACATTCCCAAACTTGTTAAAAAATTGGCTTTATAAGCAGTATCATTTGCCACTATAGTATACATAGGTGATAGATTACAGGGGCCTCTTGTTTTATTTTGGCGCTTGCATTATTCAAAACTTGACTAAATATGTCTTGTCCGCTTTTTAACTTCAACGGTTCTTATCCAATCGTCATTACCTCGGTTCCGAACAATGACTGATCGGATGACCTAGTCGTGCCAGAATTATACCTCCCTGACGGGTATATATTGTGACTGTTTGGCACTCTTTTTTTTACTACACTGTTGAAAGTCTCTGTATCTACTTTACAAGCAATGAAGGTCCAGTTTATGTGTGAACATTTTAAAACTTGTAGTAATGGCGCTCACGATTGTTAGCGTTTTGTGACAAGATAAATGGACTGGTAGTTCTGGTATCAAGAACACGCTGTGATAGAATTGGACACATTGATGAAAGCGGCATTAAACGCCAGAAACACATCCTTAACCATGTAGTTATTAGAGCATCCTCCATAGGAGACTTCGTTTTGTTGCATGTTTGGGTTATACCAAATACTTGAAAAGGTGTAGTTGTAACTCGGTGCTCACGGTTCTGGGAAAGCATTACATCTGATATGCAGGTGTTTGGATAAGCTTACCAGCAATACTGGTTATTTGCCAAAGAAATTCCCTGATATGACTGAAACGCCCAACACACAGAATGCTGATATACAAGGTGATTTTAATCTCTCGTACTTTGATCCTGAATAATCATAAATGAATGCTAGCATGTTTGTTTAAAGAGTGTTTTAACGTACTAACCTCAATTCCAACATACATCCTCGAACACATGAGCAAAAACATGGACACTCGATATAAATGTGGTATGGTTATAGAAAATATCGTGGCAAAAGGATCAATTGCTCATTGTAATCAATTTCTTCTTTTTCCGCTATATCTTCAAAAGTCGCCTGTTGCAGATGTGTCAAAATACATCTGCCAGTGTGAAAGGGTTAATAGTATTTCAGCAAGTTTACAGTATTTTCTGGCTGAATTACCATTATTACGGTGTTTAACCATAACGGTCAAACTGCTCTATCGCCACATTAGCGAACGCAAAGAAGGGAAGCGACGTTTACTTTTAAATTTACGGGACCGAAGCAGTGTCTTTTGCTTCTTCCAAAACTGCCTGAATGACAAACAGTGAAGAACCTGGTCTGACTTTCAGGAGTCGTAGATTAATCATTCACTAGTCGTTAGGACATGAACGTTTCCTGTGATTTAGGAGGTGACATTAACATATGCATGTGTAAGTCAGATCGTTGTTAACTCTCAAGTTATATTACATCAAAGGGTATTCTATGAAGAAGCTGAAAGAAATGCATAAGAAATGACGCGCCGGTATGCAGTTAACTGTAAATAAAAAGTACAAGAAGAACCACAATATCGCCGTAAATGCTGCTCTCACACAGTCCCGACTTCCTTGCGACTGCCCTTGCGAGTAGCACTTGCCAATTTATCGTAATGATCGGGATATGGTCGCACGACCGTAAATGTTCTTAACAATTCGCTACAATTCGTTTATCGTTGCGAATATTATCAACATGCTTCTAAAATTCGCAAGGACTGCACTTTCTTTACTTGATCGCAACATACTCGTAAGTATTCGTAAGCCATTCTTAATCATCGCACGGCATTAACAACGTTCGTAAGAAATTCGCAAGCCCCTCTTGGCATGATTAACTTGACTCGATGTGTACTGTCCGGCGGCTAGAGATCTAGTAACGAAGAGGCGCAGTCGCAAGAGCAATCGCTCCAATCATAAGGTGTTCGCAAGCACTCGCAAAACTCGCATGGCCACTCGCAACATTCGTAAGTTCTTATAATAATGGATTCGTATACATTTGCAATGATCGGCAGAAACTCGCAAGCACTCGCAAGCACTCGCAACCATTCGTAAGAAATTCGCAAATATTCGTAAGGCTTCAAATATTCATTATTTTTCCTGTCTATTCTTCTCTTTACTTGGGTAATCTCCGTCGACTTGACGATGGTTTGCAGCACTGTCCGATCACAGGGACTTGTTCCTCTAAAAATAGATATGACCTACTCTATGCATAGATATTAACAAGGGAGGACGTCTCGCTTCAACTCATTTTTTTTTCGAAGTATTCGAACAAATATATATGAATTTAAAGTACGAACTCGATTAATAATACTTTTCTCTATCGAACTTTACCAAAATAACGTGAATATATTCTCCCTACGTATGTAAATTCCTTTGAAATATTCGCGAATTCGCCAAAAGGACAACAACCTGGACCAAAAACGAAAGTACCTGCTATCGACATTTCGGAATAGTTCGTTTTTTTCCCGTTGCAGTACAAATTGTCAACGTTTTGACCGCCCGTGTGTTTTTCAAGTTCAATTCTGATAATTAAAAATGCGTTTAAAAATGGATGGACGAACGTAACTATGCATTGACATCTCTGACGTTTTGCATGAAAACAAACTCGTATTTTGATATTTATGGCAATATTTATTCTTGGTGACCCGTTTTCTAAATTTGTATACATATAAATGTAAAGCCTGGTTAGTGTTTTTGTTTTTTATTTAAGGTAAATTCTCATTCAAGTAATTGCTATAAAAGAAATCGACAATTTCAAAATTATGTAAAATTTACTTTTTTGCTAGTAAAAGAGTTGACCCCCTTCACAATATGTTATTGTCAACCGGAACTTATCGCTACCGAAAAAATATCAATGTACTGAAGAGAACTGAAAGTCGGGTTGACATGAAAACCGAAAAAATGAAAGATGTTGAAAGTATCGCAACGATACAAAGAATGCGTTGTTGTGTAACGGGTTACGACACATGATAAGGGTCAATATTCTGTTGACCCGGCCGGGTAGCTCAGTTAGTAGCGTATCTGACTTGTGATCTGTAGGTCACGGGTTCGATACCCGGTTGAGGCGAACATTCTTTCGGGCGATTTTTCCCATTGCCTCTCGCCTCTGATTTATGTGAGAAAGTAGTCAGTGGCTTCGAAAGAATGTTGTGCAAGTACTGGTGTGGGAAAGCCAGGAAAACATGGGTAGGTGCACTGACCGCCGTGATATGACCAAAGCTGTTGAAAGCGGCGTTAAACTCCAAACAAACAAACAAATCAATATTCTGTTAATATTGTGTTAATTGTTAACTTACTGCATACAATAAAAAATAAAAAAATTTAATCAATAGAAATGTATATTGAATTTGTTTTGGGTTTTAAGCATAACAATTTTTAAATCAGGAAATAAAAAATGCGGGAAAGTATCCCCTCTAATTGACCCTAACTTGGACACTTTACACTATAATGTTCCTGTGTTTACATACGGCGTAAAATATATCGCTTTACTCCGCTGAATGAATTCTAAATTCCTATGAGGTTGAGTGCCTGCATAAATGTAACTTATATTATTTTGCAAAAACCCAACATATTGGATGTATTTCGGTGGGATACTTATTTATCCAAGAGGGTAAGCGAATAAAAGGCTTGGAATCAGATCCTTCCGATAATACTGAGCATGGTTACATGTACGTGACTCGGTTGTCTCCGGACATCTCATGTAAGTATACGAATGTCATCTAACATGCAAAATTATCTACTCAATCAAATCCATAACTATTTGTGTTTCCAGAGGCATGTTTTCAACAGTACCTGCGTAATAATGACGTTATTCACACATGACACTTGCCTGTTTTGAGTATTCAATAAGAATTGATGAACAATTATACTGTAAGCACACCTTTTTTGGGCGACTTGACAACGTCCGTTAACATCTTTTCGACCGCAATGGTCCGGTTTAATTGCTTTCCAATTGACCCCGACTTAAAATAACTCGAGACTGACACAATACGTTAAACCATGGGTAGGAAAATCCAAGTGTAACACTTTGCCCCGTGTAACGTTATGCCCCGGCCTCCCATATTCGAATCGAAATTGCCTGACATGCAAACTACATGCATAACCCTTAAGTGTGAACTAGATACGAATACGAAAATCTATGCAATAAATTCTGACAAAATTTCAATTGTGCTATTAAATGAAAATAGATGCAATATCATTCGTTAGTGAAAAAATCATGAAAGTCTGCTTCTACGGTGGGATCACATCCAAGTTTTCACGAATCATGTTAACAGATTGGGGATTTCCTTTAGACAACGGCTAATATATCGTAAACTGTTTGATTGAATAATCCTTTCCCGCATACAGCAAATCACAACATACTACTTTTAAAACTAATCACAAAAGGTTTTTATTAATTTACTGACACATATGGAACATTTCAATTGGAGATATTGGTTATATACGTTAACAGATCTTTATCTAAACTTATATATGAGCCGTTCCACGAGAAAACCAACATTATGAACTTTGCGTAATGTATCGACCCAGATCAGCCTGCGCAGTCCACGCAGTCTAATCCGGGCCGACCCATTCCGTCTCAGGGGGATAGAGGTATCCTCATCCAAAGAATAGACAATATAAAATGAGGCGCTATTTTGAAAATATCCCTCAATAATAGATATTATTTAACTTGAAATGTCGCATTTTGCAAGTTTTCTGAAAGTCGGAATACTTTAGCAATTGTTTATGGCAGTGGCCAGAGGGCCAGTTAATATTTTATAAATACAAGAAGAATTGTATTAGAGTCTTAAAATCTCCCCCTTCAAAACATCTGGTGAAGAGAAACGAAAATCTGGCGAATTAAAGTGCAATTTTGAAACGAATTAAGTAGATCAACGGGAACAAAATTGAACTTGTTCATTTTGCTATTTTCTCTTGTTTTATGTTTTATAATTTACAGAGGTGACAAATGCAGCTTTTTCTAATAACTGACACCTATCATTGTGTATTACTATTCCGGGGGAATCCGCTGTGGTCGAGTGGTAAGCGTCGGGGATTTCGAAACCGGGTGTCCCTGGTTCGATCCCCAGTCGCGGCACTACGGTCATGGAAGAGTGCCCTTGGGCAAGGCACATTTTCTAGCCTAGAACTGGTTTGTTTACCCAGGGATCATGAATAATTAAATTTAATTGCGCGCTAAATGACCTTAGCTGTCGATGCGCCATAAAACAATATACATTCATTCATTATCACTATTCCGGGTGAGTGTTGAGAAATCTCGTCGAAAGGTATATAGGAACGATGCGCACCTGGTACGAATCCTTTAGAGATCTCCGTCGGAAACCAGTACGTTGCTGGCTTCCGGTGTAAATGTTTTCGTCGGCAACCCGAAGTTGAAATTTTTTAATTTAAAATGTCTGTTGTTGATCCAAATAGCAAAGCAGTGGACGGAAATAGGTATTTTAACTTTTTAACAAAATGAATTTTGACATGTCAAACACATATCTACGCGGTTATCAATGTGTATTCAGTCTTCAAGACACATATTGTAAGTAAGATGTTCGATTTGTGAAAGGAACGGTAAGCGGATACAGTTATAACACGGATAGCGATGTCATTTACGGTCTAGGAATAGGATTGGTAAAGAGATCATTTTACAGTTCATACATTGATCTTCTGTAAATGAACATGGCTCACTCTTGAGCGTCTTTGTGACTTCATATTACTTCATACTCTGTCCAAATTAAGGAATTGGTAAATTACAGATGATATTTAAATAGTGACATATTGTAAACAAATGAAGTGAATGTTCAGATTTTGTTAACGTTACAATAACGGAAAATCACCTAAAAATAGACAATTTGACACATGTAAATGAATTTTCATATAGAAGGTTCCTGAAAAAACCTCCTTTTGTATATATAAGCGATTGTCAACATCAATAATACTCTTGTCTTGTATCATGAATTTTATAAATTTCTGTTATAATTGTTCTAAAAGACATTAAAAGGCATACATAGGAGTTGTGTGTGTGTGTGTTTATGTGAAAATGGCCATAAACTTTTGATTGAAGTTGATTTTGTGAAAACTTATTTCATAATAATAATCAAGAAAGGAAAAACTTGAAATAAATTCCATTTTAAAAGTTGTCTGCTGCAGATTTGCTGTATGTGGGAAAGGGTTAAGGGAGAAGATTAGATGGATGTGTTTCTCTTGCAGTGAAGTTAAACCTTCAAAATGGCTAGATGCTTACCAGGACCCAATAGCATCCCTGTACACATTTACACAGTGTGTAACACTGTCCGATATACAGGCTGATGGAGACTGGAAACTCATTATTGCCGACCTTGGCAGTGGGTCATTTAATATGAAACTAAAGGTGTATAAAGGTAGGTCTTTCTTTCAACTCATTATTTAGCACAGTTACTGGGAGTAATGCAAGGTCAACGGGCCATTCAACATTTTAATTAAAAATATGTCTTTGTACAAATAATGATAATAATATGAATTAAAAAACTTTACTGTATATTCCAAGATATAGATTTTCCTGTGAATTTAGAATGTGACCCTTTAATTTGATGTATTTGCTAAGTCAGGTTCAAAAGATATGTTTCGAGGATAAATATTTCAGGTCTAAACTTTTCTTTATATATTCTATTGGCTTGTTATTGTTTTGAAACAATACTAGGAAGGACTGATTATATGATAGTTTTATTGGTAGTTGCTTTAGGTGAGCTTTTTTTTGTGGCTGAAACTATTCAATGTGTAGCCAGTTCCAGATTTTCCTGAATAAATTTTTAAGTGCCAAATCTGGACCTCATGATTTTAAATCCTTTTTTAAAAAGCCCATAAAATAATAACTACATTATTGTAATTATTTATAATTTTAATAATGGTTATTGACCTGTTAAAAAGGAAATGTTGCAATCTTGTTAAAGACTTTAAGAAAATACAAATTACATATTTATGATATTAGTTTGCTAGTTTTTTTTAAAGAGTCATCCACATTTATAATTAAAACAAAATCATATAAAACTGGTCAAACATGAGGTCATTCTTGACCATTTTATGTATATAAAACACTGTACTCACCTTTCCCAAATACAAACATGTTGCAGTTAAGAACCTTGAAAGATCTAGGCTAACATAATGACAATGAAAGCATACTAATATAATAGAGTTATAAACATTAAGGCAAAGGGAGACATTGCTCATTGTGAGAAAACTATGCATCATTCTATGAGCAATGTCTCTTTTTGCTAGAATGTTTTCAAAAGTCGTCTGCTGCAGGTGTGTCAATATGCATTACAGCGTCTTCAAGTGGGAAAGGTAAACATTCATAAAATTATATGCAGTGAAAGAAACCTGTGTAGATACATACAGGCCTTTTTAAAAATACTGCAAGTATACACATTATTGATTGGTTTAACCCTTTCCCACATATAGACGCTTTCTGATGCATATGCAGCAGACGTCTTTTTAAAACATTGTGACAAAAGGAGAAATTGCTCAACTTTTTTCATTAATTTTTCTCTTTTATTTATAGAGAATTTCCATATTTTTGCATGATGGTTTTCAAAGTCGTCTGCTGCAGATTTGTTGTTTGTGGTAAAGGGTTAATAAGGAGAATCCAAACAACTCTAGAATATCACATAATGAGACATATGTTATTATAACTGGTTGAACTGCATTCACTGTCTACAGGAGACAATCAATGGAACTAGGAAAGTGGCTGCTAATAAACATTAAATGTATAACGTTACATGTACAGATTTGACATTGTATTGAGATTTATTGTTTTCACAGGCACAGATTTGATTAGTGAAAACACCATTATTGATCTACCTACTGGAGTTGTTACATTTTATATGGACACTCATGAACCCAGAACACCAGGTATCTGTTATTTTCATTATGAGCATTTTTTCTTTTTTTTCACAATATTTTTTATTTCATTTATACATGACTGTTGTGGTATAATGGAATCACTGCATTCACTGGGTTGGTTGGTCTGTCAGTCTGACATACAATGTTTGTGAAACAAGCATCTGCTTCATGTTTTAAGATAAACTTGGTACACAGTATAATCATGAATTACAAATTTCCAAACCATAAATTTTTATCAAAAGTGAATTTGCCTTTTATAGAAAAACAAATTACTGTCATATTGAGCCATTTTTCCTTTTATAGAATTTCCAATGTCTGCATGTTTATAAAGTGGTCTGCTGCAGATTGATTGTACATAGGAAAGGGTTTATAGATTTTTGTCAAATACATAATATATATATGTAACAGACCTAAAAGATCCAACCTGACCAGGGCTTGAACCTTGGATCCGAACACTCTTCCACATCACTATAAAAGCTAAGTCCATAGAAAGGCAGTATAAGTGTCCCCTTAAACATATACCTTGGCTACCTATACCCCCTCCAAACTTGAAATATGTCGTTGAATTTCTGGTGTCTGAGAATGTTGTGAAACATTCTAGAAGCATTTCCTATGTAGTCCCCCTTATTGGCCACCAATGTAACAAACCTAAAAAATCCAACCTGACCAGGGCTCAAACCTTGGACCTTTTGATCCGAAGGCAAATGCTCTACGAAGTCGCTATAAAAGCTAGCTCTGTAGCAAGGCAGTATAAGTGTCCTGTTTTACAAATACCCCCTCCAAACTTGAAATTTGTCCTAGAATTTCCTGAGTCTGTGAATGTTGTGAAACGTTCTTGAAGCTTTTCCTATGTAGTTCCTTTTGGGTACCATAATAACAGACCTAAACAATCCAACTTGACCAGGGCTCGAGCCTTGGACCTTGGACCCTTTAAAAGGTAGCTCCATAGCTTGGCAGTATAAGTGTCCCTTATACATATACCTTTGCTAAATATACTTTGAATTTATCCCTTGTTTTTGTGATTTGTTTAAATGTGAATAAATATCACTATTAGAACTACCATTATTGCCAGTCAGTGTCTGCTTGGGTATCAGGGGTTTTGGTATTACAGTAAACCCTTGAAGCGCAAAGGAGGGTAACCACTACTCATTGACATACATGTACATTTTCTCTGATCACTACTCATTGACATACATGTACATTTTCTCTGTTCACAAGGTGAACGCCTACTCATTGACATACATGTACATTTTGAAAAGTGTGACATTTGATTAAACCTTTCCCTCATACGATAATTCTGCAGCAGACAACTTCGAACATATTTTGTCAAAAAATAGAAAAACTCCATAATTGAAAGGATAACCTATGACTAAAAGTGGAAAACATTGTGTCAAAAGGAGAAATTGCTCGTTTTGAGCAATTTCTCCTTTTGTCACTATGTTGACAAAAAGCTCAGCTGCAGAGGCGTCAGAAAGCGTCTATATGAGGGAAAGGGTTAAATTAATAGATAATATTAAGATTTCATGAATATAATGTCATTTTCTTTTACCAGCAATTGCAGTGGCTTCCGGACCCTATATTTATATCTACAAGAACTTACGGCCTTATTTCAAGTTTACCCTGCCTCCACTAGAAGTGAATGCAGTAGAAGAGGATTTATGGAATCAAGTCAGAGATGTAAGCTCCATCTTTCTACTCTGATAGCGTTTATTGATGATACTATGTGAGTGACAGATATGTCGTAATTTATGAAATTATTAAGAAAAATGAGACATCCGTTTTCTATTCCATTTGAAGTTCATGCTTGCATTTTGAAATGTTTTTTAGCTCGACTTTTGAAAAAAACGAGAGCTATTGTCATGACCCTGGCGTCGTCGTCGGCGGCGGCGTGGTCGTCCTTTTAAGGTTTTTTAAAAGGTCTGTCTGCACGTCTGTCTGTCTGCACGTCTATCTGTCTGCACGTCTGTCTGCACGAAAAAAACTTTAACCTTGACCACTTCTTTTGAACCATAACAGGTACGGCTACCATATTTCACATGTGTATTCCTTGTGACATGACCTTTCTATCAGTACCAACATTTTTGACCTTGCGACCTTGACCTTTGACCTAGATGTAGTTTTTGGCCTGTCTGCACGAAAAAAACTTTAACCTTGACCACTACTTTTGAACCGTAACAGATACGGCTACCATATTTCACATGTGTATTCCTTGTGACATTACCTTTCTGTCAGTACCCAAATTTTTGACCTTGCGACCTTGACCTTTGACCTAGATGTTGCCATTCTCGAAAAAAACTTTAACCTTGACCATTACTTTTGAACCATAACAGGTACGGCTACCATATTTCACATGTGTATTCCTTGTGACATGACCTTTCTGTCAGTACCAACATTTTTGACCTTGCGACCTTGACCTTTGACCTAGATGTTGCCATTCTCGAAAAAAACTTTAACCTTGGCCATTTCTTTTGAACCATAACAGATACGGCTACCATATTTCACATGTGTATTCCATGTGACATGACCTTTCTGTCAGTACCAACATTTTTGACCTTGCGACCTTGACCTTTGACCTAGATGTTGCCATTCTCAAAAAAAACTTAAAACTTCCCCACTACTTTTTAACCATAACAGGTAAGGCTACCATATTTCACATGTGTATACCTTGTGACATGACCTTTCTGTCAGTATCAAAATATTTCACCTTGCGACCTTGACCTTTGACCTAGATGTTGCCATTCTCGATAAAAACTTTAACCTTGACGACTACTTTTGAACCATAACAGGTACGGCTACCATATTTCACATGTGTATACCTTGTGACATGACCTTTCTGTCAGTACCAACATTTTTACCTTGCGACCTTGACCTTTGACCTAGATGTTGCCATTCTCGAAAAAACCCTTTAACCTTGACCACTATTTTTGAACCATAACAGGTACGGCTACTATATTTCACATGTGTATATCTTGTGACATGACCTTTCTGTCAGTACCAACATTTTTTACCTTGCGACCTTGACCTTTGACCTAGATGTTGCCATTCTCGAAAAAAACTTTAACCTTGACCACTACTTTTGAACCATAACAGGTACGGCTACCATATTTCACATGTGTATTCCTTGTGACATGACCTTTCTGTCAGTACATTTTTGACCTGGCGACCTTGACCTTTGACCTAGATGTTGCCATTCGGGGGCATCAGTGTTTCACAAACACATCTTGTTTTATTTTTTTTTCTCCCTATCAGTCGAGCGTCTGTGCCGTATGCGGTGCTCTTGTTTCTTCTAGTTCTTTCCATTATTTGAATTTAGGCAAGTCTGAAAAACAACAATCGGTATAACTTTTGTATTTGAGCTAGGCAGACAGAAACTCTACTTTGAATGAAATTTCTGATTTGTTTTTCCGTTTGTTTTTATTAATTTTGCCAGCATTGTATTTATGTTAGCAGGGAATGAAGTGAATTCTTTCCTCATACAACAAATCTGAAGTAGACGACTTTGAATACATCTAAACCTATATATATATATGTATACGGATTATCTCTAGAACTGAAATTATTATTATTTAATAAAGTTGAAAACATTGATCCGAATTGAGAAATTGGTCGACTTAATATGTGTCAGAATGCGCCTGCAAGGGTTATTCATCGAGACTTACTTGCATAATTCTTTTACGAATTTTACACATAACAATATTGCATGAAAATTAAGTTTGCCTTAGCAATTTTACATCTACCATGTTGGTGTTGGATCACTTTTTATATTGAATTCTTCATATATAATTTGCCAGTAATATTGATATATAAAATGTCAGAGCTAATAGGTAACAGTATCATGACTGCTTGACTTTATTGATTGGGGTTTCACGCCGTTTTGAACAATTTCTCAGTTATATCACGGCGGCCAGTTCACCTACTCATGCATTTCCTGGTTTTCTCACACCAGTACTCCACACAACAATCTTCCTAAGCAACTGGCTGCTTTTCCACATAGACTTAGCCCATTGGTGGAAGACGAATGACACATGTCGCATTGACTTTTGTCAATCGTCGGAAAGAAAGTTGGCCGAGCCGGGATTCGAACTCACAACCCCTGGATTGACAGCCCGTGTCGCTACCGACTGAGCTACCGGGACTGCTTGACAAAACTAAATTCTAGATGATAAAGGAGGAGTTAACTGATGTTTGCCCCCACATTCTCTCTTGTTACTCTATTAGACTCTATATAATCAAAAGAACCCTCTTTCTTAGACGATTATTTCGACTATGAGATTTCAGATCAAATAGTGAGTCTGAAACATGAAATGCGTCTTTTATCTATGGCTATGTATATCATTGACATCTTTGGTTTATATATCTTTACTTTATGTTTGACAAATTCATGATACTTGTGATACATGCTATTGTTCTATCTTATTTCAGGACAAGATAAATGTGTATGTACTGAGGGACATGCTGGAAGGAATGAGGTAATAGTTGATTATGATTAGTATTTTCTGTGTAAATTGAACTAACAATCACATGTCTCTACATTTCTCATTAACCATTTCACACATACAGATGCTTTCTGTAGCAGACAATTTTTGAAAACATTGTGTTAAAAGGAGAAATTGCTCTTAAAGAACAATTTCTCTTTTTACCATAATGTTTTTTATCTTTATTCATTAGTTGTTCGTTTATTTATAGAGAGTTTGCCTATTTTTAACCACATGTTTTCAAAGTTTGTTGTATGTAGCAATATAAATGTTTTCATTATGTGACAATTCAATTTACACAGATTATACTACAACATTCTCCTTTTTGTTAACTTGTTTTTCATGTCTAAGATTTTTATTGAAAGAAATTTTCTGTTATTAGGTTAGAATATTCTAGAAGAATTTTACTCAATCATTATTTGCAGGGTTCTCCTTGCCAGCACATACATACTAAAGATCCAAATGGATACTGCTTTACTGATACCCCTTGAAATTGTCCTTAACCCTTTCCCTCATATAGATGCTTTCTGACGCCTCTGCAGCAGATGGTTTTTTGAAAACATAGTGACAAAAGAAGAAATTGCTCAAAACGAGCAATTTCTTCTTTTGACACAATGCTTTCCACTTTTAGTCATAGTCAATTATAGAGATTTTGTAGTTTTGACAAAATATGTTCAAAGTAGACTGCTGCAGAATTGTCGTATGAGGGAAAGGGTTTACTAATTGGTGAACAGTGCTGAGCCAGCTCGGACTTGGAGCTTGTGTTTGCTGATATGGATCTTCATTGGTCAAAGGCCTTCCTTTTTTTCACAGAGAGGAAATCATTTAGGCAGACAGAAACTCTACTTTGAAGGAAAATTCTGATTTGTTTTTCGGTTTGTTTTATTGTCTCGCCCACGATCGTGGAGTGAGACATAGCAGTCACTTTTCCGGCGACGGCGGCCGCTTTTACAAATAGCTATATCTCAGCAACCCCTGCTTGAATTTTTCTGAAACTTTGTCAGATGTATTGTTTGGTCATGGGACATCTGTCAACGTCAAAATTGTCAGGGTCAAGGTCATAATTGTGCAGAACTTGACCTTTGTTAGGTAACTTAACCTTTCTTATATCTCAGCAACCCCTGCTTGAATTTTTCTGAAACTTTGTCAGATGTATTGTTTGGTCATGGGACATCTGTCAATGTCAAAATTTTCAGGGTCAAGGTCATAATTGTGCAGAACTTGACCTTTGTTAGTTAACTTAACCTCAAAACTTAACCTTTCTTATATCTCAGCAACCTCTGCAAGTAGACTGCTGCAGAATTGTCGTATGAGGGAAAGGGTTTACTAATTGGTGAACAGTGCTGAGCCAGCTCGGTCTTGGAGCTTGTGTTTGCTGATATGGATCTTCACTGGTCAAAGGCCTTCCTTTTTTTTCACAGAGAGGAAATCATTTATTCATTTAAAGATGATTTGATTGATTCCAAATTCTTCTATTTTAGTTGATAGCGCACACAGTTTTGATACAATAGAAGATTTTTGATACAGAGGAGTTAAACTTAAACTGTATGCGATAAAGACAAATCAAATCTCTATTACTTCCTTCCATGATGTGAAAGCATAAATCAGAACTTTAGATAAGGGTATTAAATCCTTTTTTAGCTCGACTTTTGAAAAAACGAGAGCTATGTCATGACCCTGGAGTCGGCGGCGGCGGCGTGGTCATCCGGTTAATGTTTTTTGTTTAGCTCAGCTTTTTTTTTTCTGTTTTCTATCAGTAGAGCGTCTGTGCCGTATGCGGTGCTCTTGTTTACCCTATATTGTAGGTACTCAAGATAATCCTCTTAGTGAGGCAAATCTTTGGTGAACCAATGGATTTTATTGCTTAACCCTCTCCTTCTTTTAGACGCAGTTTGACATATCTGCAGCAGACAACATTTAAAAAAAACATTGTGACAAAAAGTGAATTTGCTCATAATGAGACATATCTCCCAATGTTTTTAACTCCATTCAATGAATTGATTTTCATAAATAGAGATTTTCTATATTTCTGCCAAAAATATTATGAATATCCTTGCTGCATACTTGTTGTATGAGGGATAAGGTTTATATGTAAGCTTATGTTTGAAAAAGATTAGTTAACCCTTTCCCACATACGTTAATTCTGCAGCAGACGACTTTGAACATATTTTGTCCAAAAATAAACCTATGAGTCTATGACTAAAAGTGGAAAACATTGTTGTAAAAGGAGAAATTGCTTGTTTTGAGCAATTTCTTCTTTTGTCACTATGTTTTCAAAAAGCTGTCTACTGCAGAGGCATCAGAAAGCGTCTATATGAGGGAAAGGGTTAACTCCTCCTTATCTAGGTCTATGATAAAACTTTTATGTTAAAACAGATCTGATGGGACAACCCTCACTGTGAGGTCACTACGCTATCTGCAGTTGACAGACACATCAGACATGTCATCTTTCTGTGAGGTGTACAAGAACACGCCATTAAAGAGGCAGACTGTGATAACTTGCTTAGGTACATTGAAAAAGTCCATGTCAGAGGAGGATGCCATCAGTTGTCTTGTGCTGGGTACCGAAGATAAATCAATCTATGTGCTGGATCCAGAAGCTTTCACAGTGTTAGCAACGGTAAGCAATTTTGCTTTATGAGCCAAGCCGTATAAAACTGACCTTATGAGGTGTCCTTATTAATGACATCTGTAGTCAAATTGCAAATTTTGACAGTATTTTTGTGGTCATAACCATCTTTCCACATACAGACACAGATGACTTTTGAAAACATAGTCGCTAAAGAAAATTGTTCATAATGAGAAATTTCTCCTTTTGCCACAATGTTTTAAATATCATATTTAATTATTGTTCTTTCATTTATAGAAAGTTTCAATAATATATTTCATTATATGTTGTACGTGGGAAAAGGTTAATGACCTCTATAATCTTAAAAAAGTATTTTTGTGATCTTAAATTTTCTCCAATTTTGTCCAGTTGCTTTTTAGTTTAGGGATATTTGAATGATTAGAAGTCAAACAAGGAAGAAATTGAACAGACCTATTCAATAATTCTACTTTCATTTATACAGATGTTTAATAGTTTAACATAGATCTTTTCAGAGTCATCTGCTGCAGATTTGTTGTATGTGTGAAAGGTTTTTATCTCAAAGGAACATGAACTTTTACCAATTATTGTTAATTTGTTTGACAGTCTTGTTTTTCTTCTTATTTTAGATGAATTTACCCAGTGTACCTGTTTTCTTGAGTGTCACAGGAATGTTTGATGTGGAATATAGAATTGTAGTGGCTTGCAGAAATGGTTGCATTTATACTCTTAAAAGGTCTGTGCTCTTCTCTTTTGTACCATACAAATACCATTGTCAATGTAAAGACGGCAACAATTGCCTTGTTAACACAGTACAGGCTACATTTTGCATCTGATCTTAATAAAAGTTTATCAGAACATTCATCTCCAACAAATATTGGACAAGTTTGAATCTGGGCAATATGAGGTCAAAAACTAGGTCACTTGGTCAAATTGAAGGAAAATCTTTTTAACACTCTTGAGGCCACATTTTTAACTTGAGCATGTTGAAACTTTATCAGAATGTTTGTCTTGATGGTTTGTTGGCCAAGTTTGAATATTGGTCATGTCTGTTCAAAATGTAGGTCACTAGGCAAAATTGAAGGAATGTCTTGTTGACACTGTAGAAGCTGCATGTTTTGCTTCAGCAGCTTAAAATTTGGTCAGAAAGTTTATCTTCATGATATCTAAGCCAAATTCGAATATGAGTCACACAATGTCAATGACTGGGTCACTAGGTCAAATTGAAGCGAAATATTGTTTGTGTAAATGAAATATAGGTCAAGTTTATGGGTCATATTGGGTCAATAACTAGGTCACTAGGCCAAATTGAAGGGAAATCTTGTAAACACTTTGGAGGTTGCATTTTGAATCTTTGTCAGAATAATTGTCTTGATGTGTTTTGCATTAAAAATCACAATTGCATAATTCAGGTGAGCGGTCTAGGACCATCATGGCCCTCTTGTTTTCAAAATCTCTTGAGTGATATTGCTTTGAAACTTACAATACTTGTTCACCATCATTACCTCCATCAACAGATAAGAATACATCAGAAAATATCTAAAGGACATAAACAGTTTAAAAACCAATTGATCAGCAAAATACCGTCTGTTATTGTTATTTAAAATTAAACTCAATTTTAATATAACTTTAAGGTGGAATCATACCTTAAATAGCGTCGTTTTTGAAGTTAAAACGTACGTTTTTGTGACAATGGCAGTGTTGTTAAAGAAATTACCATTACTTCCTCATTTCAATTTGGATTCGGATAAAATTAACTTTAAACTGAAGAGAATACAATAACCTGTGTTCTGATATCAATTCCATACATCTGTCATTACAATGAACGTTACATAAGACGACTTAAAATAGAAATTTTGCTAGAATATTTTAACAGTAATTTGATTATTTCTAATTTATTTAAAATTCGCCAGAGAGATTTTTTTAAAATAAAATATGATGTAAAACACCTATTCGTTTACCATTTGCCAATACCGTTAAACCTCTTTCACACATCGTAACGTTCATGTGGAATTAAACCTTGAGACATATCCAGGGTAATTAAAATGAATACTTATTTTTTCCTTATAATTATCAATTTCATTCTAAATTTTCCTTGAATAATTTTAAAGCAAAACTCTGTTTATTTGACGAACTCGCTGACTAATAAAACAGTTATTACCTTACCATGCCATAATATTGCTGATGCGCGCAGGAACGCACATTGTGGAACTGATGAAATGAAACACAGCCACCCCTTCTTCCATTTTGTTACATAAGACGACTTAAAATAGAAATTTTGCTAGAATATTTTAACAGTAATTTGATTATTTCTAATTTATTTAAAATTCGCCAGAGAGATTTTTTTAAAATAAAATATGATGTAAAACACCTATTCGTTTACCATTTGCCAATACCGTTAAACCTCTTTCACACATCGTAACGTTCATGTGGAATTAAACCTTGAGACATATCCAGGGTAATTAAAATGAATACTTATTTTTTCCTTATAATTATCAATTTCATTCTAAATTTTCCTTGAATAATTTTAAAGCAAAACTCTGTTTATTTGACGAACTCGCTGACTAATAAAACAGTTATTACCTTACCATGCCATAATACTGCTGATGCGCGCAGGAACGCACATTGTGGAACTGATGAAATGAAACACAGCCACCCCTTCTTCCATCTTTCTTTTTTACTAAATATGTTCCAGTTATATTAAAACTACTTTGAATTATCTTTTACCCTTAACCCAAATTTCAAGACACACTATCAGGTTGATTTTAATAAATCACAATGCCATAAAAACTGTAGAAGAGCATACTTGTTGTCACATGTTGGTACCTGATTAATTGTGTTGTTGACACTCTTCCAATTATAAACCAAACCTTTTGTATCATTACCCGACTATAAACGGTCTACAATTTACAGACACCTGTGCAATGACATCCAAGATTCATTACATAGTGCAGACAATGATGTGATAGCACTCCACAGGATATGTATGTAATGAAATAACTGAATTACTGTTAAAGTATTTTAGCGAAAGTTCCATTTTAACTCCCCCCTATGATACGTTAATTGTCTTGGCAGTTGTATGGAAATTATATCACCACGCAGGTAATTTTATCCTTTTCAGTCTGGTGTTAATTATTTCTAAATACCACTTCAAATGAGAAAGTCATGGTGATTTCTTTAACAACACTGTCATTGTCGCAAATACGTATGCTTTGACATCAAAAACGACGTTATTTCAAAGGTATGATTCCACCTTAATTAAGTTATTATTTGAATAGAACAAGTAAGATATTTTTTCTTATCCAGATATTTTCTATTTTTTATGTTTCTTTTATTATAGGGGTGTCACTGATTATGAGAAGAACTGTATTGAACTTAATTCACAGCTAGTTGGAATGGAACGATTGAACAAAACAATTTATGTAGCCTGTATGGACCAAACTCTGAAATGTTTTACTTCTAAGGTAAGTTAACCCATTACTTGATATAGTGTCAGAGCTCTGGATAAGGTGAGAAATCCTTATTCGACACTCAAACACATATATTCCACAATAGTTTCAAAGGTTACTTCATCAGGAGGATCTTATGTCATTTGTATCATTAACCCTTACATACATGCATCGAAACTACAGCAGATGATTGTACAAGTATCTGGGCAAAAATGTAGAACATTTATATAGATATAAGTATATTTATTATGTGAAGTTAAACATTTTTTTTTCTTATTATTGAATAATTAAATACATTTCTTTATGAACAATTTTGTGGGGGAAATAATGAGATATCTGTATATTTACAGACATTTTCAACATAATTTTATCCGGTCCTTTTTTGTTTAAAGTCATTTTCCTTGATGTCAATGGTCTTTCACCTATAGCCTAAAATTGAACGGTGCTCCACTAAAGAAACTATTTCACATATGGCAAAAGTAAGTTTAAAAAATAAACAACAACACATGTTTCCAAGGTTTTGGCAATTCAAATTCAAAAATCCTTGTTTGACACTCAAACCGTATGTTCTTTTGAGTACCACAACATAGGGTTTGGTTGAGTTATAAGAGATTTCTTTTTCACATATGGAAAAGACTTACATGCCCTTCAATGCTAAAGGATTCAAATTGATTCTGTTTCACAGAAGTTTCTAATTGGTTGATAGTACATTGCCAGATCAGATTGTGCAGATTAACTTGCTGATCTGGATCTATATTGGCAGCAAATGCCTGGGGTAATTTTGCAGAGCTCTACTTAAATAGTCTATGTGCGAAGGTAGTCGGTTGCCTGGTTGGAGTGTTGTCTGGAGTACCTGGTGAGGTGAACTGGCCATCTTGAAATAACAGAAAAATATTTGAAAACAGGGATAACTCTTTCCCTCATAAAAACACATTTTGAAACATATGTAGCAGACAACCTTTCAAACCATTGTGGCAGACGAAGAAATTTGCACATTGTGAGCAATTTTTTCTTTTGCCACTATGTTTTTAAAGTAGTCTGCTGCAGATTTGTTGTTTGTGGGACGGGTTACCCTCAATTTTAAATCTTTTCTTGTTATGATGTTGTGTGTTTATAATTGCATGGCTTCAAGTATTTGATTTTGTTGCAGGGTAAAAGAATGTGGAACATTCGATTACCAAAAGACATCACAACCATAGAGGTGATTGACTATAAACCTAAAGGGTTTAAAGCAGTTTTAGTAGCCTTAGCAAACAATGAGGTGCATGTGTATAAGGTAAGTTAACCATTTTTTTTAATATTCATATATAATGGAAATAAAGGTCTATATAGATTTCACTCTTACCCATTTTCACATGCATTTATACGCATCTGCAGCAAACTTCTTTTGATATAGCTCTGACAAAAGGAGAAATGACTACATTTTCTTTAAATTGGACAAATTAACTTTGAATTAAAAAGGATTTTAAAGGGTATGGTATTTATTTTTCCTTTGTTTACAACTTTAAAACTAGATAAAAAAAAAATGTAAGGAAAGGATGCATCGCTGATAAAAAGTAGTTTCTCTATTTCTCACAACGTTTTCCAACACTGTCTGCTACATCTGCATTTAAAGTTACAAATACGTGGTAGTGACTGTACTGTCTACACAATTTACAATGAGGTACCTCCAACTCGATGGTTATATGCAAAACGGTTGTAATTTCTCCTGGAATAGGCTGTAGTTACAACCGACTTGCATTAGCCCTAAAACTGTTTGTCGCGTGTAAAATATAGCCTTAGGAGAGATTGTCATTCAGTCATAAGTCGAGTCCCTGCTTCAACACCAAAATTTGAGTCTCAAAAATTTGACTTATGGCCGCGGATATACGGTATATATTTACATTAAAATAGCACAAGCTCTATTTTACAATATACATACATATAATGATACAAAAGTCACATTGATACAATAGGATAGAGAATAATGAGAGAGGAAACGGTGGTATTTGTTTTGTTCTAAAAAATAAAGGAAAACGAAAACGAAAAAGTTGTGAGTGATGTAATCAATGGATGAAACTCAGATTGAGATCATTTTGATCTGTTCTTGAGAGTTGTATCCTTTTATTAACCCTTTCCCTCATATAGATGCTCTCTTACACCTCTGCAGCAAACAGCTTTTTGAAAACATACTGACAGAAGAAGAAATTATTCAAAACGAGCAATTTATCCTTTTGCCACAATGTTTCCACTTTTAGTCATAGGTTATCTATTCAATTATAGAGATTTTCTATTTTTTGACAAAATATGTTCAAAGTTGTCTGCTGCAGAATTGTTGTATGAGGGAAAGGGTTAATATTCTTTGGATCAAACTTGTTCTTTCATTTCCAATTTTGAATTTCTAATAAAAAAAAACGAAAGCAGACAACTAACATATACAGTGAACTCGACAGTTTCGGCTCAGTAACCAAATTAACGAAGATTGTGTCTTTGAAAGGAATGTTGAGAGAAACACAACTACATAAAATGTTCAACAGATACTTCCTCCACACCATGATTTAATTCAGCAATTATATAAAATTGTTAATAGGTTTCTTAAGTGTCTGCAATTGCATGCTTTAAATTTGAACAGTTTCATGTCGAAATTGCCATTTCCGGGTCACATGACAAATGTTTCCATCAAGAGCTGTCAACAGGATTGTGACAAATGTCTACAGCTTGACCAAATACCAGAATTATAATCTATATTGATCAAAATTAGAATACAAATTAAGTGAAACAAATTGAAGCCCCACAGATAAGCCTCTCATGCCTCAAATCTTGCCAGTGATGTGGCAAACTTTACTGTTCACACTTTCATGCACGAATGCTGTTGCATTTCAACGAAGCTAAGTCATATTTGATAAAAACACAAATTAAATTCATGGGAGTGAAATAGATTCAATAGCAAATTTTTAACATTGATTTATAAGCATTTAATTATTCTTAAAAAGTTACCAAAATAGTTTTACTAATAAATTGATAATTTTGAGAAATTGACCCGAAAGTGTCATATGTGTCAAATTATCTGCTAGTTTGGCATTAACAATTTTGACAAGTCAATCAATTTTATAAATCTTGTTCAGTGGTAAATAACCTACAAATTTATGTGCAATACATACATGTATTACTAAAATTATGGCTACAATCAGCAATATTCGCTGTGACAGGTAATCAAAAATATTGAGAATTTGCTTTCGTGAGAATTGATGCAGTCAAGCGTTTCGTGATAATGACATCCGTTCTTGAAATGAAAACGACCGAAATCGAAGTAAAACTAGACAAGCTAATTGGACATATGACTTGATAATCAAATTGTCAAAATACGGTATCATTCTCGAATATTAAACATTTTTTTCCAAATGTGACTCGGAATTATTGATGACACGGAACTGTCGAGTAGCATGTCAGGAATAGAATTAAAATTGAATATTGACATTTTTGTCTCAGAAATTTAAACTTTGTTTCTGATATTGATTATAATGTAAGTAATTTTACTGTGCAAAGTACTCCAATGTTAAATAAGAAAAGAATCATATAGGTTTACCCTTTATCACATACAACAGATCTCCGACAGGTGACTTTGAAAATATCTTGGTAAAAACATGGAAAATCTCTATAAAAGAAAGTATAATTATTGAAAAAAGTTGTAAACATTGTGGCAAAAGGAGAAATTGTTCATCATAAGCAATTTTTCCTTTTGTCACACAATGGTTTCAAAAGCTGTCTGCTGTAGATGCATCAAAATATGTATGCATGTGTGAAAAGTTTCAAGCCAATATTTTTATCAACTCCATAACCTAAAGAACCTATTCATTTTATAACCTCATTCCCACTGTATTCATTTGATGAAAGTCTAGAACAATGAATGTACTTACAAATATTCACACAGCATGCAATATAGAAATCATTGTTGGGGAATATTTTAGGGAAAAGGTTACACATTAATAGGTTTCTTAAATAATGTTTATAGCATTTTGTATTTGTGTGCTTGATTTTAATTGCAATAATCTTTTACTTTATGATATCAATAACAAACCATTTTGTTTTACCTGCCTGTCAGAAATGAAGACAAAGGTAAACCATATGGTGTGGGAACTCAAAAGAATTTTCTTGGATAGAGGATTCTTACAGTACCCAGAACATTGGGTTGAAATACATATTAGCCCTTTCCCACATACAACAAATCTGCAGAAGACGACATTGAAAACATCTCGGTCAAAAAATTGAAAAATCTCCATAAATTGACTTTTATCATTAAATAAAGTTGAAAACATTATGGCAAATGGAGAAATTGCTCATCATGAGCAATTTCTTCTTTTGCCACAATGTTTTCAAGAATCGTCTGCTGCAGATTCTTCAGAATCGTCTGCTGCAGATTCTTCAGAATGGGTCTACATGTGGGAAAGGGTTAAGAGACATGATAGTTGTATTGAGATATATAAAATATTTCCGACTCTAAAACCTTCTTGCAATGATTACAAGAGATAACTCCTTTGAGAACCCACAGCACAGGGTTAAAATGAGTATTTAGAGAGATATTGTTGAGCAAAGACCACTTTACTCCCACTTGTATAAGCATGCTAGTTAAATTTGAAACTCTGACTCGACAATATGGTTGCAATAATTGCAGGAGAAATATTTAGTGGATATAATAAAGACCCCTGACGTTGTCACAGCCATGAGATTTGGTAGGTTTGGTAGAGAGGACGGTGCTTTAGTGATGGTCACATGCAGTGAGTATGCTCTCTTCCTTTAAATTAAATCTCTCCACAGGAAGAAAACCAACCATTGAAAACCAAAATCAATCTTCACATCTGTGAAGTCTGATCACGGTCTTTTCTTTTCACCATGAATCAGAGAATTTTTAAGCCACTGCTAAATGGGTATGATCATAGGAAGACTTAATGTATTCAACTGATTTGAATGGTCACTATGTAATAGTAATATGGGCCCTATCTCTCCAAATTCCATCCTTAAAGACTCATTTGTAGTAAACAAAGAGTTGTTGGGCATCTACTTTGCTTAGGTAATTGCTAAAACTTCATATTTCTTATTTCAAACAATTTCTTTGACAGCATTTATAGATTACCAATATCCCATGTATCATTTGTTTTACCCTTTCCCTCGTGTAGATGTTTTCTGACACCTCTGCAGCAGATGGCTTTTTGAAACATAGTGACAAAAGAAGAAATTGCTCAAAACGAGCATTTTATCCTTTTGCCACAATGTTTTCCACTTTTAGTCATAGGTAACCATTAAATTATATGGAGCCCTCGCAATGACCAAAAACTGACTATACTAGTATTTAATTCTTATCTATATTGCCATAATTTTGAAAGCCTCTCAAGGCTGGTTTCTTTTTGTTGTACATAATGTATATGTTGTTGATTTCCAACACGGAACAGAGATTGTTGCAGAAATTGCTAGTGAACATTATGCCTGTTTCTAAAATGTTTTAAATATTATCATGTGATAAATCATCAAAAGATAACCTATTCAGGGAAAGTCTTAACCCTTTCTCTGATATAACAAATTAGCATCAGACAACTTAAAAAGAAAATTATAGGAAATATCAATAAGTTTTTTTTGCTACTATGTTTTCAAAGGGCATCTGCTGCGTGTTATATGTTATATCTTGTGATTTGAAAAATTTCAGCTGGTGGACTGATCATAAAGATTTTAAAGAGAACAGCTACTTTTGAAGAAAAGGATATGGCAGGGGGCCCTCCAGCTGCCCAGAATGTAAAGCTTAATGTGCCAAAGAAAACCAAGCTGTTTGTGGATCAGACTTTAAGAGAAAGAGAAAATGGCGTCAGTAAGTTACATTTTACCGTTATTTAGATGGTGTAGTATGTCTTTTAGACTGTTTGAGTCAAGAGCAGGATTCACATTTAGAATTGAAATGGAGTTAATCCTTTCAATGGTGAAATTTCAAAACGAGTAATTCATCTTTGCATTTTGAAGAGTCCATTATCTAGATTGAGGAATATCAATATAAGAATGTCGAGTGTGTTGGCACAAGCTTCACAAAATCAGTTCCAGCATTCAAAAGGGTTAATGTTGGAGAAAGAAATATGATCTACTGAGTATTTATCTTTTATTTTATCTAACAAACTTTTATAAGAAACTTGCTGAAGAAATATTTGTAGTGATCTATCTAAGCGTATTACAACCTTTTTGGTAGAACTTGCATTTTTTTCTTATTTCAGCAATGCACAGAACTTTTCAGAGAGATTTGTATTTGTTACGGTTAAACACTGCAAGGGAATATCTTAAAAATTTAAAGAACAGTTTAAACCCTATATCCAGTGATCCTATGGAACCTTTAAAATTGAATGCGCAGGTAATTCTTCCTTATTTAAGTTTGTAAATTTTATTTCAGCTTTTCTTTTTGCTCAACATAATTTAGAGCACTTGATAAGGTCCTTATATCATATTGTAAATTTGAATTTGACCTCCGAAACCTGTAATCTGTCCATCCATATTATTGTCTTACAGAGATGATTCTCTTGAGTACCCACAATATGTTGTAAATTTGTTAAATAATTAACAGAGATGCAACCTGGTTTACTCGTCATATCTAGGCCTTTGGACACATCATTTAACATTGTCTGTGGCAAAGACAAAGATGCAAATTCAGACTAGATGTTCAACTTTTGGGACCTATAATTTTAAAACGATTATATCTGATATATTTGTAGAATTTTAGAATCATTAGCCATTGCTCGCATTTAACAAATCTGCACCCTTTACCACACAAAAGTTAGAAGTCATCTGTTGCAGATGACAATTTTGATAACACTTGCAGATGCATTTTAACAACTTTTGAAAACATTGTGGCAAAAGGAGAAAATGTTCTTAACGACCAATGTTTCCCACTGCGATAGCATTTTCAACTCAATTTAATTTTTATACTTTCATTTATAGAGAACTCCCATAATTTTGATTGGATGTTTTCAAAAGCGTCTGCTGCAGATTTGTCATATGAGGTAAAAGGTTCAAGATGAGATTACATAAATATTACTCACTTAATTTAGCAGGACATGTAATTTTGAGACTTAGAAAATAACATTGCTTAAAAGATGAAAGCATTCTTCTTCCTTTATAAATCGTACTGATTTCAAAAAGTATTTTCTCTGCCTTCGTGAAATGATATACAAATGTTTATGTTTATGCCAATATGTAGTTATGGACTTTTTATACGCCCGTTTTAAAACGGATCATATTATAGTTTTACCTGCGGCGTACGGGTGGGCAGGTTGGCGGGCGGGCGGCGTCCAGTATGTTGTCAGCTAAATAACTTGAGAAGCCTTTGTCCCATCATCACCAAATTTTGTTAGAAGTGTATTGGCATAATATCTTGGACAAGTTCAATAACTAGCCATATTGCTTTAGTCAATAAAGAGTTATCACCCTTTAATTATAGAAATTACCTAAAATTGGTCTGGTCAGCAAAATGACTTAAGAAGCCTTTGTCTTATCATCACCAAATGTAGTCAGAATGTGTATTGGCATAATATCTTGGACAAGTTCGATAACTAGCCATATCGCTTCAGTCAATCGAGAGTTATCGCCCTTTAATTATAGAAGTTGCCTAAAATTAGTCTTGTCAGCCCAATCGCTTAAGAAGCCGTTGTCCAATCATCACCAAATTTTGTCAAAATGTGAATATAACCAACCATATCGCTTCAGTCAATCGAGAGTTATTGCCCTTAAATAGGTATTGTCCGATCAATACCTTAAGAAGCCTTTATCAAATCATCACCAAATTTTGTGTATGGGCATAGTATCTCGAACAAGTTCTACAAGCAGCCATATTGCTCAAGTCACATTAGAGTTATTGCCCTTTAATAGCAGAAATTACCTAAAACCGGTCGCTTCCGATCAATAACTTTAAAAGCCTTTGTCCTGTCACCACCAAATTTAGTCAGAATGTGTATGGGCATAATATCTCGGACAAGTGCTATAATCAGCCATATTGCTTGAGTCATTGTTTTTGATCATCACCAATTTAGACAATATGTTGATGGGCAGAATATCTTGGACAGGTTAGATAACTAACCACGTTATCTTAGTCACTCCACACTTATATCCCTTGAAATGGCCAAAACTATATCAACAGTGTCCGCTCTCTAAATTTGCCTGACGTACAACCAATTATCACTATACTTGGTCTCAAAAATATCGGAAGGGCATATTTTGTGACATTTGGTGCTCTTGTTGTTTTGCATCCATGCAGTTAAACCAGAGTAGTGTGACATTGGGCATCCATGTCCATTTGACACAAATCTCGTTTCACTCTTCCCCACATACAAAAAATCTGAACAACTTTGAATTGTTTTCATTAAGAGCATTCTTACTTTGTAAGACGTCTGGTGCAGATGTGTCTAAATGCAGAAAGGGTTAAAAAACTGTATAATAATAACATACACTTGAACAAATTGTGGCGGTAGGAGAAATTGCAGGTCAAAACCAATTTCTCCTTATGTCACAATACTTTCAGAAGTCATCTACTGCAAATCGAGGGCTTGGCGTGAAACGGTTGTAATTAAAAACCTATTTTGAAAACCCTTGTTTAGGGGTAATTTTGACCCCTTTGTAAACAATGCAAATTTAGATGCCATTGCTCAGAACGAGCAATGGCACCTAAATTTCCATTGTTTACCAAGAAAAATGATATAACGCCTTTAAAGACTTTATGGCGAGGTAAATAACCTTGGTAAAAAAATACCAATTTTAGTTACAACCGTTTCACGCCAAGCCCTCGAAATGCATTCAATGGATGTTTGTGCAGGAGGGAGGGTTAAATCAAAAGTTATCATAGTGGAACACTATAAATACCTTGTGATCAGGAGAATATACCAGTACCTTTCTTTACAGATTCAAGGTATTGGGCCCACATTCAAATTGACAGTCAATCTTCAGAACACCTCAATGAATCAAGTCACCAAAGATCTCTTCATTACATTCGACTATGATGATAGACTGTATAACTTCAAGAGAACAATGATACAGGTCAGAATTAGTTTTTACCAACCCTTTCCCACATACAACAGACAGATTTGATAACATCTAGGTAAAAATTTGAAAAAGTCTCTGTCACTGAAAGGAGATACATCAAAATGCGTCTGCATGTTGGAAAGGGTTGACAACAACAACTACTATACATTAACCTTTTCCCCACTTATAGACGCTTTCTGACGCCTCTGTAGCACACAACTTTTGAAAATATTGTGACAAAAGAAGAAATTGCTCAAAACAAGCAATTTCTCCTTTTGCCACAATGTTTTCAACTTTGTTCAGTAATTATACCTAAAATTACAGAGATTTTCCATACTTGTGAGTAGACATTTTCAAAGTCGTCTGCTGCAGATTTCCTGTATCTGGGAAAGGGTTAACTGCACCTGAAGAAAAAGCAAATTTTTGCATATGCAATCAGTGAGGACTAAACAAAGTCAATGCATAATGATTTATTCATGCCTAAACATTGGTTCATTAGAAGTAGACAAATGTAGTCTCTAGGATTACTGATTTTCAGATAAAAAACATTTCTACTCTTGACACATGAAAAATGTCAATGCAAACTGATTGAACCCCCCCAGAAAAAAAGAAACCATTTGTATGAGATTTGATCATTTCCTATGGACTGCCTTTTGAATACATGGCGATTTTTTATCACACACAACCTTTTCAATGATGAATTTTTAAAACAGACTTGTCCAATTTTGTATTTCGAAGAGTTCAAAGCAAATTTTAGGAATATAAGTATAAAAATGTTGAGATGAGCAGCCAACAGTAAAGAGCCTGGTGAGTCGGCGCGAAAATACCCGGTTGGCTTTTTCCTGTGCTGATGGCACGGCCTATACAAAATCGATTCCAGCAGTCCAAGGGTCACTTTCAAATTTGATAATTATTTAAATACACATGTACTGCTTATTTTCAAGCTGGGCCATGCACTTGAATCTTTTATAGGTTAAGATCATTTTCCTAATGGCAAAGTTGCCTTAGCCCTTTCCCTCATATAACAATTCTGCAGCAGACGGCTTTGAACATATTTTGTCAACAAATAGAAAATCTCTATAATTGAATGGATAACCTATGACTAAAAGTGGAAAACATTGTGTCAAAAGGAGAAATTGCTCGTTTTGAGCAATTTCTTCTTTTGTCACTATGTTTTCAAAAGGTCGTCTGCTGCAGAGGCATCAGAAAGCGTCTATATGAGGGAAAGGGTTAATAACAAAATATATTTAGATAAATGGACTTCTCGATTGACAAAAAACCTATTTAGTACAATTATAATATTTCCCGTATTACTTTTCTTTTTCAATTCAGGTGCCAATGTTAGTGCCGGGACTGAACTACGTATTTGAGACATACATTGAATGCCTCAGTGATAAAGGCGTTTCAGACACTGTAAAGGTGAGTGAACTGTGACATTTAGAGTGTAAATTTAACGGCAATTGCATTACCAATTACCAATTACCAATTACATTGTATCAGTTTTAATGCTACCATTGTAATCCCAATTGTCAAGAAGAATAAATAAAATAAAATACATTAAAAATTTCCCACTCAACACATCTGAAGCAGATGATTTTGAAAACTTCTACACAAGAATATGGTAATTTTCTATAAATAAAAGTTTAACCCTTTCCCTCATATAGACGCTTTCTGACACCTCTGCAGCAGACAGCTTTTTGAAAACATAGTGACAAAAGAAGAAATTGCACAAAACGTGCAATTTCTCCTTTTGCCACAATGTTTTCCACTTTTTGTCATAGGTTATCCATTCAATTATGGAGATTTTCTATTTTTTGACAAAATACGTTTAAAGTCGTCTGCTGCAGAATTGTCGTATGAGGGAAAGGGTTAATTAAGAAAAAGAAATTGAAAGTATTGTGAGTAATTCATCCTTTTGTCACAATGTTTTCAAAAGATTCCTGCTTCAGAGATGTCAAATGCTATCAGTATGCTGGAAAGGGTTAATGGAATCTCATAGTTACCGTCTTTATGTGACTAACTTCTCCAAATGCCTCTAGGAGGTTTATCCCTTTCCTCATATAGACGCTTTCTGACGCCTCTGCAGCAGACGGCTTTTTGAAAACATAGTGACAAAAGAAGAAATTGCACACAACGTGAAATTTCTTCTTTTGCCACAATGTTTTCCGCTTTTTGTCATAGGTTATCCATTCAATTATGGAGATTTTCTATGTTTTGACAAAATACGTTCAAAGTTGTCTGCTGCAGAATTGTCGTATGAGGGAAAGGGATATATGAATATATAAAGGAGCTAAAAAGTCCTTGATTAGACTGCCCAGATAGCCTGCTGATCTTTGTCTGTGTGTGTCTGTATTGGTCACATGTTTGAGCTATAGCGAGTTCACTGTTCTACTGAAAGTTGAATGTCTCTGTGAGCTGGGTCATAGTGCAATCATTTATTAGGAATAGGATTCCCACTCTTTCTTGGAAATTGGAAAAATGCTGTAATTAAAGAAAACGGTCTGCTGGAGAGGTATAATAGAACCAGCAGATATCTAAGAAATATCTTTATAATCTAGAACAGAGTTGCTAATGTAATGACAAATTGGTCTTTGGCTGCATAATGGTAGGATTTTGTTGTCTGCTTCATGCTTAGAAAACTAATTAGTCACTTGAGTTGATCAACATTGTCATATTTTGGTAATTAACCCTTTCCCACATATAGACATTTCTGACGCCTCTGCAGCAGACGAGTTTTGAAAACATTGCAGCAAAAGGAGAAATTGCTTAAAATCAGCAATTTCTTCTTTTGCCACTATGTTTTCAACTCAATTTAATAATTAAACTCTCATTTACATACATTTTTCACATTTTTTATGGTATGATTTCAAAGTTGTCTGCTCCAGATCGGTTGTATGAAGGAAAGTGTTAAAAATATAAAAAAAATCCAGGAAATATTCACAAAAAGATCTTGGAATACGTCCATGTCACAAGAAAACTGATCTTGAAATGTTTACAAATCAATGGTAAAAATGATTGAATTGCATACTTCTATGGTCTATTTTTGGTCATAAATATTCTCCAAAGTCTTATACATGTGGTCATGTTTGTAATACCAATTGATTAACAGGGAAGATCCTGATCAGACAGTGATTGGCGCAGAGTTCACATTTTATGATTATCCATGGATTTTTAGCTCACCTGAGCATGAAGTGCTCAAGGTGAGCTAATGTGATCACATTTTGTGCATCGTTAACAATTGCATTGTTAACACTCTACAGGCTTCATTTTGCATCCGATCTTCATGATTGTTAATCAGAACATTCCTATCCATCAAATCTTGGATCAGAATGTTTGTCTTGGTGATATGTAGGCCAAGTTTGAATATGGGTCATGTAAAGTCAAAAACTAGGTCACAAAGCCAAATTTAAGGAAAATATTGTTAACACTCTAGAGACGGCATTTTATGCTTTAGCAGCTTGAAATATTATCAGTATGTTTGTCTAATGATATCTAGGGCAAGTTCGAATATGAGTCATATTGAGACTCTGGAGGCTGCAATTTTAGTTTCAGCAGTTTGAGACTTTGTCATGTGTTTTGCATTAGAAATATCATTGCATAACTCAGGTGAGCGATCTAGGGTCATCATGGCCCTCTTGATGTTTTTTTGTTTATACTTAACCGTTTCCCATTATTACAAGTCTACAGCAGACGACTTTGAATGGATCTATGCAAAACTATAGAAAACCTATTTAAATCCAAGTAAAGTTAATAAATAGAGCTGAAAACATTGTAATAAAAAAGGAAATTTCTCGTTTTAAGCAATTTCTAATTTTAAAACGATTTTTTCAAAAGTCGTCTGCTGCAGAGGTCTCAGAAAGCATCTGTTTGTGGGCAAGGTTAAAAGAATAACATAATTTTCTGCTTTTTTCCAGGTTTATGTGTTGAAACAATCAAAGAGCATTCCAATCATTACGGGGATTATCAGTATGCCAGTCAGTGAAACTTTAGTGGTGGTCTAGGCATCTGAATGAGTTTCAACCCATCACCTTATATCATGGTTTTTTGACTTGTCTCAATTGAAAGAATCTGAAGCAAAGAGTACACAATCTCGGGATAAAACTTTAAGTATTTTTTTGAGACAGTGTTAGAAACATGAAAACAATTGTAGAGTTGTTGTATATGGGAAAGGATGAAGTAGTTCATGAACTTTGCAAACAAATTCCAATTACTTATACTTAATGTGAACACAAATGATCAGTGTAGTGAATTTTCAAACATGAACATTTGCATCTTTACTTTCTGTTGTTTTGTCTACACCTTGTTGATTTTTGTAATGATTATTAGAAATGTTGAGTTGAGCAACCAACAGTCCAGAGCCTGGTCAGACAGCGGGGTTACGCAGGCTGGCTGGCTCTATGCTTGTGGCACAGGCTTCAACAAATCGGAACCAAAGGGTTAATTCGTATGTAAATCAATTGCTAAGTCCAGAACATGTATACATGATTTAGCAGTGCCTTTGAATATTAATGAAAAGAAATTCCGTCCTTGTTTTAATTTCAGCTGTATAAATTTCTCAATATTTATATGTACATTTGTAATAAATTATATTGTAAATGTGTTCTTTGGTTGTGGTTTTATTTACGTTCGATTATAATTGCTCTTTATGAGGAATTCGGTAGTAATGCCATACGAAAACCAACCTTTGGGACTTTTTGACTACATTTTATGTATATCCATATCGGCCTATTTACCTCTGCCGTCACGGGTCCGATCCCCAGTCACAGAGATGTGGTCGTGGTGGAATGCTCTTTGGCAAGGCATATTTCCTAGCCTAGTACTGGTTTGTTTACCCAGGGATCATGAATAAGTGAACTGTCGTCGTGATATAACTGAAATGATGTTGAAAACGGCGTTAAACCCCAACAAAACAAAACTATACCCCTGCACAGTATGACAAGCTTCTTCACATTTTGCTATTTACTTTTACAAACATCCTGGAAAGGGCTGTTAACTGGTAATGACTAACATTTGTCCTTACAGGTAAGCATTCTATTAATTCGTTTTTAGATCACCTAGAGCCGAAGGCTCAAGGTGAGCTATTCTGATCACTTTTTGTCCGTCGTCCGTCGTCCGTCCGGCGTTAACTTTTAGCTTTAAACATCATCTCCTCCTGAACCGCAAGAACAATTTCCACCAAACATCACAGGAATGTTCCTTTGGTGGTCCTCTTTCAAAATTGTTTAAAGATTTAAATTCCATTGAGAACTTTGGTTGCTGCGGCATCAGAAAGGGGACAAAATGTCCAAACTTTAAAAATCTTCTCCTCCGGATCTGCCTGTCAGATTCAAATATAATTTGGTAGAAATGTTCCTTGGGTGATCCTCCATAAAAATTGTTCAAGCCATACTGATTGGTCGAAAAACATGGCAGTCAGGCGGCATCAGAAAAGGGGCAAAATGACAAAATTTGAAAATTCCATTTTTATGAAAGTGTTTGTCTGATTTTAAGAAAATATAATACGAATCTTACTTTAATGATTCTCTATTTAATTTGTTAAAGCCGTTTTGATTGGTTACACAGTCATAGCAACCAGGCGTCATCACAAAAGGGGTAAATTAAACTTTTAGCTACAAATGACAACCAACTTCTACCATTCCAATAGACCAATTTCCACAAAACATCACAGGAATGTTCCTTTGGTGGTCCTCTTTCAAATTTGTTCAAAGATTTAAATTCCATTGAGAACTTTGGTTGCTGCGGCATCAGAAAGGGGACAAAATGTCCAAACTTTAAAAATCTTCTCCTCCGAATCTGCCTGTCAGATTCAAATATAATTTGGTAGAAATGATTCTTGGGTGACCCTCTATAAAAATTGTTCAAGCCATACTGATTGGTCAAAAAACATGGCAGTCAGGCGGCATCAGAAAAGGGGCAAAATGACAAAATTTGAAAATTACATTTTTATGAAAGTGTTTGTCTGATTTTAAGAAAATATAATACGAATCTTACTGTAATGATCCTCTATTTAATTTGTTTAAGCCGTTTTGATTGGTTACACAATCATATCAACCAGGCGTCATCACGAAAGGGGTAAATCGAACTGTTAGCTACAAATGACAACCAACTCCTACCATTCCAATAGACCAATTTCCACAAAACATCACAGGAATGTTCCTTTGGTGGTCCTCTTTCAAAATTGTTCAAAGATTTAAATTCTATTGAGAACTTTGGTTGCTGCGGCATCAGAAAGTGAGAAAAATACCCACATTTTAAAATCCTTTTCCTCCATAATCTGCTTGTGCGATTGTAAGATAATTTGGTAGAAATGTTCCTTTATATAAGTGACACTCTAAATAAACTGTTGAAGCCATATTGATTTCGTTGAAAAACAGGGCAGCAAGGCGGCATCAGGAAAGGTGCAAAATGACAAAAACTTTATAATTCCATTCTTATTAAAGTTCTTGTTAGATTTCAAGATATAAATGGCCTTTACTGATAAGCTGTTTCTTGAGAAGTGTCCACTCCTTGCAGTTTCATTTGCAATCCTTGATCAAATTTTCCCAGATATTTGCAGTTAAATATTTGCTACTAATTTACTATCAATTAGGTGATCGATTTAGGGCCATCTTGGCCCTCTTGTTTGTACAGTTTGGCCCAATAACTGTTTATCAAGATTACTTATATGTAAAGGCATTTGGCCTTAACTCATGTGCAATCTGACCTGGGTCTGCACTTATAATAAGTCTTGATCTGCACTTTTATGAAGTTCAATCTTTGTTTGGTCTGTTATATTATCTGGAATCTTATTTCGGTCTGTTCTCATGTGAAGGATTGGTATATAAACTTGCATAACTTTAACGCGCCTTACTATGTCGAGACACAGGAAAACGGATTCTATATAAGGACTTACGGATCAGCGAAGTTCTCACTTAAAGGCAAACTGATCAGGGTGTTTTTGTCCCTTGTATAGTAGTCATTGGAGTATTCACGTAACATCCAAAACCCCTTCACTGATACAGAACAGAATTTATTTTCTTTTGACTTATACATAGTACATCGTCATACAATCACATACAAAGTACAAAATATACATTACATCACATGAAAACATGAACACAAATGGAATAGAAATACAAAAAGAAAAAAGAAAAAGAAAAAACGAGTTTACTACAAGATACAGAAGACTTCTGGTGTTACATGCAGCAGACAATTTTCGAAAACGTAGTGGAGAAAGAAATTGCTGGTTTTGAGCTTTTCAAAATATAAAATCAAGTTAATGGTTTAATTATTTAAGTCGCAGTCTGATCTTGCACCAATAAGTCGATGAACATTTTAAGAAACTTCTGTAAAAATATCCGTTTTGATCTTTAGCATAGATGCGTAGACAAGTATTTTTCAACTTGCGTAATAACTGCACTTAGGTTTTTATATCTGGAGGACGGCCCTATCATATTTTCATTTTTAGCTCGACTTTGAAAACAACGAGAGCTATTGTCATGACCCTGGCGTCGGCGTCTGCGGCGGCGTGGTCGTCCGGTTAAGGTTTTTTGTTTAGCTCATTTCCCCCCCCCCCCCCCCCCCCCCTGTTTTCTCCCTATTAGTCGAGCGTCTGTGCCGTACGCGGTGCTCTTGTTAAAGATTACCATACTTTAATCTTAGCTGATTTTAGAAGTTAAGGCCAAGAATTATATTTCTTACGATCATACTTCTGTAGCAAACGTTATAAACTCATATATGGGGGAAAATTAACCGCGTGAATGCGTTTGTAGAAAATGTAAATTCGAATTAGAACATCTCGACATTCGGCACGACTCTTAAGCCTTCACACCTACTTCTACACCTGTTGTTCTAATGTTCTCAGTTAAAAGCTTCTATAGTTGACTGCAGGCGGTCTAATGTCTTTCTCCTGCTTGGCGTTTTTTCACAGGTCTTCAAGCCGCCTCGGTTATTTAGTGGTAGAGCGCTGTATTGGGTGCGGGTGGTCGCGTGTTCAAACCATCGCAGGTCATACTAACGACTTCTAAAATGGAAATAATGGCTTTTCCATTCTCGGCATTTAGGATTGGGAGGTTATCATTACTATTGATTTGCTGGTGCCAGGATAAATAGATCAGACACACGTGCCGATAGGAAACGACGCCTTCCGCACGGTGACTAAATAAATATACTTAACTGCAAATGTATAGGTAAACAATGACATGGAATGCCTCTATAAATCAAACTTTTATCACTGAATAGAGTTGGAGACATTTTGGAAAAAAGGTGAAATTGATCATGATGAACACTTTCTTATTTTTGGTATTGTTTTCAAAAAATGATCTGATGCAGATGCATAAACAGTCTTAGCTACACTTCTTTCATACCCCTATACACAACAACGACAACAACAACATTGTTAGCATGTACCAGGCAGGCTTTATTAGTACAGGACTGAGATACAAATAATCATTAACAGATTCTTCTGATCAAGTCTTAAATCAACATTAGTTATATAAACCCGATCTTGATATATCGAGCAGATCTATAAACAATATGACCTTATTTAATGCGGTCGACTGGCCCAGGAACAACCAGAGATAAAAAACATCTTTTTGATAAAATAACTCTGGAAACCTGTGTCCGGGCGTCAAATGCCATACCGCGAAGCGCCGGACCTTACTTTGCTCTAGACAAATGCAATACGCACTCCTTTAGTGCGCAGTAATACCTTTAGTGGTACATGGTGACTTAACCAAATATAAATATTGTCCCTTTCAACTCTCAAAGGACTTCAATTATTGAAAATAATCGACTTTCATCTAAAGTAATGTATAAAGAAATACCGAAATCATTAATGAAATTGAAATTGAACACGTCTTGCCTGTACGTGACTGACTGGTAGAATGAGTTGCTTACACAAACTGCGCACGGGTTCACCCGTGCGTAAATAACATACCCACAATTCAAATCACATGTCGCTAAGACAACATTTTCTCTCTATACTTCGCACCGCGAGAAAATACTATTCGTCTCCAAGTTGTGCAGGGTTAAACTCTCGAATTCCTTCAACTGGTACCATCATTCTCAATAGTGTTCACGTTATTTTACATACAATGCAGTAAGTTTGCTAATTAATACCGAACAATGTAGATGCAGACTCACCCGAACGTCGCACAAAGACATGCAGCGCATAGTATTATATTTAAAGATGCGTATACCAGAGTGAGGCTTGATATAGTTTGTCAACACACTAATAAACCCCGAAACCAAATCAGGTACAGAGGTAAAAGCGTCCTCGTGAGATCGGAAGATTACGGTTTGATTATCGATCGGATCACACGAACGATTAAAATCCTTTCCCTCATATTGATGCGTTTTAACACACCTGTAGCAGAAAGGTTTAACTCAGAAATTTGAGCCATGTTAGTATTTCAATAACTAAACTGTTATTTCTCTTAGAGCATTCTGAAGTTCATGATGTCATTATTCTCAGCATTTTCTCGGGTCACTTTGTTCTAGCAGTTAACCGAGAGGTTTTGAAACATTGTATGTTGCCTAAAGATTCATTTAGTTTTCAGCATCGCAGTTCTTTGAATGTCCACGGACTTGTGGTTTATTTAGAGAGTTCCCATGTTTTTGCCTAGATATTTGCTCCTTCAACTGTCGCAGATTTAGTTTATGTAAGAATGGATGTGAAGGATACACGTATTCTTACTCATGGTTCCGGCGGGGATATCATTAAGACAGGTTCAGTTATTCCGAAAGACTGTTTGTTCTGAACTATTTGGTAATCAAACCCCAGTAGAACTCACGTAACGTCAATTAAATCAACACTCGTTCTTCTAGGGATTTAATAGAGGTTTGTAGATACTGCTTATGTCTAGTAGAATTTTGTTTGGCCAGACAAACTGTCCTCCATTACGTGGTAAAATTGATGTAACATAACTTAACTACTGTTGAAATTTATTTAGAACACACTTCAAACAAAAAGACAACTACTCAGTTTATCTCGTCAGGGACACTATATTATAGTGTCCCTGATCTCGTACATCGTTGGAATAGATTCTTGTCCTGGCAATGATTTGAGCTGCATCAGACAATAAAGGGCATTGTGTGTCATTATTCATGGATAATAGAGCATCAGACAATAAAGGGCATCGTGTGTCATTATTCATGGATAGTAGAACATCAGACAATAAGGGGCATTGCGTGTCATTATTCATGGATAATAGAACATCAGGCAATAAGGGGCATCGTGTGTCATTATTCATGGATAACAGAACATCAGGCAATAAGGGGCATCGTGTGTCATTATTCATGGATAACAGAACATCAGGCAATAAGGGGCATCGTGTGTCATTATTCATGGATATCAGAACATCAGACAATAAGGGGCATCGTGTGTCATTATTCATGGATAACAGAACATCAGGCAATAAGGGGCATTGTGTGTCATTATTCATGGATACTAGAACATCAGGCAATAAGGGGCATCGTGTGTCATTATTCATGGATAACAGAACATCAGGCAATAAGGGGCATTGTGTGTCATTATTCATGGATAATAGAACATCAGACAATAAAGGGCATTGTGTGTCATTATTCATGGATAATAGAACATCAGACAATAAAGGGCATTGTGTGTCATTATTCATGGATATCAGACAATAAAGGGCATTGTGTGCCATTATTCATGAATAACAGAACATCAGACAATAAAGGGCATTGTGTGTTATTATTTATGGATAATAGAACATCAGACAATAAGGGGCATTGTGTGTCATTATTCATGGATAATAGAACATCAGACAATAAGGGGCATTGTGTGTCATCATTCATGGATAACAGCACATCAGACAATAAGGAGCATTGTGTGTCATTATTCATGGATAAGAGAACATCAGACAATAAGGGGCATTGTGTGTCATTATTCATGGATAAGAGAACATCAGACAATAAGGGGCATTGTATTTCATTATTCATGGATAAAATAACATCAGACAATAAGGGACATTGAGTGTCATTATTCATGGATAACAGAAAATCAGACAATAAGGGGCATTGTGTGTCATTATTCATGGATAATAGAACATCAGACAATAAGGGGCATTGTGTGTCATTATTCATGGATAACAGAACATCAGACAATAAGGGGCATTCAGTGTCATTATTCATGGATAACAGAACATCAGACAATAAGGGGCATTGTGTGTCATTATTCATGGATAATAGAACATCAGACAATAAGGGGCATTGTGTGTCATTATTTATGGATAATAGAACATCAGACAATGAGGGGCATTGTGTGTCATTATTCATGGATAATAGAACATCAGACAATAAGGGGCATCGTGTGTCATTATTCATGGATAATAGAACATCAGACAATAAAGGGCATTGTGTGTCATTATTCATGGATAACAGAACATCAGACAATAACGGGCATTGTGTGTCATTATTAGTGGATAACAGAACATCAGGCAATAAGGGGCATTGCGTGTCATTATTCATGGATAACATAGCTGAGCAGATCATTTTAAATTGACTTATATTACATAAAACATATGTCTTTTGTCTGTATGTTATTTTACGCCGCATTGAACAGTTTTTGTGGCGATTGGTTTGACAATCGCCACAATGCTAACAGAAACAACAACAACGAAAAATATTTACATAGTCGGTTTTGAACAATCGGTTGATATTTTTTTTCCTTACTGCAAACTAATTTACTCACATCCGTTATAGTTCCAACATTGATGCAGAGACGTGATTAATAATAATCATGTCAGTGCTACTTTGGTACCGGATTGTTACTAATATTTGAGTTTTATCGAGACATTATTTACATAGAGTTAAAATATGTAAATATTATCTTCGTCATGATTGGGCAGATAATAAATATCATTGCGCGTTCTGCCTTGCAAATAACGGCAAATAACTCTGATGATACTCAAATCTGGAAATTCCAAAAGGTTCTATATATAGCTCGCGAGACTCTGGTGTTCTTAAATCTCAATATTATAAACGCTTTATTTTGTAGTTGTTTAAATATATGAAAGCATCTAGATGATAAGACTGGTTTACAAAGCACGATGTCAGTGTGTACACACGTTATGTATACACGTCTGCACGTTCTAGAGTCAATTAGCAATCAATGCTGAAAGTGTAGCCTAATTTAGTTCGGAGATCGAGCATTATAATATATGCCTATATTTTTATAAATTGAACAGTTTGGCAAATAGTGAAATTGTGCTTTTTGAGCATGTTTTGTGTTTGTTTTTGCACTCACATTATTCGAAGCAGTTTAACAACCTCAGATACATATAAATACACTGTGTTTATATGTCTCTGACAACCCTCAATCATGCAATGTGAAGGGACTAAATTGAACAGACCTGTTTAATATCGGACATCATTGAAACAAACACCAAACTAATGGGTACTGTTTTCTCTCCTTTCTTGATAATTTAGTCATTTCTAAAGTGTAAACAATATTTTATCTTAACATGGCCTAGCGACCTGGTGATAAACATGTGATTACCCGAACAATTTAGATTACAAATAGCCATTCTAATGAGCTAAAACGGTAGTCTATCGAATACCAACTAGATTGTTCATAACTTTGGAATGGCCTAATTTTGAACACATCATGACCAATTTCAGAACGTAACTAAAACATCACCAAGACAACATTCTGGCAAACTAACATTATTCTACTGTCAAAAGATACATTCTCAAATATACCCGCACCAGAGTCATCGCAAACCCTACACCGATATACTGCTTGTTACTTTGCAGGATTTTCCATACGATCGCCACTACAGTGCCATTGGCGCTTTGATTAGCAAGGGGCTCGTTAGAGCCAATTGCTATAGTAGGCGATTTTCGAAACGACGCATCATTTTGAAACTGGAATCTAGACAGGCGTTTTACGATATCGGCATTGAATTACTTCACATCTGTCTTTCTGCATCAGCTCTCCGTTACTGGACACCATCTCGACTTCATATAGATGTATTGGTGAATGCAGATCGTACATAATGTCAATGAAAGTGGATGATTTGTGGAATATTTTGTTAAAAAAGAAATGATTGTTGCCAGCTAATTCCTATGTTGGTCATCTCGTACCGCCAACAGTTTCTGTCTAAAAATCAAAATGCGGTAACTTGTTGACATATGAAGCCGAAAATTGATTTAATTCGACATCACTAACCCAAAAGAAATAACTCGAAAGAAATGTTATGTTGAAATATATGAGTTACATGATTAACACTTAAAATGTATTTCTACGCTTCCAACATATAGTATAAATATATCAACGTATAATACTTGATCGCGCGTAAAGTTCATTGGTAATTCCTAAATATTGTAAATCGAATGGAGTAAAGGCAACTTTTCGATTCCGACTAAAAAACAAATTCAGATAATCGAGTCCCAATGATAACATATATACTCAAACATTCAAATTATTTAAATGATAATAAAATAAATAGTTGACAAAATATAACATATACGATAAATGTGCAAGTGAGCCTAGGCGTCGGATTTCCAAAAATCCTTTCGAATAAAATGTATTTTCAGCGGTAACGTTAATCAGGAATCTAAGTACTAGAGTATTTCATTTTAGATTCCTGCGTAAATACATTTATGTTATAAATCAAATCCTCAGAATAAAAGTGGCCGCGTAACGTAGCGGTTAGCATTTTCGGCCGTGAAGGGGGAGACTAGAATTCGATTCCCGCTTTGGGCAGATAATTATTTTTTTATAAGAAAAATATAATATTTTTTATCTTATAAATTGCCGATATCAGTGGTGCAATTGTCATTTAACACCGCTGCAATAAACTCTTTCAAAATGTTGGGATTTAAAATGAATTAAAAAGCAATGCATTTAAAACTATTCACCTATGCGTTGTGAAACACTAAGAAATGATTAAATCGTGTGTATTATGTTTTACGTCTGTTTTAACAATATTTCAGTCATTGCACGCTGAAGAAAATGTAGGTAACACAGGATTTTATTTCTGCTTTGAAAGTAAAATTGGACTCTCAATATAATTATCATTGTTAGTTTATTGTGATTTTGATATGGAATGTATATGTGTTAATTGCATTAAATAAAAAACACGGCTAAAAATCCATTGTAAATCAGGAGGTGTGCTAAGCAGAAACTACCCAGATAGCAGATGCGCATGTGTATGCCAACTTTTAGTATATTCGATAGACCATCATACTGTGTGTACAGTATTTTGCTTTACTCCTTTATCATTTAATAAATGGATATAAAGTGCAAACTAACAAAATGCTAGTGTAAAGTGTTCAAGTTAGACTTTTGGGATCGGTAAATCCATGTCCAAATGTTATCTGCAGTTGGGAATAGCCCCTTGCTGTGAGCACTTTCAGTGCTTTGATTCATTTATATCACGGCGATTCATGACTTTAGTTACACAATAATATTTAATGATGGTCTATTTATCCTGACACCAGCGACTCTGTCGTAATTATAACCCTACACTCCTGAGCACCAAGGGAACAAAGCCATTACTACTACTTTTAAAGTATTTCTTATGACCCGACCGGGGATTAAATGAACGTGAAACCGACTTTCTGAACTTTGGTACAGGAGAATATCAAGATCAGGTACTACATGATCCTTATCTGTTTGGCTCGCCATCTAAACGCGAAAACGTCCCAGAAGCTGCGAGAGACCATTCATTCAAGAATACGATCTGATCGTCATTAACATTAATGTGTCCGTGGTGTAGTGGCTAGACCGTCCACCTCGGTAACGGGAGATCAGGGTTCGACTATCGATTTTAGTCATACAAAAACATTTAAACCGGTAGAAGTGTTTTCCCTTCTTGGCGCTCAGGGTTGCGGGGATAGCATTTAGACTGAAACATCGGTATCAGGATAAATAATATCGGTAGTTCTGTTGACTTGATTTACGTGTAAACACCGTGATATAACAGTGGAAAGCGGCGTAAAGTATCACTCAAACGAACCATTAACCAAGAATGTCGAATTCTTGTGACTTGGCTTGAATAACCCCTAAATGTTTTAACGTAAATTTTAGAATGTGTTTTGATGTTTAGTGGAGGTGTGCCAGATAGCAATATCATGTGATACACAAAGTGCAATATCATGTGATACACAAAGTGCAATATCAAATAATACACATATGGTTATCAAAATATAGTCACGATATATCTTAACTTGTAATGTTCACATTAAATATAGTTTAACTTTGTGTAATGTCGTGATTATTATCTTTTATTTTGTACGGGTTTATGTTATTAACGAATTGAATAAAGACTGTCCTTTACTGTGTTTACATTTGTAGGTATATTAATCCGTTTAAAATGAATAAAACGAGAGAAAATGACATTTCTTTGTCTACGACATTTCATGAAGGAAGAGATGGTTAAGCTTTTTTTCGTTCCTGATTATTCCTTTCCCATTTAAATCTACGAATTTCTACGCATCCCCAGCAGACAAACTTTTGAAAACATTGTAGCAAAAAGAGAAATTGCTCATCATGAGCAATTTCTCCTTTTGCAACAATGTTTTCAAACACTATTCGTTAATGCTGCTTTCATTTCCTTTACTTCCAAGCTGTTTTCAAAGTCGCCTGCGTCAGATGTTTTTCATGCGGGAGAGAGTGTGTTGTCCTTACCCTGTAGCGATCGCACGCGTGACAAAATATGATTTACCAAGGCAATTTATAAATGTGATAAATTCAGTAATACACGTTCTCTGTTGGATCCCGTACCGCAAGACAATCACAAACCACGTCTCCCAGAAGACATTGCAAGGAGTTTAATAAAATTAGTACTTCCGATTTCTGTAACGCTATCACGTACGACCCCTTTGGGATGTTCACCTTACGAATCGGAATATGGAGGCTCTAGATAAGAAGGATTTAACACTTTAAATGCTCGAAATAAAAACAATGGACTTCTCCAGTTGTTCATTTGAAAGAGTCCATAGCCAATTTTAGTAATATTAAGATTAAAATGTTGAGTTCAACAGTGTCAAGAACAGAGCCTTATCAGACTGCGCGGATGGTGGAACGGGATTTATGAAATCAGTTCCTGCAATCAAAGGGCTTATTATAGAACAATCCATTTTTTTCGGATAAACATAAAGTCTTGTTTTAGCATCAATATAACGCTACAATGCAGTTGTCATGGAATTCAGAGTCTGCTTTGAACATATCTTAATGCAAAGTGTTATATAAGGACAAACAATTACTCCTTTTCCCACAATATTTAAAAAATCTTATTCCGAGCTTATTTGTTAATCTCTGGAAGTGTTGCGTGTCAAGTATCACATGCCTAAGCATATTGTCCAGGTCAGATTCCGAACATGGTAAATTGTAGAACAACATGGGGTATCACGAACGATGGATTCGTCATTTACCAGTCTGCTAATGAAACCAGCTATTTAAGGTCTTGTCAAATCTCAGAAACGGGATCAAATAAAGGTACATCGGCGTATACTTAATGGGGATACAATTCTAGTTTTTGCCGAAAGATGCATCTAGGACTAAATAGCATGTAGACGGACAGTGAAGATTAAAATCGTTAGCCGTAGCTTATACATATACGCTGCGAAAATGTGGGAAAAATACATTAATGAAACACAAAATAACTTGTTTCTAGAATATTGTTTTATTGATCTCTGTGAACAGTTGATATTAACCCTTTTCCACATGAAGATGTATTTTCACGGATCTGTAGCAGAAAACGTAAAAAAACCTACATTTTGACAAAAGAAGAAAATGCTATTAACCACCAATTTATCCCTTTGCGACAATGATTATATGTTCATTCGTAGGAATCTCATAGTGTTACATTGCCGTTTTCAAGTCAACTGATGCAGAATATTTTGTATGTTCGAAAAGGTAGTACTCCTAACCAACACTTTATAAAAGTATCTGTCAATTCTTAGAATTAATACATCGGAAAAAAAGAATGGCCGAGCCGAGGATTGAACTCAATGGTCAATTGGCTGTCACTAGGTTTGATATGATACAATAATATCTCTACTTTCTTAGATTCACTTCCGGACAGTGTTCAGAAAAGTGTTCAATTCTCACGTTGTATTACCTGACTATATCAACCTGTCACTGACCTGAACATTTAAATTAGCAACGACGTTGGGTCTTAATGCGCAGATTCAAGCAAACTGAATTGATTTATGAAAGTTGTTGAATGTGAATTTCATGTTTTATTTCATTGCCCAAAGTATTGTGAAATAAGAAATGTATTCCTATTCAACTGGTATACAACCTGAGTCTTCACTTTACACAAGTGCTTAAATGATTTGGGTTTAAAGCAGTTTCCATCAATTAATTCATATCATGGCGGTTAGTTCATCTACCCATGTGTTTCCTGGTTTTCTCACACCAGTAGTCCACATAATAGTCTTTCTTTTTTTCCCCCATTGACTGTTAGTCCATTGCTTGAAGATCAATGACGCTTGTCGCATCGATTTTTGTATTCAAACAGCGGAAAGAAAATTGTCCAAGGTGGGGTTCGAACTCACAAATCTTGAATTGACAGCCCATGTCGTTACCGACAAAGCTATCGGGGCTTGGAGATGCATCACATGCCGATTGTTCGTCAGACGTAGGTTATGCTTAATGTACAAACGTCACGATCAAGTCAACCCTTTCCCACATGCAGACGCAATAGCAGCAGACGACTTTTGAAAACATTGTGGCCAAAGATAAAATTGCTCATCTGAGCAATTTCTCCTTTGGTCACAATGTTTTCAAATTTATTGAACAATTAAGGTATCTTTTATGGAGATTTTTTAGGTTTTTCTCACTATGTTTTCAAAGTCGTCTGCTGCAGATTTGTTGTATGTGGGAAGGGGTTAATCAAGCTAAACGACAGGGTCTATTTCAGAACGATAGCAACAAAATAAATGAGCGTTTAGTGTCAATTGTCAGGTTTAGTCTATTAAGGTTCACCGAAATGAACCCATCGTCTCAGTATTATTGTTCGGTGAGTTTAACTTATCCTGTTATTTTGGACCAACATGGCAGCTTCCGGAAATTGTGGGAGAAAGTGGTTTTAGAATAGTCAACAAGTCGCTTGATTTCACAAATTCTGAAACTTCTTTGTGTGAAATGGGAAAAGCCTGCTATATTTCAGAATCAATGTACTGTTATGCATCATCCCATATGTTCGATAATAGCAATTCGCCTATTTAGCAGTAAGTGTTTGCAGTACTTTTATTTACCAACCCTTTCCCACATATAACATTTGCAGCAGAAATATTTAAAAACAAAGCATGATCTTCAAACATAATGGCAAACTAAGAAATTACTTTTGGACCACACTTTATTCTTTCCCGAGTGCAGACGATTATCGACGCCTCTTCAGCAATTTAATTAATTTTTGTGGCGATTGGTTTGACAATCGCCACAATGTTAACAGAAACAACAACAATAAAAAATATTTACATAGTCGGTTTTGAACAATCGGTTGATATTTTTTTTCCTTACTGCAAACTAATTTACTCACATCCGTTATAGTTCCATCATTGATGCAGAGACGTGATTAATAATAATTATGTCAGTGCTACTTTGGTACCGGATTGTTACTAATATTTGAGTTTTATCGAGACAATATCTACATAGAGTTAAAATATGTAAATATTATCTTCACCATGATTGGGCAGATAATAAATATCATTGCGCGCAAATAACTCTGAAGATACTCAAATCTGGAAATTCCAAAAGGTTCTATAAATAGCTCGCGAGACTGCATGGTTATATCAATATTATAAACGCTTTATTGTGTAGTTGTTTAAAATATATGCATGAAAGCGACTAGATGATAAGACTGGTTTAAAAAGGTTTAAAGGACACACGATGTCAGTGTGTACACACGTTATGTATACACGTCTGCACGTTCTAGAGTCAATTAGCAATCAATGCTGAAAAAGAAAGTGTAGCCTAATTTAGTTCGGAGATCGAGCATTATAATATATGCCTATATTTTTATAAATTGAACAGTTTGGCAAATAGTGAAATTGTACTTTTTATTCGCTATATACTGCTTGTTACTATGCAGGATTTTCCATACGATCGCCACTATAGTGCCATTGGCGCTTTGATTTGTTATATTATTATTCTGATACAGAACGAAAAAAATTCACAATGATTAGCATTAACTTATCAAAGACCCCCCTTAATACTGCAGGACAATCTGTATGTAGTCAATTTGAAACTGATTGAAGAGAATTGTATCAGATGACTTTTGAAAACATTCTGTCAATAGGAGAAAATGCTCATGATGAGCAATATCTCCTTTTGTCATAATGTTTTCAACTTTATTAAATATTTTGTATAGAGATTCCATGCATTTGATTAGATGTTTTCAAAGTCGTCTGCCGCATATTTGTTGTTTTGGGGAAACGGTAAACAAACATGTACTAGACATCGAATGAAAAGTCTCATTTCTTGGACGTAATGTTTGTTTTTGTTTTAAAAATACGAGCCTATATAACAAACAGCCTTTCATCCAGATGTACGGTACATGTCGGTATCATTGCTAACAAAGTCTCGAACTCGACAAGACTAGTGTCGGCTGCATGGTCACAGGGTGCCATATACCCTTCTGTGTTTCGTTGTTCAGTGGGATGGGATTTTTCGTCCCTCACAAATGACGGTTAATATCATCCAATGATTAATGTGTTTTTCTTTTAAAATCCATTAACTCACATTTGGCTAAAAGGCAGACGAAAGTGTGATTTTAATATTGTTACCAAGGCAACCCTTCACTGTTACAGGCGACTTTAGACGTTTTTTTCCTACGACAGTGTACGTCTTCAGAGAAAACAATTTCACCCGGCGTTTTAAATATCTTTTGATTGTTTGGTGTTTTACGCCGCTTTCAACAATTGTCCAGTTATATCACGGCGTCTCCTGTGCAAGTTACCAGTACTACCGGGCTATTTATCCTGACACCAGCCAGTCAGTCATAATGCTATCCCTGCAACCCTGAGCGCCAAGGAGGGCAGCCATTACTACTAATTTAAAAGTATTTTAAACATTTTTTTGTAAACAATCCCCAAACATTTCTTTTTAAAAGTGCACTTCCACATTTTTTGTCATAAGTTTTACAGCTTTTGTCCATAAATATTTTTTTTAACAGACGACAAAAAATATATCAAGTACAAAGTTAATATTTGAGAATTCCTTACATATTCGTGGCTTAATCCAACACACTATGGATAGCGTCCAACGAAAGTCGACGTTCCGCGGTTTTGAATTAATCGATCATTCCGAACAATCGGTGTTCAAACTCACTTACTGGTACACATCGTTCCGTCAGAGGCGTCTAGTGTCCGTGTTCTCCTATATCATATGCAGTACATGCAAGATCTCAATCAGACTGAGCTGATCATCTTGCAGTTTAAGTTTATTTTAATTAACCCATTTTCAAGCCGTTCGCCACAATATGGGCCATACACATGTTCATACTCACTTACTGGTTAGAATCATTCCCAAGACACTTCTAGTGTCCATGTATTCTTATATGACATACAGACTGAGCTGATTTCAACACAATATGGGCCATACAAATGTTCATACTCACTTACTGGTAAGAATCATTCCCCAGACACTTCTAGTGTCCGTGTATTCCTACATGTCCAACATGAAATACTAAGAGCAGACTGCGCGGATCTTAAAGTATCAGTTGCTTTTAATAATTTTAATTTTAAGCCGTTCTCAACGGTTGTTCAGTTATATCACGGCCATCAACTCACCTAACGTGTGTTTCCTTGCATTCTCATACCACTATTGATTCAATCACCGGAAAAAGAAGAAAAGTCGAGTAGGGATTATTTCCATGAGCCCTGGTTTGATATCCCCCGTCTTTACGGACTGAGCTGCCACGGTTCGACGCAAGGTCCCGAAGGTTGATTTTCGTGTTATGTGGCTCAAATCAAAAGACGAGATAACTGGTGCTTTATGCATTATGCGGTGCCTCATGAAAACCGAACTATTGTTTTTTATGAAAAATGTATATAATGTTATGTATGAGCATCACTGATATGTGATTTAAATGTATTTTGAAGCCGTCTATAACTGACTTTCGAACACGGCATAGCCAGATCAAACTGAGCGAATGAGCAGGTTTGTCTGTATCTATCTAGCCGCAAATGTCATGTTGACCCACTGTGTTTTCGCAGAACACGACTGAAAGACTCCAGGACAGCGATGGTAAATGCTATCATTTACATATTATGATATTACATATTATATGTATTTTTTTTTTTTTATTTAAATATTTTAGTGAAATGTACCCTCTTAAAATTGGGTATTGAAAAGTTAGAAATATTGTAAAAATAGGAAAACTGTATTTATATAGTTTATCATCATTATTTCATAATTATTTTGCTCACGATGAATACAGCTATGCTTCTAATGTATGTGCTATTTCTTTGCTAGAATTTACCTTTACCCTTTCCAACATACAACAAATTTGCAGCAGTTGAATTAACACATATTGGTAAAACAAGGATAATCTTTATAAATATAGATATTACTACTGAACAAAAGTTGAAAACATTGCGACAAAAGGAGAATGCGTTCGGTTTGAGCAATTCCTCCCTTTGTTACACTGTTTTCAAACGTCGTCTACTGCAAAGGCGTAAGAAAACATCTCATGTATGTGGGAAAGTGTTGACGCGAACATTACATGGTAAGGGGCAGTTAATACTTTGGCTAGAATGTGCGTATACACATATTACGCTTAGTCTTCACTGTTCGACTGTGGAACAAGGCTCCAACTAGCCAGACACGAGTCTTAATGAACACAATAAAGCTTACGTCTGTTATATTCCATGGGGATTCCCAGAGGATAGACGTCGTCCTTTAATTTGTCGCCGTTTAAATTACTGGATTAAAGAACCTCTCAAAGACGTGTCCGCATAATAGGAAACATCCATCTCTATAATGTCACCAAGGTAACGTTTATAAATCATGGTAACTCATTATCTCGAGTTTTATCCTTTTTTGTTGTTGACCATATTGCTACGAAGACAGGGCTTGTTATTTAATTGCTGCTTTAACGGCACTTTTTGTGCAGTATTACAATCATATCCCATGACTGTATAAAGTAATCATATCACATGACTGTATATAGTAATCATGTCACATGACTGTATATAATAATCATATCACATGACTGTATATAGTAATCATGTCACATGGCTGTATACTAGTAATCATATCACATGACTGTATATAGTAATCATGTCACATGACTGTATATAGTAATCATATCACATGACTGTACATAGTAATCATGTCACATGACTGTATATAGTACTCATATCACATGACTGTATATAGTAATCATGTCACATGACTGTATATAGTAATCATTTCACATGACTGTATATAGTAATCATGTCACATGACTGTATATAGTAATCATATCACATGACTGTATATAGTAATCATGTCACATGACTGTATATAGTAATCATGTCACATTACTGTATATAGTAATCATATCACATGACTGTATATAGTAATCATATCACATGACTGTATATAGTAATCATATACTGGCCCTGGTATGTAATATGCCATCCTCGTTACCAACATCTATATTTTAGTTATTTTCAGCGAATGGTGCAGTCCATTCCAAAATGCATCTTCAGCATATCTTCGGTATTCTGTCCTTGCACTTAACATGAAGCTTTGTATGACGCTTTACTCCGCTTTCATCAATTTACAGTTCTATTAGGGTGTGTCCTGGTTGATTTACCAATACTACTGATCCATTTAATGATATCAGCCAGTCAGTCGTAATGCTAACCCCACAACCCTGAGTGCCACGGAGGGAAAGCCATTGCTACACTTTACAATGTATTTGATATTACCCGGCCGGGGATCGAACCCGCGACCTCCAATCATCCAAAGCGGACACTCCACCACTTCACTACCAAAAGCGGTGTTGGAGGCACATAAACGATTTCCTTACATAGAAATATACTGGTATGCTGTCCATTGATCCTTACGTTACAGTTCAATGTGAATTACAACATCTTATACTTGAGCAAAGTCACGCGAAGACAGACCGTCAATTAATAGCAATTAGTACCATTTTGAATCGTCTTTGTTTCTCATGACTGGTCTTGAGATTTTTCAATGCTGCTTGTAGGACTGGATGGCGACTTGCGAAAATCCCAATCCCTACAGAGACGAATACTTGATCTTCTCTGGTCGTATAATTCCGACAATCGTTTTTCGTGTTTGATATTAGTAATACTTGCGGATGCTGCAATGCGATTAATTGTTACAGGTAGTACTTTCACATGTCACATGTTAGATGTTACATAATCATGCACGAATCATTTCAGTAATTGAACCTTTTAACAACTACACTATAACCGACTTTCTGAGGTATTTTAATTGGAATAAGGTCAGAATACATGATTGCTTGGTATTCGTGTAGCCGGAAATCATCTCAATCTGTATTAAGAATGTTAAGGTTGTAAGTTGGCGAAATGGGGAGACCGTGAGCAGTCTGCGCTTCGACGCCGATGTATCTAGTTCGTCCATGGTCCTAAGGGTCTGTGGGTCAACTTTGCTGAGGCGCGGTCCGTATAGTGCCAATTTCTGAATCGACAAACGAGTAGGCGTGACTTTAATGAAGTATTGTACAACTCATACAGATGAAATCGACATCAATTACGTTACAAGGTGACAATATGGATGGATTCTGCATGACATATTAACCCGAATCGCATCTTGAATAGGAGAACATTGACAATTCTGTAATCATACGGTTTTAGCCACGTTAGGTGGAAATAGGATCATTTTGATAATATGAACAGTTTGATTGTATGTTTTTTTACGCAGCTTTCAACAATTGTTCAGTTATACTACGGCGTTTTCTTAGTGGTTGCCAGTACTGGTTCATTACTGTTAATACCAGTGAGTCATTCGATATAATAACTACCCCACAATCCGAAGCGCCAAGAAGGGAGAGCCATTGCTACTGCCTTTTGTATGACCCCATCTAAACCGCGCCCTCCCGCACCGATGCTAATGCTCAACCACTACACCACCAAGGCGGTCATGTTACGAACAATATTCCGAACAGTATCGGTCCTTCAAAACGTATATATCATGTTTGTGTGTCCATGCTATGTGTGTCCTCGCCAGCTAGGTACAAAAAAGGGACCAATACAAATATACATGCTTGAATATTCTGCTCGTGAATTTAACCATGTTCAACGGAGACTCAGTTTGATTGGGTGTTCCGTTAGGGCCATCGTTGTTTCGCGGTTTCGACCTACGGTCGAAAGTAGGAAAACACGATGCGAAAGTGCTAAAACACGATGCGAAAGTGCGGAAACTCCATGCGAAACTGCGAAAACGCGATGCGAAACCAATCTACGTCTATTCCTGTGTACTGTTAATGCAAATTAACATTTCTATACTTGACTATTTCTATATTCACTTATTACAAACTGACGTATCTATGCATGTCTATTTTTGCATACACTTATTGCAAATAAACGTTTATATGCATGTCTATTTCTGTATAAAATAACCGATTGCAAATAAACGTGTATAGCCATGCCTATTTATGTACACTTATTGCAAATTAACATATCTAGGTATGTCAATTTCTGTATTCATTTATTGCAAATGAACGTATATATGCAAGTCTATTTTTATATATATGCACTTATTGCGTATATATTGCATGCATATTTCTATTTGCACTTATTGCAAATAAACACAAATCTTGCATGTCTTTTTCTGTATGCACTCATTGCAAATTAACGTATATATTGCATATCTATTTCTGTATTCAGCTATTGCAAATTAACACATCTATGCATGTCTATTTCTATATGCACTTATTGCAAGTTCACATATTTATGCATGTCTATTTCTGTATACAGTTATTGCAAATTCACATATCTATGCACATTTATTTCTTTATACACTTAATTCAAATTAACGTATCTAAGCATGTCTATTTCTGTATACACTTAATTCAAATAAACTTATATTTTGCATGTCTATTTCTTTATACACTTAATTCAAATTAACGTATCTAAGCATGTCTATTTCTTTATACACTTAATTCAAATTAACGTATCTAAGCATGTCTATTTCTTTATACACTTAATTCAAATTAACGTATCTAAGCATGTCTATTTCTATATGCACTTAATTCAAATTAACGCATCTATACATGTCTATTTATACAAATGTATATGCATTTATTGCAAATAAACGTGTCTTTGCATGTCTATTTATTTATGCACTTATTGCAAATTAACGTATCTATGCATGTCTATTTCTGTATACACTTAATTCAAATTAACGAATCTATGCATGTCTTTTTATATATGCACTTATTGCAAATAAACATTTCTTTGCATGTCTATTTCTATATGCACTTATTGCAAATATTAACGTATAAATATCACGTCAATGTCTTTATACACTTATTGTAAATAAACGTATCTTCAAAGGTCTATTTCTATATGCACTTATTGCAACAAAAAAATATATTTATCACGCCAATGTCTGTATAAACTTATTGCAAAGGATGTGCAAGTCGATTACCATCATCTTTATCTACACTTATCAATATACTGTCATTTTCATTTTCATTTTTGATATATTGCTTTATTATAGGCATGTTGAAGGTCGTGGCCTTTTTCCTTTATATATTACAATACGTTTGATGTTTGTAATCATAGTACATAGAAATAATATGTTCTAAATGTGCAAATGATGTAATAAATCAATTTCTAAGGTTATTTCATATAAAACATATCCTATGTTGGTTTTCATGTAGCACGGTCTGAAATAAAGTGAACAATAACGGATTCGATCATTCATTTTGTACACTTTTATACTTCTTGTTTCTCTTCCGCTTCAATATCAGTAATTTCGAAAGATACGCATTGCCCATAGACAACAAATATGCAGCAGATTAATTAGAAACCTTCAGCAAAATGTGGAAAACCATTTATAAACGACAACAAGATTATTGAAAAACATTTTGCTCATCATTGGTAAGTATGTTCTTTACATGTTGCGCTAAATATTTTATATATCGTCAGTATATCGTTATTACAGATTCAATTCAACTCCGCTGAAGATTGTTAGCTCATTAGATGATATTTGTATAAGTATTGATGGATTGGGAAACATCGCCGTTTTCAACAATTTTTCAGTTACGGCGGCCATGTAACCTTCCAATGTGCTTTCTGATTGTCTTACACCAGTACTGCACACAACATTCTTTCTAAACCACTGACAGATTTCTCACATAGACTGTTAGTTCATTGGTGAAATACGAATGAAATGGTATAACTATATGAGATCGGTGCTCCTGGAAAACCAACCTAACCGTAACTATTTTAAGCTTGGAAAAATGCTTTTCAGCAGTAACGTTAATCAGGAATCTAAGTACTAGAGTATTTCATTCTAGATTCCTGCACAAATACATCAGATTCTCAACCGAAATTAACCATAGCAACCCTAGAAGACGGAATAAGATCCAGTCAAGTTCCAGTATTAAAATATTATCCAAAAGATAACCAAATTATTTAAATGATAGGTGCCTTTTATAAAGATAAATTCTTCAATTATAAAAAAATCGCTAGCTTGTTTTTCGATTTTTAATCATTTCATAAATGGACTCGTTACAATGACGGAGTCCGGCTAGTGCAGCGGTTAACATATTCGCTTGTCACGAGGGAGACCAGGGTTTAATTCCCAGTCGGGGCATATTTTTTCATGAATAAAAATATATTATAATTATATTGACACCGCTGCAAAACATCCTTCAAAATGTTTGGATTTAAAATGATTTCAAAAGCGATACATTTAAAACTTTTCACGTATGCGTTGTGAAACACTTTAAGAAATTGATTAATTCGTTTGTTTAATGTTTTACGTTGTTTTTAACAATATTTCAGTTATATCACGCTGAAGAAAATGTAGATACACAGCGTTTTTATTTCTGCTTTGATAGTAGGATTGGACACTCAATATATTTATCATAACAGAGACCTAAAATAACACAGATATGCTACATGACGTAGGCAAAGAATAAAGGTCACGCGTTATCTCCCAGCGGACGAGATTCGGCAGGTGCGCACATTTTGTAAACAAATCCAGAAGTGGAAAAACCTTCTTTCGTAACTAACGAAGCTTTCTTTCGTAACTAGCGAAATTCTAGCCAGAAATATGCTATAAATCAACAATATTGACGAATACCGATGCAATTACGTAAGTTTTCACCATTTGTTATTGTTATAGAAAGTATATTAACTATTGTAAAATGTTAAAATATATCAGAAATCGAGTAATTTCTGAAATCAAGTCATTTCAGAAATCATTTGTCAAGGAATGTATTTTGCCAGTTTCAGAAGTGTTACGATGTTTTATTCTACCGAGATTGTAACAGGCCTTTCAGCTCTTTTCATAAAACTTTTTTAATGTTCGTCCAAATTTCTTGTTTTTAGTTTTAGAGTTTGTTAAAATGATTTCCCCATACATTAGTAATACCATGAAAAGTGTATCCCGGTTAAGAAATGACATATTAGGATGGTGAAGTTGCAGCACTGTTTGCAGATTCGTTAAAGCCACTCAACGCAGAATGAAACAGGTCTTTCAGCTCTTTTCATAAAACTTTTTTAATTTTGGTCCAAATGGTTTGCTTTTAGTTTTAGAGTTTGTTAAAATGATTTCCCCATACATTAATAATACCATGACATATATGTATCCAGTGAAGAAATTACATTATCTGCTTGAAAAGTAGAGAATTTGCAGCATCATTTTCTTATTCATTAAAGTCAATCCTCCAATAGTGAAACAGATCTTTCAGCTCTTTTCATAAAACTTATTTAGTTTTGGTCGAATTTGCTTACTTCGATTATTTTACTTATCACATGTTTACAGAACAGACAACATTTAAAGAAAAAAAGTGTCATGTTAAGTAAGCAATACGTCTCTGTTTGACATCTCTGTAATGACAGTAATTAAACTGAGAATTAATGTAAAGTTACATGTATGCAGAATCGAATGCGTCCCTGTTATTCAAATAGTTTAAGTGAATTACTGCCCTTTCGTAAATTGACCTAATTAGCGGTGTTTTCTTTGGATTGATCTATAACGTGAGATATTTCAACTCACACTTGATCAACGCTGACAAAATTGATATATATTGATCAGGTAAGTTATATTTATAATATATTCCATTAGTTTTGTTCATGTTGCTCGATTGACTTGTGAAAAACTGTCTGAAATGTAATATTTTGGATAACCGGAAGTGATAAATCGAGTAAATAGTGATGACCTTTGTGAATATTTTGGTGTGAAAACAAGTTTTGTAATCATGTAGCACGTTTAACAAACAATTATCATGGCGTGTAGCAAATCTTCGTGTGCAAGCACAATTCCGTACGAATTAGGATCGTACAATGACATCGATTTTATTGAAGAAATAGAGGTCGTGAATTGCATGTATTTCGGTAATGTACAAAATCCGGATAGTGTCAGACGAAGATATAAGCCCTGTACTTTCGGATACAGATGATTATTATCCAGTTGAAGGGGACTGTGCTTCTGAACAAAATGTTTGTGTTGATGTTGGTTTGGACTCTGAAGAAATTAAACAGAGAGATTTTCAGATACATGGATGAGGCTGTACACAGAGTATCACAGAAAGGCTTGTACTTGTAGTACAGTTGTTATCTGGAAAGTCTTGCTTTCCTATCGACTTTCTTGTATTGAAAAAAACAAGGAAGAACTTGACATGATTATAAAATTTCAACTGTTCAATCAGAGACACAGCGGTTCATTAACAGTTGGTAATAAAAGAAAAAGAAAAGAAAGAGAAAAGCCTCGTCAGACTTATTATGTTGCTGGAAATATTGTTTGACGAAGTGTGTGTGTTTTGCATTAATTTGCACATGGTATTAATAGAATTGCCAGATCTCTAGATCAGAATGGCTTAGAACCACGTGTCCATGGAAATGATCATAAAAAACTAAAACATTCACTTTTTTGGATGATGTTGAATATTTTAAAAAAATTCTAATCAACTATGGTAGTTTACCTTTACCAGGAAGGACACCAAATCATAATGAAAAATACAATCTCCTACCCTCCGACAAAAACAAATCAGACATATACTGTCTTTATTTTAATGCTGCTGATCATGAAAACAAAAGGAAAGTTAGTTAATTCTTCTACATTTAGAAGAATATGGCGTGATCAGTGCCCATATCCATTGTTTATGAAACCAGCTACTGATCTGTGTTTTCTTTAAAATGCCAAAAGCATGTCCATATCCTGTAAAAATCTGGAAATTTAGAGGAGGAAGAAAAAATTCAAAACTACCAAGAACACATATCAAAAGTTAAATGTCAGAGGGACCATTATAGGTATACTATCGGTGTGAAAATACTAAAAATGCATTTGATCTGCTGCCAGAAGAGAGAAAAATTAGAGGTATAACATATCACACAATTTCATTCTCATTAATAGTATCATAAATGCTGACCTGGAATCAATCCCTCTTGATTTTCTGTCATGAATTCTAGTGATATTTTAAAAGTTGTCAACTGCAGTAAAATGTCAAAATGAAAAGAAACACAATCACAATATCTAATAATATATTATTAGTTATTGGGTTTGTTACTGACCCACTACGGAAAATTTAGGGGGTCTGTAGGATTAATAGGGGGCGAGGCGATAGCCGAGTGAAATAAATATAAATGAACACCCTGATGTCACTATTAAAACTGTTACCACCTTCTTGATGTAGTGGTTATAAGGTCCAGTCCCTCTTGAGAACTGCACACCATAATGTATATCATCAGTGAGATGAAGATAACAGTGAACCTTCACTTTGTAGATTAATTATCCAATTTTCCACATACAGACACTCACTGATGCCTCTGCATCAGATAACTTTTGAAAAAATTGATGCACAAGGAGAAAATGCACATTATGAAAAAAATTTCCTTTTAACTCACAGAAGTTATTAATTACATTTTTTAGAGTCTTACTGAGAGATTTCATATGTTTTACTTATTGTTTTACAAGTCATCTGCTGCAAATCTGTCTTATGTGGGTAAAGTTTTTGAAATATGGACTAAAAAATTCTTCTTTTTCAGGATAAAGTTCTGGAGAGTTCGATATAAAGCTGCTTTGATTATGCACAGCAGGTATTTAACCACCATCAGGCACAACAAGTTGGTCCTCTATATTTCAAGACTCCACGCAAATGTCAGTGTTTTGGAGTATGTTGTGAATCTTCAGGTAATACTAATAGGAATATATATCAAACAGTTCACTAAAACAGTTTACTAGTTAATACTAGTGTAACAACCCTTTTTCTTTATTTACAAATTATTTTTCAGAAAATTAATTTTAAGAAGAGAAATTCATTATGAACAGTTTATACTTTTAACTTTGTTCTACCAGGCCCTTAGTTGTTGTTTCATTTGTCAATATTTTTCTTTACATATCCTTTCAAAAAAGTGTAATGATAGCATATCTATTACGAAAAGTCCCTGCAAATGTATATTATAAAAAATTTAATATGCTCAATAAATTTTACATTAATTACAGGTACTCAAATTTTCTATCTAGTTGATGAAAAATTCCACACTGTGGGTAAAGGTGCTAACAGTGTCACCTCACTGCTCCATCACCATTTTGAGAACCAAGGATATGGGGAAAAACATGCTGTCATGCATAATGATATGGACAACTGTTCTGGCCAAAACAAAATCAATACTGTGATTTGGTAAGCATTAATTGTCTTCAGCTATTTATCTTGAAATTCATTCTTGAAGCTATTGTTTCTTGTCCACTAAATTTTTTTTTTTTTCTACTATTTATAAACAAATTAGTATTATTATAATGGAATAAACTTTTCAGAATCATCAGATAATTGTTAACAATACTTAATGAAATATTGGTGTATTAACTACAATCATAGTGTCTTTTGAGTATGAAAACAATACTTGGTTAGCCCTTTCCCCCATGGAGAAGCATTCTGACACATCTGCAGCAGATGCCGTTTGAAAAACATTTTGGCAAAAAAAAGTAATTGCTCAAAATGAGCAATTTCTCCTTTAGCCACAATGTTTTCAGCTCTATTAATTAAACCCTTGTCTGTTGAGATTTTTCATTCATGCCTTTGCGAATACATTTTTAAAGTTGTCTGCTGCAGATTTATCAGGGCTCACGCTGTCGTTCGCCATTTGAGCCATTGGCTCAAAGTGGCTCAGACAAATACGGCATTGGCCCAAGTCCCGTTTAAGCCGTTTTTCCTGATCAAATTTCCAAAAATTCCCAACGAGAAATATCTTTTACCTGTATAGCTATAAAAATCCTACATTCATCACGTGTCGGTTTAAAAAATCAAAAGTCACTGACTGCGGACACAATCTACCACGGGTAGACTTCCAACATTATTATATACCTACTATGAATCAAAGTATTTGATTGGACGAGAAGCAGTCACGTGTGATTCAATAAAAAATGACTATTTGACTCCTTTTCGCTTTTATTCTAAAATTCAGGTCGAATAGTCCATTTTCGAGTCAATAGTTCATCTGTTATGACGTTATTGTTTGAAATGACGTAATGCACATGCATAACTAACATTTTAACGCGCATGTCATGTAACAGTATACTGCATTCTTTCTGCATTTACAATAATAATCCTGTGTTAATGTTAGAATCTACATTTATGTTACATACATTTACCCAATTAAAATTATGACAGCAATGTTATATATAAACTAGTTAAATTATGCGTTTTTCATGAAGATATATAATAAAACAGCTATTTACTCCCTTTGAGTTCAATGGTGAAAAACTATTCTTCCTCGCAAATGACTATTGACCCGAAATAGAGAACTATTGACCGAGACGAAGTCGAGGTCAATAGTCATTCACTTGGAAGAATAGTTTTTCACTATTGACCTCAAGAGGAGTAAATAGCTGTATACTATTAATATTATATTTCAAAATCCAATTTCAGCTATGGACTATGGCGCACAATGACTGGAAGGCATGACACCATTGAGTTTAGTGTGATGGAAGCGGGTCATACCAAATTCAGCCTGGATTGGCATTTTGGTTTATGGAAGGTATGTTCATAATCATAAATAAAGATAGATGAATAAGACAAAATATATATCTTGCTTTTCCTAATTCTGAAGTAGCTTTTATTCGGCATCCAATATAGGAGGTCGAGAGGTGCTGTATATCTACTTGTATATATATAATAATATATATATCAATTTTATTAAAATCATAGTTTTGAAAAAAACTTCCACTAACAAATGTTTTAAGGATATAAAATTCATTTATCCTAAACCAATACCATTACTTCTTTTAAAGGTCAGTGAGCCAACTTCATGGTCCCATGTTAGGTGGTAGCATGCTATAACATTTTACCTCACATAATTTTTAAAGAAGTTCATACTTTGAAAACAGTATTCTGATTGTAACACCTAAATAATTGGAATCATAGGTCAAATGTAGAATTGAAAGCATTGCACCTAATGTAGGAGTTTCTCCTCTTTACACATTGTTGTCAAAAACCTTGGTTTGGTTTGAAATAAACTGTTCTTGTTGTTATGAAAATTGAAGTTGTCTTGTCAAAATGATATATTCCAGGTTCGCTGGAGAAATTCTAATGCCAACTCACTTGAAGATATTGCTGGGACTGTCCGAAATTCATCATGGAATGGTCATAACATCCCACATCTTGTTCTTCAACTGGTCTCCGTACATGTATGAGAGAGTTTTTCAAGCCATTACCTAAGTTACTGTCATACCATCACTTCAGGTTTGATAAAAAATACTATTTTTCAAAATTTGTTATTCATATCAATTGAAGACTTTGCCTCTTTTATAAGTTGTTTGTAATGATATTTGAACTATTGATTGAGCTTCTTTTTTATACCCCCGACAAGCAAAGTTAAGAGGGGATATATTGGAGTCACCCTGTGTTTGTTTGGTCGGTTGGTTGATCCATTGCGATCTTCCTTGTCCAGAGAATAACTGAATATATAATAGATGGAATCTAAGAAAACTTCATACCATTGTAGAGCACAATGAGAGGAAGTGCAGTGTACAAGAACCATAACTTTATAGTAGCTTATTACAGAGTTATTGCCCTTTGTTACTCTTTGTTGAGCATAGAATTTCTTCAAAACTACTGAATGGAATTTAATAAAACTTCATACTATGACACATCACATTAAGAGGAAGTGCAGTGTACAAGAACCATAACTTTATAGTAGCTTATTACAGAGTTATTGCCCTTTGTTACTCTTTGTTGAGCATAGAATTTCTTCAAAACTACTGAATGGAATTTAATAAAACTTCATACTATGACACATCACATTAAGAGGAAGTGCAGTGTACAAGAACCATAACTCTATTTTAGCTTATTACAGAGTTCGCAGGATAAGTCAGTAGCGGGTGTGACCACCAGCAGTATTCACCACAGCTAAACATCTTCTTCGCAATCCGCCAGCGTCCGAGACAGCCTGGAAACCTACATCAACTAACCAATGCGATTATCCAGGAATGGCGTAACATTCCCATTAACTGTGTGCGTCGCTTGATTGTATCAATGCGAAGAATATGTGAATGTTCACACCCGCTACTGACTTATCCTGCGAATTTTAAAAATGCACCCTTAAATCAATTAATGCATTTTATTGTAATGTACTGTGGTATTTTGTTAAGTTTTTGTTTTCATTCTGTTACAAGATAGTTATGTAATACTCTTGTCAAATTGCAGTGTATTTGGTATAATATTAAATGAAATATTGATACATATGGGTGTTGGAAGTTTTGTCTAGTATAGAATAACTTTCATCGCACTTTCTTACTATTTCTTGTCCGGAGATTATCTTTTAAACTACAAGATGGAATTTAAGGTGGGGTTTCTTAATATTCCACTACCTTTCCTATCAGGGCGACATTCGGGGGTATTAATCACATTCAGTGATATTTATAGTTTTAATGAGTATAATGACTTTGTATTTTATATATAGTATCAAAGCTGTAGATCATTTCAAGTTTTTAAAAGCTTCAGATAAAAAATCCTAAGTTGTTAGTATTCAAAATAATCGACTCAGTGAGACGATTCTTGTGATTCTTGTGAGTACGACAACATTGGGTAAAAAGGAATAATATGATAGATATTGTGATAATAATCTTATCAAGGACTCTGCAATATGCTGCGCACTTTTCAATTTGCCTATATACGAAAGTAATTTTTGTTATTTTTAGCTTGACTTTTGAAAAAAAAACGAGAGCTATTGTCATGACCATGGCGTCGCCGTCGGCGTGGTCGTCCGGTTAAGGTTTTTTGTTTAGCTCATTATTTTTTTAGCTCACCTAAGCACGAAGGGCAAGGTGAGCTTTTGTGATCACTCACCGTCCGGCATAACTCATCGTCGTCGTCGTTGTCGGTTGACAATTTCCTACAAATGACTTTTACTACTAAACCAATTGACAGATTTCAAAATAACTTCAAAGGAATGGTCCTTAGGTGGTCCTCTTTCAAAGTTGTTCAAAGAATTTAATTCCTCGTAGAACTTTGGTTGCTGTGGCATCAGAAAAGGGGAAAATTGCCAAATCTTAAAAAATCTTCTTGTCCAAAAGTACTGGCACCCGATTTGAAAATTATTTAGCACAAATGTTCCTTGGGGTACACTTTACCAAGATTGTTCAAATATTTCCGATCCGGGGGCGGAGCTTGTTTTCCTTATAATAATTATGTGCATTGTTAAAACTTTAAAAATCTTTTTGTCCAAAGGTACTGGCCCGATTTGAAAATTATTTTGCAATAATGTTCCTTGGGGGACCTTCTAACAATCTTCAAATTAATCCGATCCATTGAAAAACTTGGCCGCCAGGGGCGGGGCTTTTTTCCTAATATGTGCATTTTAATATCTTTAAAAATCTTCTTGTCCAAAAGCACCTGCCTGATTTAAAAAATATTTGACACAAATGTTCCTTGGGTGACTTTCTACCAAGGATGTTCAAATAAACCCGATCCGTTGAAAAACATGGCCACCGGGGAGGGTTGCTTGTTTTCCTTATATGTATAGAGTATAAAACTTTGAAAACTATTGAAGTTCTTAATCAGGTGAGCGATATAGGGCCATCATGGCCCTCTTGTTTATTTTTTCCTCCCTATCAGTCGAGCGTCTGTGCCGTACTCTGTGCTCTTGTTATAATTTGTTTTTACTATTTGTAGGACGACATCAGCCCAACCAGGTATAATGTTTGCTAGACAGCATGCAGGAGATCAAGAGGTGGAAATGTCCGCTTTAAAGAAAGATGCTATACTTCCAGACAGACTCCCAGACATACTTCCACTTCCAGGACTGGAGCCACAACGTTTGTGGTACATATATGCGGAGATTGGACCACTAGAGTTAGAGTGCCTGTCCAAAACCATCAGTCCCAAAGCCCGCTAGCAGGTCATTGAAAATCTCTAAAGTTCAAAAATGTTGAGGAAATTTAATATGGCACTTTCTTCCTCGCTCTGCAAATTACTGCATACTGTTGTTAATATGTTTTGTTCATTTTAATCTAGTCTTTACACTAGGCATTTCATTCTGTGTCAGATTTTTTGTCTGACATTTAAAGGTGTAATATGCAGAGACCAATTCAACATGTAGCTTCAAAAATGAGTATATTGTAAATGAATAATTGCCATCATGCTTCAAAACTTGGGGTAAAGTGTACCATATGGGAAAGCAGCCAGATGTCTGGGAGGAGTGGGATATAGAGTACTGGACATAGAAACCAGGAAGCACGTCTTGTATAGATAAGCTGGCTAAAATAATATCTCAGAAATACTGTTAAAATTGCTTTAACCCTTTCCCAGATACAACAAATCTGCAGTAGATTTTGTAAGAATGTAGGCAAATACACGAAAAAGCTCTTTAAATGTATGTATAATTAAAGAAAAGAGTTGAGAACATCGTTTTGTGCAATTTCTATTTTTGTCACTGCATGTGGGAAAGAAATTATTTAGAGAAAGAATACATTGTAAATGTTCATGTTTTCAACTGATTTTGAACAAATTATATGTATATATAAATATATATATAAATTATTATTGGAATGTTAAACATTTTTAAGTGTCTAAAGATTGCAAATAAGGTTGTGAGCCTTAACCCTTTTCCCTCACTGTCATACAACAGAGTTGAGAAACATAGTGACAAAAGGAGAAATTGCTCTTTTTGAGCAATTTCTGCTTTTTGTCACGGTGTTTTCAAAAGTCGTCTGCTGCAGAGGTGTCTGTATGTGGGAAATAAATAATTTGGAGAAAGAATACATTGTAAATGTTCATTTTTCAACTGATTTTGAACAATATTTATATATATGTATAAATTCAAATATTCATACAATGAATATTTCCCACATACAACAAATCTGCAGTAGATGACTTTAAAAAACATACCCGAAAAAATTTGGAAACAACCTTTAAATGAAAGTACAATAATTGAATAGAGTTGAAAACATGGTGACAAACAGAGAAATTGCTCTTTTGTTGCCTTGTTCTCAAAAATCCGACTGCTGCAGAGGCGTCAGAAAGCATCTATATGAGGGAACGTGTTAAAAGTTAGGTTCATTTAATTTAACTGTGTCGGTTAAAATATTTAAAACACATTTTTCACTCTATAATGGTATTTAATCTTTTTAGTGTGTCTTACTAACCCTTTTCAACATACAACATATTTTGCAGAAGACTACATTATGACATACTTATGAGTCTATTTTTTTTCTTTTTCTTTTGACTTTTCAAGTATTGATTCATTATATTATATGTTCTTTCACATGTTCATCTGAAAAAACACCTGGGATGTTTAAAGAATAAATCATTAAATGTAAATTTATGAAATATTTGAGTTTTAGTCACTATTTAAAAAGATATTAATTTAATGAAAACAAGGTCTTACAGGTCCAAAATCACTTTTTAACTCGCCTATTCAAAGAAATAGGGGAGCTTATATAGTCATCCCGGTGTTGGTGTTGCCAGCTTGGTCAAACCTTTGCTTTAAGGCCTTTTCTCAGACACTGTGTATATTGTTCCTTTGAAACTTCACACACTTATTCAGGGTCATTAGTTGACCTTGTATGTCAAGTCCCATAAGTCTGGAATGGATTATGACTGAATTGTGCCCTTTCTTGGACTTAGAAATTTGGTCAAACCTTTGCGTGCAAGACCTTTTCTCAGACACTGTGTAAGCTGTTGCTTTGAAACTTCACACACTTATTCAGGGTCATTATATGACCCTGTATGTCAAGTCCCAAAACTCTGGAATATTGAAAAGGTGTATTATCTTGCAATAGGCGATACCTAATGCTGTAACTGTTCTGAAGTAGGCCCTGATAGGCAAGCTATATTTTCCTCCGACAACTCTTGTTTTGGATTGTAGACCATATTGTTTACCATAAAAAATATGCATAGCTCAATTTCAACCAGATACCGCATTTGGGCGAATTTTGTCAGGACAAGTCACAGTTATGCCCTGATGTTGTCAAAGTTATATCTTGCCGATTTGAAGCAGACAACTTTGAAAAAATCTAGGCAAACTTTTGAACGTTTCTAAAAGTATCATAAACTGACCAGAGATGAAAACATTTCTGACAAAATGAGAAATTGCTTGTTTAAAGACATTTCTCGTCTTGCCACAATGATTTCAAATTCATCTGCTGCAGAGACATCAGAATGCGCCGGTATGGCGAAAACCTGAAAAAATCTCCATAAAAGATAGCTTAACTTAATTGTTGAAAGGGTTAAGGTTACATATCTGTTAGTCATTGTGCTAGTATTGTTTTGAGATATCATGAACAAAACCTGTCAAGGCATAAAGAAGTTTTATTTTTTTATAAAATACTATTACAACCCCATCAGACAGAAATAATAGTTTAAATGATCTGCAGCAGACAACTTTGAAAGCTTCTACAAGTATCATAAACTGACCAAAGATGAAAACATTTGTGACAAAAGGAGAAATTGATTGTTTGAAGTCATTTCTTGTCTTGCCACAATGATTTCAAATTTCACCTGCTGCAGAGGCAACAGGATGCGCCTGTATGGCGAAAATCTGAAAAATCTCCATAAAAGATAGCTTTATTTTTAAATGGTGTTGAAAATGCTCATCTCACATACAGGATCAATTTTAGGCATCTGCTGCAAATTACCTTTGAAAACTTTGAAAATAAAGAAATTGCTCAGTCTCCTTTTCCAAATTGTTCCTTATAGTCTTTGATCAGATTATACTATAACCTTAATACTTTAATTAGCAATTCTCAGACACCTCTGAAACAGACAATTTGGGAACATTATGGCAAAAAGAGAAATTACTAATGCTGAGCAACTTCTCCATTCACAACAATGTCTCAACTTTATTCAATAATTAACCTTCCATTTATAGGGATTTTCAATATTATTTGCTACATGTTTTCAAAGTTGTCTGGGTTGGTTGTTTGTTGGAAAGGGTTAACAAAAATCAGTCATTTGTGCAGATTTGTTGTATGGGGTAATGGGTTCATTACAAATAAATAATTGGAAATTTCCCGCATATTATTGCATTTTGAAGCATCTTCATTAAAACATTATTGCAAAATAACAAAAGTGCTTCTAATGAGTAAGTTCTCCTTTTGCCACAATGTTTTTAAGTTCATAGATGTATATTTTCCTATAGTTTCATCTTTATTTAAGAGATTATAAGAGATTTTTCTCATGCTGTTTTCAAAGTAGTCCGCTGCATTAGTATGAAGGGTCAATAGAACTGTATCACACTTATAGAGTTATAATGTCAGGTAATGGGAATGTTTTTAAATGGTATCTGTCTTTTAACCCATGTACATACATACAACAGGTCTTCAGCAGACAACAGACCACTTTGAAAGTGTCAAAAAAATATTGTATGAAAGGGTTTAGTTAGAACAGCATTTTACACCTCTTTTAACCCTTTCCCCCATACGACAATTCTACAGAAGACTAATGTTTGTCAAAAAATGGAAAATCTCTATAATTGAATGGATAACCTTAAAAGTGGAAAACATTGTGGCAAAGGAGTAATTGCTCGTTTTGAGCAATTTCTTCTTTTGTCACTATGTATTCAAAAAGCTGTCTGCTGCAGAGGCATCATAAAGCGTCTATATGAGGGAAAGGGTTACAGTAAGCTTATCCTTACATAAATGCATCATTTGTTGAGCTATTCTCACAAACAAGTATTTGTCCCAAATATTCTTCGTAGAAAATAAATTATTTTGGCACATAAGTTCTTGAGTGTTGAAATGATTCCGACATGACGAAAAACAAACCTCTACCAAGATCATGATCAAATCATTTCAATCAATTATTTCAATCTGACAGTAAATAACATATGCCAGAGTAAACCCTGAATAATATTAACCCTTTCCCCCATAAAGATGCTTTCTGACGCCTCTGCAGTAGATGGTATTTCGAAAACATTGCGACAAAAGAAGAAATTTATCAAAAAGTCAATTTCTCCTTTTGTCACTATTTTTGCAACTGTTCAATTATTATACTTTCAATCAAAGGGATTTCCAAAATTTGTTCAGAACTGACAGACTGATTTCTACAATTTTTGCAACAATCTTCTTTATTACCTTCAAACAATACATCTTCAAAACCAAAATATTGAACTAAATATAGGCGCAGACATGTATCATTGTTTCTACAGTACTTAACCATTTCTGTTGTCATTCCTTTCCGGTTTGATGCCAAGTCACTGTTATTGAAAAACATGACTGCCGTTGCCTGCTGTCCAACTCGGCCTGCTCTACCTACTTCCTGCAAGTAATTATCTTAACTCACAGGAGGTCGCATATGCAGAACCTTTTCAACTGAAGGGGCATTAAGTCCCATTCCCAATGCGACAGTAGCCAGAATAAGGCATGTGGTTGGATTTTTTCTGGAAACAGCACTTATGATGTATTTTTTCATGTCCGATGTATAGTCTGTGTGAAATTGCGCAAACACTCTATTTTCAGGAATTTCTTCCTTCCCATTGTATTGTAAGTTTTTTAAAGTCTTTGATAAATACTGGTAACAGTATCCCAGGGCTTCTAAATTCTCCATGTACGCAATTGTTAATGGAAACTTGTCCAGTTCATTTTTTAATTGTTCGGCTAAAGGAATCGTATCTTTCTAATTTCCTAATATTGGGAGGTCTAACCACTATATCAATATATATGTTGGGTCTGTCAGGGTTGACTGCAATCACTTTGTGATCCTGGTACATCAATGACTTTGCTGAATCCTCTATAGTGTTAGGCTTGGTTGTTGCTGTCATAGCTAAATGTGCTATATGTGGATGGAGACATGTCAATTCTCCAAGGCGTTGGAATTTTGGTCGAAATTCCTGTTCCCTACAAAGTTAAAATGATAATAACAACATTTTGCAATTTCTCCTTTTGCAACAATGTTTACAGTTTACACCTTCATTTACAGAGTGTTTATACATTTCTGCCTAGATGTTTTCCAAGTCTGCTGCAGATTTGATGTATCTGGGAAAGGTTAAAACCCAAGGTTCTCTTCCTTGAAATTTAAAAGGTGTTTGTATGCAGATTAATTTGAACAATCTAAGATGAATCCCTAAGATGAAATTTGTGGCAAAAGGAGATATTGCCATATGTGAAATTGCTTATAACATGCATATTCTCCTTCTGCCACAATATTTTCAACTCTATAATAAGTATTTGTTAATTATTATATTTACTTACATTAATAGAGATATTCCATCTTCCTAAGAGATAATTTAGGAAACATTGACATTTTTTGCTAGTTCATGACGCATGCACTGTAACTTTTCATGCAAAAAAAAGGGCCATAATTTTTGTGCATTTTATATAGATAGGTTTTTCTAAGAAAGGAATGAAGATATTTTCCTCATCTTACAACTTTTTTTAATTTGGTGAACATAAAAAAATAAATAAAGGCACTAGAGTGCAAATTATCTCATCAACATCTATTTTTGCTATTTCTATTTCAAGGGTGCAACACTCCATTTGAATTAGTTCAATCTCTCTGGTTGAAGACAATTAATGAGATGTTTTATAAATCTAACAACTGAACCATTTGGTGGTAAAACAAACAAATTTCAAGGCATTATACGCCCATTTTGTGTGATAGACTGAATACTTATAACGAAATAATTATTATGAAAGATAGAAGATCCAGCAAAATATTTCTGAAGTAAGCTGTTTTGTATGTCTATAATTATTATTTAGGATATATGACTAACTAAAAGTAATCTTACCATTCTTGAATCATACGAACCTCATCAATCACGATTCCACATAGATATTCCTGATACACCTTTGAACGTATCAACCTTGCAATGGCCTTACTCTGAAAGAGACACTCTGGGTGGGTGTAGATAATATTATTATGTCCATTCATCAATTCCTTCATGGTTACTTCTTTAGGGATCACAACCTTTTCTTCCATTCCTGAAATATTTTGAGTTAAAATGGTTGGATTTATTTGCTTGTCTATTCTGAAAACGTTATACATGTATCAAATAGCAAATATCTAAGCCAATTTTCAAGAAACAATAATTACAATTATTCAATTAGGATTGAAAGTGGTCCCTTTGATGGTAGGCATGTGAGTCAAGTTTCAAGGCAGTATCTTAAACGCTCTTAAATGTGGAATAAATAATGATCTCCTAAATATAGGTCTTAAATTTGCATTAACTTTTTAACTAGTATGATGATGACAAACATTTCTGGACTCTTTCTACAACCATATATAATTATATTCATCTTTCCTGAAACATGGCAAATTATATTGAGCTAAATATAAAAGGAAGAAAAAGAATTAAAGTCAGTTTACCATCAGTGCAAGTCTCTTCCATGTCATCTTCTTTCTCATAATCATATGTCTTTTTTATGTAGTTCCACCAGATCCAGTATAATTCACATAACATGCCATAATCCCCTTTGAGCGGAACCTAGGAACATAAAAGTTAAAAACTAAGGGTAAAACTTTAAATATTTAAAAAAAAATACCAATAAAACACCACTTGATCATGTTTTTTATCAGTCTTCAGTAAAACTATACGTAATTACAGCTTTATTTATTTGTAACTTCAATGTCAGAGTTCAAGCAGGTCTATGTTTTAAGATGTAAAACAGTGAATATGAAATCCTACTGGTATACTCTCATAATTGTTATAGTTCAATAAAAATACTGGAACCCAATGTTTAAAACTTTAAAATAAACAGTTAACTGCATTTTCCATATAAACCTAAATACAAAGTAACGGAGCACAAGGACTTTAATTTCATAAAAACAATAATTTTTATTACAATTTCAATTATCTGGTTGGTAAATAAAGCAGCTGAGCCCCGGTAGCTCTGTTGATAGCGATGCTGGCTGTCAATCCAAGGATTGTGAGTTTGAGACCCAGCTCAGCCAACATTTGTTCCGACGTTTGACAAAATTCACTGTGACAAGCATGATTTGTATTTCACCATGGGCTAAGAGTTTATGTGAAAAAGCAGCCAGTTGCTCAGAAAGTATGTTGTGTGGAGAACTGGTGTGACAAAGCCATAAAACACATGAGAAGGTGACCTGGTTGCCATGATATGACTGAAAAAATGGTGAAAACGACATTGACGTTTAACCCAAAACATTCAATGATAAATAAATCGCAATAACCTGCTCTTCCATAATGGCATTTATTGGTGCAACTACAATAACTATCATGGATTTTCCAAATTTATCCTGAAAAAAATACAATAAATATTGATGGACGATTTTTTATGCCTCTGCAGAAGACGACTAAAATTGAAAGGAGAATTTTCTCCCTTTGCATAGCTGTTTTCAAAGTTGTCTGCTGCAGATTTGTTATACGTGGGAAAGGGTTAAAAAACTATAATATGAAATCTGGATTTTATTTCAGCTAAAGTATTACTTGAATCAGGACTGTGTATTAGTTGTCCCTGTGTCAGTAGTGTGACTTGAACAGTCAAGCCCATCAGCAGGTTCGAATCCCATCAGGATCATCCATTTCATGGGAGAAGTGAAAAGGAGAGATCAGAGAGAGATGGGAGAAGTGAAAAGGAGCGATCAGATATATATAGAAAGAGAGAGAGAGGAAGAGATAAGAGAGAGAGAGAGAGAGAGAGAGAGAGAGAGAGAGAGAGAGAGAGAGAGAGAGAGAAGAGTGAGAGAGATAACAGATAGTGCAAAAAGATGAGAAAGACATGGATGGAAAAAAAATACAGATGAGATAAAATTTAAATAAAATAAAAATGTATGAAGTTTATTTAACCACTTACTGCCATCATAAAAGGCAACATTTGAAAGATCAAGCTCTTTCCAAAACCTGTTGGCAGCACAGCAATAGTGTCTTTTCCATCAAACAATGCATGCAATACTTCTAGCTGTTCCGGTTTTGAAATCTGGTGGTAACTTCATTTCTTTAACGGCAGCTTTGACGCAAATTTCAAATTCGGACATTTTGTTTGGTTTTTTCACGGTCGTTTTTCTGGAGTACAGTCGTAGTGTTCCGGAATAACTATTTATTTGCGTATTCTTTTTCCGGCGAACAAAATGCTGTGAATTTGTGCATATCCTTCCACCATATACATCCGAAGGATTACGGAATTACCCGAGAAGTAGCGATTGACGCTATGTATGCCGAAACCGGAAATCACGCGTAACGCGCACCTTCGAGACTTCGCCGAGTGAATTGACGAGGTTACGTCATGTAGCATATCTGTGTTATTTTAGGTCTCTGATCATAATAAGGCAATTGTGATTTTGATATGACATGTATATGTGTTAATTGCATAAAACTCCCGGCTAAAATCCATTGTAAACTAGGAGGTGTGCTTAGCAGAAACTATCCAGATAGCAGATTCGCATATGTATGTCAAATTGTAGTATATCGATAGGCCACCATACTGTGTGTACAGTATTTTGCGTTCAACTCCTTTTTCATTCAATATATGGACATAACAAAGGGCTATTGTAAAGTGATCAAGTTAGACTTTTGAGATCGGTAAATCCATGTTCAAATGTAATCTGCAGTTAGCCCCCTTGCTGTGAGCACTTTCCGTGCTTTGATTTATTTCATTATGGAGTAATGGTTAATGTTTGGTTAAATGTGAAGCCAATTGGCGAGATTCTCGGTCTGACATTTCAGCCACTGTTCTTAGAGAAGCAAAACATTCTCGTTACGGCATTTCAGTCAGTTTCCTAATCGTTACTCGAACTTTGGTTACCTTTGTTGCCTTGAGATACGCTGTTAGAGAGAAATGAATGGTAATTCTTAATGTGTAAAGACGATTTCGACACATCATTATAAAGTCGTAGAAATAAATCTGATTTTGTGACAATAATGTCGTGCTGGGGGACATGGCTGTTAACACCAAGTTGACTGTTCGATTTACGTGCTCCCTAGTGTAGAGTTTAACATGATGTCAAGAATCACTTCAGTTGGTTCAAGTTTTGGTTTTAGAACACGTATAGCTGTGACGACTTAAGCCACTTGTAGTATTGACAATATTTAGATGCGTTTTGAAGCATTTGCAGTTCACATTTGAAAACAGTGTTTCAAAAAAGAGAAAATTCCAATAATGAGCAATTGTCCTTTTATCACAATCTAAACTCTACTCTAATGGGTCTTTTTAATCTATAAAACTTTTCCATATTAGGCTAGATGTTTTGAACTCTTTCACTGTCGAATTTCACGAAGTCGACTATATTATGTTGAAAATTGGACTATTCCATTTTTGGATCACTGTAGGAAATTTGCTAAAAAAAAGTAATTTCTAAGTGGCAAACAATGCATATTTCAGGAGAGACAGCTCGTTATGAGATGTCTCACCTGAATCCACATCGTTTGCAAATGCCTTAAAATGCCTCTAGCAGCGAATGGGTTAAAGCAATGATTGCGTGTAACGTTTTAATATCGAACAGTTATTTTGTTGATTATTTGAATTTTATCATGCAAATCAGAGTAAAGTTGAAAAATAGATAATATGGATCTGTATTGCTTTTACTCATTTTTTCAATAACATAAACAACTTTATTCTTTATTTGAAACGACATTTCCGTAGACTTTTGATATAACAAGTTTTCTTGGATAAAACATATCTATAGTTTATATTTTTTAAAATGGGATGTATCTCACGACAACGAATTGTAAGAGTTTATAAAAAAGAAGTTCATTGAAAGAAATTACAATCCACTTGGAGAGTACGTAGGATCGTGTGCAAAACTGTTTTTTTCAGAAGCCTATGAAATGCTTCACAGCTGGCTAGCGAACCGGGTATATCCTGATCATTTTGCGCGTAGTGGTGTTCGGTTGTCTCAACGTCCGCCCGAAGGTCGATTTTAGTCTGATGGGTTCAATTATAATCATAATGGAATATAGTGTGCCGTGTCTGGAGAATTGATCATATAAAAGGGATTTGGGGGCTGATTGACTCTCTCTAACGTGATCATGTAAAAGGGATGTGGGGGCTGATTCAATCTCTGTAACGTGATCATATAAAAGGGATTTGGGTGCTGATAGACTCTCTGTAACGTGATCATGAAAAAGGGAATTGGGGGTTGATTGACTCTCTCTAACGTGATCATATAAAAGGGAATTGGGGGCTGATTGGCTCTCTGTAACGGGATCATATGAAGGTAAATTGGGGTCTGATTTACTCTCTGTAACGTGATCATGTAAAATGGAATTGGGGGTTGATTGACTCTCTCTAACGTGATCATATAAAAGGTAAATTGGGGGCTGATTGAATCTCTGTAACGTGATCATGTAAAAGGGAATTGGGGGCTGAATGGCTCTCTGTAACGGGATCATATGAAGATAAATTGGGGTCTGATTTACTCTCTGTAACGTGATCATGTAAAAGGGAATTGGGGGCTGATAGACTCTCTGTAACGTGATCATATAAAAGGGAATGGGGGGTCTGATTGATACTTTGCAACGGGATCATACGAAGGTAAATTAGGGTCTGATTTACTCTCTGTAACGGGATCATATAAAGGTAAATTGTGGGCTGATTGACTTACATTAACATGATCATATAAAGGTAAATTGTGGTCTGATTGACTCTCCGTAACGGTATCATATAAAGGTAAATTGGATCATATAAAGGTAAGTTGTGGGCTGATTGACTCAAATTAACAGGATCATATAAAGATAAATTGGGGTCTGATTGACTCTCTGTAACGGGTTCATATAAAGGTAAATTGAGGCCTGGTTGACTCTCTGTAACGGGATCATATGAAGGTAAATTGGGTTCTGGTTGACTCTCTGTAACGGGATCATATAAAGGTAAATTGGGGTCTGATTGACTCTCTGTAACGGGATCATATAAAGGTAAATTGGGTTCTGATTTACTTTCTGTAACGGTATCATATAAGGTAAATTGGGGTCTGATTGACTCTCTGTAACGGGATCATAATACGGTAAATTGGGTTCTGGTTGACTCTCTGTAACGGGATTATATAAAGATAAATTGGGGTCTGATTGACTCTCTGTAACAGGATCATATACAGATAAATTGGGGTCTGATTGACTCTCTGTAACGGGATCATATAAAGGTAAATTGGGGTCTCATTGACTTTCCGTAACGGGATCATATAAAGGTAAATTTGGATCTCATTGACTTTCCATAACGGGATCATATAAAGGTAAATTGGGGGGGGGGGGGGGGGGGGGGGGTCTCATTGACTTTCCGTAACGGGATCACATTAAAGGTAAATTGGGGTCTCATTGACTTTCCGTAACGGGATCATATTAAAGGTAAATTGGGGTCTCGTTGACTTTCCGTAACGGGATCATATAAAGGTAAATTTTGGTCTCATTGACTTTCCGTGACGGGATCGTATAAAGGTAAATTGGGGTTTCATTCACTTTCCTTAACGGGGTCATATAAAGGTAAATGGGGAGGGGGGGGGGGGGTCTCATTGACTTTCCGTAACGGGATCATATAAAGGTAAATTGGGGTCTCATTGACTTTCCGTAACAGTATCATAAATGGTTAATTTGAGTCTCATTGACGTTCCGTAACGGTATCATAAAAGCTAAATTGGGGTCTCATTGACTTTCCGTAACGGTATCATAAAAGGTAAATTGGGGTCTCTTTGACTCTCCGTCACAGGATCATATAAAGGTAAATTGGGGTCTGGTTGACTCTCCGTCACGGTATCATATAAAGGTAAATTGGGGTATTATTGACTTTCCTTAACGGGATCATAAAAGTTAAATTGGGGTCTGGTTGACTTTCCGTAACGGTATCGTATAAAGGTAAATTGGGTTCTGGTTGACTCTCTGTAACGGTATCATATAAAGGTAAATCGGGTTCTGGTTGACTCTCTGTAACGGTATCATATAAAGGTAAATTGGGTTCTGGTTGACTCTCTGTAACGGTATCATATAAAGGTAAATTGGGTTCTGGTTGACTCTGTAACGGTATCATATAAAGGTAACTTGAGTTCTGGTTGACTCTCTGTAACAGTATCATATAAAGGTAAATTGGAGGTCTGGTTGACTCTGTAACGGTATCATATAAAGGTAAATTGGAGGTCTGGTTGACTCTGTAACGGTATCATATAAAGGTAAATTTGAGGTCTGGTTGACTCTGTAACGGTATCATATAAAGGTAAATTGGAGGTCTGGTTGACTCTGTAACGGTATCATATAAAGGTAAATTGGAGGTCTGGTTGACTCTCTGTAACGGTATCATATAAAGGTAAATTGGAGGTCTGGTTGACTCTGTAACGGTATCATATAATGGTAAATTGGAGGTCTGGTTGACTCTGTAACAACGGTATCATATAAAGGTAAATTGGAGGTCTGGTTGACTCTGTAACGGTATCATATAAAGGTAAATTGGAGGTCTGGTTGACTCTGTAACGGTATCATATAAAGGTAAATTGGGGTCTGGTTGACTCTCTGTAACGGTATCATATAAAGGTAAATTGGAGGTCTGGTTGACTCTGTAACGGTATCATATAAAGGTAAATTGGGGTCTGGTTGACTCTCTGTAACGGTATCATATAGAGGTAAATTGGGGTCTGGTTGACTCTGTAACGGTATCATATAAAGGTAAATTGGGGGTCTGGTTGACTCTGTAACGGTATCATATAGAGGTAAATTGGGGTCTGGTTGACTCTGTAACGGTATCATATAAAGGTAAATTGGGGTCTGGTTGACTCTCTGTAACGGTATCATATAAAGGTAAATTGAGTTCTGGTTGACTCTGTAACGGTATCATATAAAGGTAAATTGAGTTCTGGTTGACTCTGTAACGGTATCATATAAAGGTAAATAATTGGGGTCTGGTTGACTCTCCGTCACGGGATCACCTAAAGGTAAACTGGACTACACTTCTTTTTTGTGTAAACAAATGCACCTAGCACTAAATAATATGAAGATGGACATGGAAGGCTCTGATGCGATTTATCGGGTGCAAAGGGTCGCCTGAGTCTTTACTGTACGCAGATGTATTAAGAACGCAAGTCGACATACGCGCCTCAATTTTTAAAATTAACACATCACTATGGCAATATGTAAAGTGACTATAATATTCATTCACATGGCTTATGAATATAACAGCTTGCAAACTAAATAATTAAAACGGTCAAATGTTAATTTAAGTAAAAACTAGGCAAATTATTCTATGTTTTTTTAACAAATATAATCACTTGAACAACTATTTCAGGAACACGTATTCAGTTCTTGGACCCAATTCACGAGGAAGTGTCGCTTGCATTGCAATAGTGCAATACATAACAAGGAGAGAAGAGCAAACAAACAGTGTTCACTGATCACACAGGTAGTTATATATGTTATATAGTGAAAACCTGTAGTACGAGATATTTAAACAATTCAATTTCTTCATTTGCATATAACATTTTACATGGTTTGCAACAATTGACATTTGTAAGGTAATACATATAGTATAGTTTAAATAAATGTCGTGATATATAGATTAGTTTTTGTGTGAATTAAAAAAAAACCCACCTGTTCGGATTTCTATCCGTCTACGGCTCTTTTTTTTAGAAATACGTTAAATCGATTAAGTTTATACAGCTATGGCCAAGTCTGAATATATTTTGGAAGTAAATTGATTCTTAGTTGACGATACATAGGACACATACGTATAGAATGATATCCATTCTGTATAACTTTCAAATTGCACATTACATCATTCTATTTTCCCTAAGGATGTTATTACATCGTCCTTCCTCAATTAATGTAACATACCACACAATAACCCCGACACTATTCAACTCCGAGAACCGTCCCTGGGCTCTGATATGAACTTTTTCCAGAATTAATTGACTTCTGTGGAATCAGAGTTTTGAGTACAAAGTTTGAGCGCAGAATATTGTTTTACCTTTTTGGGATCCGATTGTTCCTGAAATATAATTACATTTCATCCCTAACAGAACACACACATTCCCCTGTTAATGCCGATTTTATAGCCTCTGCAATAGGCGTTGTTTGAAAAAATGCTGAATAAATTTTGTGCACGATGGTTTCCATTGTTTAACAAATCTATTTTGCTATTTAACGGATGTTATTCCGTTGTTCTTTCAAAGCAGACAACTAAACTGTTATTTGCTTTTTGTAGACTCTTCAAAAATAAAAATATAAACGGTCAGAGAAACAGTTATTTAAACGAAAGCATTATTTTTCCAAGCAAAGATAACTTTTTACAGAAAACATTTTGAAAATATGGTAATTTTCCATCAAGAGCCTTTTATGTATTTTCCCTCGATGAGATTAAAGTTGCCTATTGTAGACAAACGGAATTCCACCTGCATAAGGGAAAAGTTAAGCAAGATGCCATTGTGACAGTTGCCATGGTAACTATATAGAGAACACTGTGTTGTCTGCCTTTCAGCCAAATTTGACATAATGAAGTTCTAAGGGAAAACAAATTAATCACCAGATTATCTTTACCGCTATTTCTGACAAAGTGCTAAACTAAATCCTAAATATAGCAGGAAAGGATATTGTATCAAACTCAAATAACTACACATTTTTGGGACTCACTATATATTTAATGGTAAAACAGATGGAACATTTTAATCTTTTATTTATCTCTTTATTGGATATAAGCGTCTTTTGACAACTTAACTTTAAGCGACTTCGGAAAATAAAATGAGAATAGGAGGAATTGATCATGATGAGCATGTGAAGCGAGGCCCGTAATTGAAGAATACCATCATCAAAGCTGCTTGGAATAATATTTACATCTTTTGCAACGTATTGAACACCAGTAACAAAATTTACATAATTCTATAAAAATGCATTTCAGAAGTGAATGGACTATTATCTAGCCAGTACAGGTGACTAATGGAACCAGGAAGATATGAACATGTCATCTATGTAAATAGTAATAATTTGTGTAAAAGACCAATGATCTGAACAATGTTTATATACGCACACGTATACACTATGTCTATGTATATATAATATCAATGTGTACCATGCATTAGATATACCATGTATACGTAAATAGAAAACAGCTGAAGAAACAACAAAACATCGAGGATGGAAGACATTGTGAGAAAAGCAGGAATGTGAACAAGATAATACGGAACTAATGGCACCCCTTGTTAGAGTTCGAAGTAGTTTGATTTGTGTATGAAATGAATAGTTAAATGAAATTGAGATTCATGAAGGTTCTCAGATCGCATGTACGGTATTTTTGTCATACACAAATCAAACTACTTAGAACTCTAACAAGCGGTACCATTAGTTCCGTATTATTTTCTCGTCATCTAGTGTTGACTCTTTTTACCCTTTACAGACGTTTTCTGATGCTCTTGCAGAATACAACGTTTGAAAACATTTGTCGCAAAAGGATTCTGTTCCCTTTTTTTCACAATATTTTAAAATTTATTCAATACTTTTCTTTCATTTATAGAGAGTTTTCCACATCATGCTCATATGCTTTTTTATGCATCTGCTGCATATTTGCTGTATGAGGGAAAGGGTTAAAACATATTTTTCTTAAGCATTTTCATACTTGATCTTCTAGGTTGAATATTATTACCTCACAAAGGTTGAACTTTGAAACTGGACGAACATTGAGAAATAGCTAATGTTCCAACAATGCTTAAAGACAGAGGTCTTTACTATATGTATGGCATTGCTTTATCAAACAGAGGAACACAAACGAAGACAGAAAAGCGGATATTGATGAGGGGATTTCAGACAGCAGATAGTTTTGTCATGAAGACCAACTACTAGCAACGATCCAACAATGAATGCCATTAGTTCCGTATTATGTCGTCCTAATCCGATATTGAACCATTTAACTGAGTATTTTCTCTTTCTGAAACATCTTCAGACGTGATCCATAATGTCGAATATCATTCCTTCATGTATGGTGAACTTTAGAACTGAAAGTTTTCTTTTTTGAAAGTGATTTTCTTTTTTTAAATGAGACATTTCCACTGTTCCGACAATGTTTAAGAAGAAAGTCTTCAACATATTTACGGCACTGCCTTTTCTCAGCAACTACCGACTTGAATTCAGTGAAACCTTATGGAAAGATTAACTAACAAGATAAGATGTACATCTTATCACCATTCCTGTGTCCTCGCTATAATTGGAGGAGCATCCATCGGTCCCACCTATATCTTGTTTAGCTCGTTGGTGGACGACAAATAACACAGTCTCAATGACTTTTATCAATCATCGGGAAAAGAAAGATGGCCGAGCCGGGTTTCGATTCCACGTCCCCTGGTTTTTATGAACAGTGTAAAGGTTTCGATCAGCTTATGCACATGTGCAGTTTTATCAAAATCTTAGACAAGATGACAAAAAACATGTATTCTATCAAATGTGTATGTTAGTAATATGTGAAGATTGTAGATCTTTATCAGACTGTGCAGATGCACAGGCTTATCCGGACCTTTACTGTTCACAAAAGGCAACGTGTACGCACAACCGGGGGCTCATATATAATTCATATTTTTTGACCACAATTGAAACAAGGGAGACTCGCGTTTCCTTGTTCAGTGTTATGTGCATAACATGGATCATTAACTTGTGTATGCACAACAAATTATCTTTGTATGTATGTATGCATCATGTTTGTTTTTAACCATGCATGTACAATTGTGATATACCGATATAAATCTAATCTAATCTAATCTATATCAAAACATCCTAGAATATTGGGCTATAAAATCTCTACAAAACACAATTTTTGTGGCGATTGTGGTAACAATAGCCACTGTACTATGACACAAGAAGAACAACATATAGGAATATTTCGGCAGTACATCAGAAATGCTTAATAGAAAACGTTTACCGCCAAATAGTTCCATCATTTCTGCAGAGATATGGTTAATCAGTTCTATTTTGGTTCAAGATTGATACTAAGATTTTAGAACTATCGAACTAAGATGTAATTGAGTTAAACAATGTTAACATTAGCCTTCTTTGTGTCTGGAGATAGAGAAAATTATTGCGCCAGACATACGCCCATTGAGGAGTGACGTATTAAGCAGGTGCCTGTTAGGTCACCCGACGTTTGGTTGGCAAAACAACTTCCATAGTAAATAGAGCGTGAATCGAATTTTGATATAAAGGGAGGTAATTCATAAATCATTACACTATTCTTAGATTCTATGTAATATAGTACAACATTTAATTAATCACAAACTATGTGACTAGTATATTTGAGACCGTACCACTTTATTCAAACTTCGAATGTATTTTGGGAAGGTTTAAAATTGAGAAGTTACACTTAACATGTTCCTTTCTTACTTGAGCAAATATGTTTTTAAAGACCATGCATGGGAAGAGAACAATCAGGTGGTCTGCTGAAGAGGCATCAAAACTCACAGGGAAAGTTCATCTTTTAGCAAAGGTGTATTAAAGATGAGCAAGTTGGACCTGTTAAGTTCACCTCAATACCTTCCACATACAGCTCCTTGAGAGTCAACAAGATTTTTCTTCAATTTGTTATAGTGACATAGTTCTTGATAGGTTTGTTTTGTGGTTTTACACCAATTTCAACATTATTTCAGCTACATCATGGTGATAGTTCACTTATTCATGCATCCTGGGTAAACACTCTAGGTTTTGAAATGTGAATTGTCCAAAGGACATCATGCCGACCGTGACTGAGGATCAAAAATGCAGTTAGAAATCTCCGACAATAACTACTCGGCCACGACGGATTCCTGTTTCGGAAAAGAAATAATCTATTTTGAACAAAGCCCTGATGTCATCCGTTGAGAAAAGTATTCTGACACAGGGTTTCAACATGCTTAATTCGAAAATGTGGTCTCTAAAGTGTACACAATATTTTATTTGAATACGGCCTATCGACTGGGGATGAACATGTGATAACCCAAACAATTCAGCTTACATAAAACCAAGACAAACATTATAATAAAGTTTCATCGTTCTTGAGCTAAAACGTAGGTCTATCGAGTGCCAACTAGATTTTTCTTAAATTTGGTATGGCCTTATTTTGAATACATCAGGACGCATTAAAACGTAACTTAAATATTACCAAGACAATTATTCTGGCAAAATAACATTATTCTACTGTCAAATGGTGCAGCTTTAATCAAATTTACCCGCACCAGAGTGCACTTTTATCGAAAACCGCAAGGCCTACACTGCTTGTTACTTTGCAGGATTTTCTACACGATCGCCACTACAGTGCCTTCGGCGATTTGATTCCATACACAATTATTCATGCCATGTCCCAATTGGGTTACGTTAATATTTTTGCCTTTTTTATGTTGCTGTTTCCATTTGTTCGAAAGCAAAACTTCATTTAGAAACAATTATGCGCAGAATTAAGCTCGTTAAGAAAAGGAAGAGTGGCAATTCTCCTGATTAAAATCTTGTAACCACAGGTTTGAAATTGGTTTAATGGAGATTATTTTAGAAATCGAAATGACAATCAGGCTCGAAATAAGCATTCGGACATCTTCGATAAGTTCGGACTCAGATCAGCCTCAGATCTGTACACAAGTCTGACCAGGAATACACTGTTCGTCATTTAATCGGGTCAATAGATCCCGAAATGATCGTCTTGAAGGGATGATAGTAACACTGAATAGACAGCGTGGATGTATTAGATGACCTGAAAACACAAATCATACTGTTATTATATGCATACAGAATATTAGCTCTATGCATGGAGGTTCAATGACGTTTCACTATTTCCCACTTAGAACAAATATGTCATGTTGATTGGTCACAATCATGTTCTCTAGGAGCGTGCAGAGTGGGTTTTCTCTTTCTACTTGAATGTATTAGGTCGATTTTTAAGATAATTCACCCAAAAATTCCTTCAAAAAACCTTAACTAGGTTGTTTCATGCCAAATCAATAGACAAACGAAGGTAGAGTTATTTGGCCCTATGGCAGCGAAGCCTCCTTATGCCTCTCGTTACGTTGTCTGGTAATTACAGCGCACACAGAAACAAATAATTCAATTGAATTCATTAATTTACGTAATCGACATATTTTTTTGCAGAATAATGTTGTAACAGCGCCCTTGATTACCGACTTCATTCCGTTCCATCTAACACCTACATCACTTGACACCTTGTAATAGAACACTGTACCCGAATAATGATAAGCAGAAAGAATCAGAACTTTGAAAAGGCGTAACCCGGCAGTGTAAACATATTCATATAAGATTTTTCTTCGCCCAATGGTGTTCCATGTTAACCTTGGCATAACTATTGTAACACTTATAACTAACGCGTACCGAAACATCCAAGGCGTTTGGAAATGTTAGTAGACGGGATGGTAATGCGACCGAACAGCCATCGAGATTCTATTTTAATGCAATTGGTAGAATGGCCGATTGACATTCTAGGAATCGGCAGAATTGTCGAATGAAATTCTCTTTATCTGCAATAAGCCGACTAACCGAACGATATTATATTTGGTGCAATTTGCAGAAAGGCTAAACAAGAATCTCTGTTGGAAGCAAATTGGTGCATGGACGAATAATATTCTATTTTGGTGCAATTGACAGAAAGGCCAAACGAGATTCTCCGTTGGTATATAATTGGCTGTTTAGCCGAACGAGACTATATGTAGGTAGCGAATTGGGTGCATATCCGAACGAGATTCTATGTCGGTAGCAAATTGGCTGCATAGCAAAACGCGATTCTTTGTTAGTAGCAAATCGGCTGCATGGCCGGACGTCTCGTTTTAGGTCGCACATGTTTCAGAATGACCAATAGATAAACAGCGACAGTTCTGGTCTCCGTTTGGTACGGTTATTCTATCATAATAAAAAGCAAACCAGCGACATTTTCAGCATAAGCGTCCTTTTCTTGTGTTTAGCTCGTTGCACGATATAGGCTGCAATTTGAACCATGCTAGACGAAAACCTATAGTCAATGATAAATAAATAATGATGATGCCGATCAAACTGAATGGTTAACGCGACATTTTGACCGAATATTTTCCAAACATTTCAAATGAAAAACACACCTATATTGCTCAATGTTTTTTGATACTTTTACTGACGTCAACAACTGCGTTAGAAAACACAAATTTGTAGAACATGTCAATTAAGACAAAATTGGATTAGGACGAGATATTAAGGAAACTAATTACATATATATTGATGGTACAGAATGTGTCGGCCCGGATCAGTCTGCGCGGAGACCATAATTTTGGTTTTCTCGCGAGACGGCTCATCTGTTTTTTCAAAGCAGTATACATCTTTGTAATAATAGCTAACCTGTAAATGGGACAAAGAGTTGTAGCTGTATGGACCCGTTCCTTTGGTGTTGTTATGCTTGACCTCGGCTAACTAAGTATCTTACATACAGATGCAATACCTTTTGCAGTACGCTATTTAAATGTTGAGCAATCCTGGTGTGGGTTAATTTAACTGCATATTATCGGAATGTCATTTGCTTCCATAAAGCGTCAAAAGACGTGGGAGTCGGGATTAAAATATCGCAGATAATCGAGCGCCTTGTTACACAGTTAACGACAAAACCGTTATAATTATTAATTTTATTGGGTAATTGCAAGTCAACATTTTAATACTTCCATTTGGAGCCAATTTTGTCTGTTTTTTCTTTTTGTCTCTTTTACAATTTTCTTCTACCGAAATTGCCTAAAAGTGCTTCAAGATATTGTTTCACGATGAAAGGTTGAACTCCCTGAACTTTGAAAACTACTCCAGACTGTTCGTCATTTTAACCGTTTACAATACAACATGATTAACAACTAACAAGTTCCTTATACTCATAACATTTTGTACCAGGTAAACCTACCAATTAAACACATTCTACACAATTGTAACTTAAAATAATTTAACCCTTTCCCTCATACGACTATTCTGTAGCAGACGACATTTAAAAATATTTTGTCAAAAAATAGAAATTCTCTATAATTGAATGGATAACCTATGACTAAAAATGGAAATCATTGTGGCAAAAGGAGAAATTACTCGTTTTGAGCAATTTCTTCTTTTGTCACTATGTTTTCAAAAAGCCGTCTGCTGCAGAGGCGTCAGAAAGCGTCTATATGAGGAACAGGGTTAAATGAATGTAAATACGTCTGCTGCAGAGGATGTCAGTCATCGAGCATAACTTTTTGTCACAACTTTCTCCTGGGATTGTTTGATAATATAAATGGAAACTGCCTTGGTCGTAAAAACGTAAAATAACCTTTGCTCCTGGGATGTTGAATTAACCATGTTTATCTGGTATACCATTTTTAATGGAACGTTTACAACCTATATTAAATAATAAATGTGTATACGTGCAAATGATGTGTCGGATAATATTTTTGGCGTACATTTATTCCGTACCGGTTAAATGTAAGTATGATTACAGTTGATAAAGATCCTTATTTTAATATATATTTATACATATATATAACTAATGAAATGAGCTATTCCATGATAAAACCAACATCATGGACTCTGCGTAATGTATCGATCCAGATCAGCCTGCGCAGTTCGCAAAGGCTAATTCGGACCGACACATTCAGTCTCAGTAGAATTCAGGTATAGAGTAATAATATATAAAAAGGAAATTCACAGATGGCTAAAATGGTTTGTCCGGGTTAGCCTGCGCGGCATGCTTAGGCTGATTCGGGTCGCTACCTTACGCACAATGTTGGCTTTCTCGTAATTCGGCTCAAATAATCTTTTGGAATGTTTCTGGGAAATGTGTTTATGTTGTCTACACAGCCTAGTTCAGTGTACAGTAAACTCGCCATAACTAGAACATGTGATAATTCGAATATATTAACACATTCATGGAACGTATATTTTTTATTTTTTTAAAAACAGTATAGAAGCAGTTCTGATTGCTGCAATGTTCTTTTGTTTTGATTGTATCACTGACTTACTTACATAATTAATATTTAAGAGCAAGTGAATTACAAAGCTGAACAAACATCAATACATCTAGAAATAATCTCGGGATACCTTGAACTTATCGATAACTCGAAGTAAGTTATGTACCTCTTTCGTCTTCGTGTTATCGCGAGTCCGGTGTACACCCTGTTGAGAACTATTCGCCTGGTCTTGGTGTGTCTGCAATGGAGTTAATGACGTTCGTATTCATTAACCCTTTCCCTCATACGACAATTCTGCAGCGGACGACTTTGAAAAATATTTTATCAAAAAATAGAAAATCTCTATAATTGAATGGATAACCTATGACTATAAGAGGAAAAAATTGTGACAAAAGGAGAAATTGCTCGTTTTGAGCAATTTCTTCTTTTGTCACTATGTTTTCAAAAAGCTGTCTGCTGCAGAGGCGTCAGAAAGCGTCTAAATGAGGGAAAGGGTTAATCATATGTGCTGAATTTTGAACACACGAATTATATGAATTAATTACCACGATTTAAAATTGATGAAAGGACCCATGTGTCAACCTTAATGTAATAATTACACGTGGGGGAAAATGACTTATATGCGCACCCATGCTTAATGATCCAAACGAATACTGAGTTATATAAGTTTATCGAAACCCTCTATGACTTAATGACGAACAGTGCAGAGTAAGGTCAGACTGCGCGAATGCGCTGGCTGTTTTCGATAGACGTTCTTCGCAAAATCCTTACGATTTGTTTTCACAGAGCCCCGCTCATATATTAAATACTTGCACACCATTGTCAAGATGAGGACGCAATACTTTTGTATTATTTGCATGGCGAATAGAAGAGATATTGCCTGGAGGGCCGATTCAGTTCTATTCACTATCGAGCGTCGTGGTGAGATTGTTGTTGAAATTAATTCTCTGTCCATTATTACGGGATAATATACAAAGAACTATCCACAATCGTTGTCAAGGAAACACAAGAACAGTACACATTCAAAAGTCCATAAGCCATAGGGCCTATGTTTTTTTTACAGACATTTTATACGTTAAGACATGTACTATTTTTCACACATAATTAAATCAAGTTACATCAACGAAAAGGTTAATGTAGCTCCAAACGGGACTCTGAAAAGTTCAAAACTTTCCCACCTATAGACGCTTTCTGACGCCTCTGCAGCAGACGACTTTTGAAAACTTTGAGACTAAAGAAGACATTGCTTAAAACGAGGAATTTCTTCATTTGACACTGAATGTTTTCAACTCCATTCAATATGTTACCATATTTGTGCGGTACCGTTTTCAAAGTCGTCTGCTGCAAATGTGTTGTATGTGGACACAGGTTAAAAGAGGAGTTCTGTGTTTACTCATCTGAACTGTCTGTATTAACACTTTCCCTCATATAGACGCATTCTGACGAATCTGCAGCAGACGACTTTTGAAAACAGTTTGGTAAAAGGACAAATTGCTCATAATTGCTCATAAAGATCAGTTTCTCCTTTTTGAACTTTTTTCAAGAATTAGACCTTCATTTTACGACTTTTTCCATACTTTTGCCTCGATGTTTTCAAAGTCGTCTGCTGATTTGTTGTCTATGGCAAAGCGTTAACCCTTCCCAATAACATAAAAAAATCTGCAGCAAATGAATTTGAAAATATCTCGATAAAGAAATTACTAACGAGTGTATGCCTATATAATCATTGGGAACAGTTGAATCCCTACAATTAGTAATCTCTCACTGAAAAGGAGCCTAACGTAGCTCATTAATGTCTTATTTTCTGAGAATAGAGCGTGGCTGTCAGAAATGTTTTAAAAGATACTTCTTCACAATGATATATCTCTAATTTAAGATTACTACTTACGTAACAATGTCATGGTAATTAATTAACCCTTTCCAACATCCAACAAATCTGCAAATAAAAGAATGATGTTTGAATAAAGGAATATAAACTATGACAAAAGAAGAAATTGCTCATTCTGCAGATGCTTCAAAATGGGCCTATAAACTAATATGGTTAAGCAGGTATTCAATAAAGTTGAACAAAGTTGAAAGCTTCTTGTTAAAATAATATTGTCGTTGTTCGGCTGTTCTGTTGGAACGATAAGTGTACCACGGTGGCCGTCTTTCCGTTCAATATATACGATTAGTTCCCACAACTACACTTATTATCTCCCTTGTCTCCCATTTTGATAGGCAAATATGATGAGCATTAATAGAGAATATTTAACCCTTTTACCTCATACGACAATTCTGAAGCAGACGACTTTGAACATATTTTGTCAAAATATAGAAAATCTCCATAGTTGAATGTATAACCTATGACAAAAAGTGGAAAACATTGTGGCAAAAGGAGAAATTGCACGTTTTGTGCAATTTCTTCTTTTGTCGCTATGTTTTCAAAAAGCCGTCTGCTGCAGAGGCGTCAGAAAGCGTCTATATGAGGGAAAGGGTTAACTAAAATGTGATAATTAGGAAAACACGAAGGAATTTGAGTTTGACAACCATATGTCTTTGATGCGTTTGTATTATCTGATTATATCGACTTCTTGATTTAATTATTTTTTTTGCAATTGTTTTAATTTAATTACATTTGATATTTCTCTATTGAACATTTTGTAAATTTGCCTATCAAAATGGCCGACAATGGAGATAATTGTTGTTGTTGTGGGAACTATGTACTCGCTTTCTGTAGACCTGACTGATTGAATCGCATGAGGACTAACGGATCCACGATTGCAAAGTGTCGTGGGAGACAGTGGTGCAGAGTTACAGCGTCGGCCTCTCGTACTAAAGGCACCGGGTTCGAGTCCCGTGATCAGCGTGTTCTGTTTCGTGTTGTTTCGCAATCGATGTAAAATAAATAAGTTTAAACTAAAGTGCAATGTGCAAACCTGAAAAAGTCATTTCTAAGTTTGAATCAAGGTCATATTGTACCTTGATGTATGTTTACATAAATTGATTTTTTTTTACCGTATATGAAAGAACAATTAGTTAACCTTTTCCCTCATATAGACGCTTTCTGACGCCTCTGCAGCAGACGGCTTTTTGAAAACATAGTGACAAAAGAAGAAATTGCACAAAACGTGCAATTTCTCCTTTTGCCACAATGTTTTCCACTTTTTGTCATAGGTTATCCATTCAATTATGGAGATATTCTATGTTTTGACAAAATACGTTCAAAGTCGTCTGCTGCAGAATTGTCGTATGAGGGAAAGGGTTAAATAAGTTTAAAATGGTGCTAAAACTGGATAAGATTATTTCACGGAATAAGGCTTGGTCTTTTTCTAATAGATTCGTACATTCATTTATTGCAAGTTATTGTACATGTACAGCTCACGCGGAAAACGCGTTTTCCGCGATCCCACGATGGACAAATATTTTTCATCGCGGATAATCACCGCAATTCAACCTATATGATCACCGCAATACCGCCTACGGGCTAATTATATCACCGCGATTGACATGTCGTCGATTCGAGCTTCTTATCTATTCTTATCTATTTTGAAATCACCGCGATTCCACCGCAATATTTACCTGTAAAAATGTTATACTTTTATTAAAAAGTTGTTTTTTTCCCGATTATGTACATGTACACGTTTATTGACGAATTGCGATTATTTTATGACACAACTTGCTAAAATTCATTCCATTTCAGCAAATTATTCGAAAAACAGTGGAAGATTGTGTTTGTTTACGATAAGGTCAAGTTTCGTAATAGAAAATGGCGGACATCGGATATACGTTTATCGTACATATGATTATCTCACATTTTTTAGAAAGAGAGAAATATTGTTAAATTACAATACATGTACATGTACATTGTATATATATCTTTGAATTTTGTATATACAGTACATGTACTTGAATCTCTTAATAAAGACAGATTGTTGATTTTTGAGCTTTTCTTATCAACTTAATAAATGAATTATCCAATTGTAATATTGTTGAAAACTGTACATTGTACTTCTGATGAAGGATGATCTAAATAAGCAAATGAAATGTGTCTGTGTCTGTTTTTTCTATCATATAAACTTTTCACACCAGTGATTAATCATCTATGTACAGTCTTTATGTTTTGTGTTTCAAATGTATGTAGTGATTAAAGTACAAAAGTTGTATGTTACACTTTGGAGAGTATTGTCGTTATCCCTTTCCCATATAAATAGACGCTTTCAGACGTCTCTGCACTACACGACTTTTGAAAATATTGTGGCAAAGGTGAAATTTACCATGATGAAATATATTTGCGACTTTTGAAAACATATATTGAAAAGGTATTTACAATATCTACAAATAAAAGTGTAAATATTGATAGAAGTTCAAAAATTGTATGTTACATTTTGGAGAATAAAGTCGTTAGTCCTTTCCCACGTATAAACGTTTACCCTTTCCCATATCAACAGTTTTTGGTTGTTTAATTAAATCCGGGACTAACATGGGCGCTTCACACTTCTTTGTTTGCAAAGTTTGTTTTTGTTATTCAGCCGACTTTGAAACAGGTTTTAAAGAAATAATTTATAGGCGATTAAGAATGAACAATGCATTGGTAATTGTGGTGATTGACAATGGAATTACGGCATTTATTAGTGAGATTTAAAGTAAGCTACACATCTTTCAGGCAGAATTAACAGTTTTATTATCACGTAGTTGTATCGTTTACAGAATACATCAAGTTTAGGGGAATTGTATTGATGAATTTTAATGAATTAAGTTGTTACGCATATATGCTGCTTTATAGTTAGTACTGATTTATAATCATTATCCTCTTCAACAACATTTATTAGTACTGTAATGAAATAAAAATTAAAAATTAAAAATTAAAAAAAAAACTCCCAGCAAAACGGCGAGAAAAAGCTTATCTATTCAAAAAAATATCACCGCGATTCCGCGATGGTTCCACCGCAACTCCACGATGATCGGTTTTATCAACCCCCTGGGGTTATCTTGTTGCGTCCGCGATGGACATAAAAAAAAATCGCGGTGATGGGTGGAATTCCACACACCTTCGCGGACCAAAATATTTGTCCGCGTTGAGATTTGTCCGCGGTGGCTCGCGGACGATGCGTTTTCCGCGTGAGCTGTACTGTACATTCATCAAGTAGACACGTTTGACCAGTAGTATGTATATTTTGAATAGTTGTTCACATTTTAGTCTGTCAATGCGAAAAAGATACAAGATCATCCGCCTTAGGTGCGGGAAGTCACGGTTCGATACCCGGCCGGATCATACCAAATACTTTAACAATTATAGTAATGGCTGACTAATGGACCAGTATTACTGGTAACTTACAGAGGAACGCCGTGATATAATTGAAAAATTGTTGATAGTGTAATTTAGTATCACATACAAAACTTGAACGGAAAGCCCCATGACGAGCACAGCAACTACATGTGGTCCAAATAGTCATAATCTGAACTCTATGCCAGTAATTTATCAAAATATATTTATATTTGTTAAAGCAGTGCTCTATTTTGAAGGGTATCCATGAGGACACTACCCATGTCATTTCGAATATGTTTGTTCTTTCTGTGTGTACCTAAGTTCACAAACATAAAAAATACTCTTCTGTCCGTAAACATGCAATATTATCGACGATGCAACTTTTGACAAAAATCTAGCAGTGAAACCTTACTACTTTAACGCTATATTACCTGTATATAGCCACGTTACTGAGATTCAATAAGACCCGTAATCGTCAGCAACTGCTCCTATATTTGTTATACCTTTTTTATTTTTTATTTTGGCCTGGTATATATTATTGCTAGTGGAAGTATTGATGATATCATTTTTCAAATCATCACGTATCCGACATCTTCTAAATCTCGAACTTTAACTCTTATAGGCATGTTTTTTAATTAAAGTGGTTTCCCTTTAAATTTATAATACCTACAATAATCAAATCATGCGTTAAATTTTCAACAACATTCAAGAAACATGTTGTACCTTAGTATCTTCGACATATATAATTTCCATGTCAGATTAAACTTGGTCTATGTCAATCGTAGTGCAATTCAGTTATATGATAGAAACTAATTAGTCTACATATCCATTTCATTTGATGTTGCATGAACATGCAATAAATGAGACCCCATAGATCTATCGATGTTGAAATAGTCATGGTTCTGATTGAATGTATGGTTTTTACCTTCCCCATTGTATCTTCAAATGGCATATTAAAAGGCGGATAAGGACATTTCTAGTCGACTGTAAATTTTTTAATATTCAATACAACGAAAGCTGTATCCATTTGGTGTCTGAACATGCTTATTGACGATACGGTCTCTTCTGGTTAAATTGTTGTTTTAACTAAAGCGTATATGACAATTGCAATTTCATTTTAATAATTCCACATATTGGTATCTTTCTTTCACCTAGGATTGTTTTAAAGGATAGGCCTGGGCTAACGAGTCTAAATGCATACCTCACCAATATATAAAACCCTTACGACATCTGTTTTGTTGTTATACATATCGGAAGTAAAATACTTTTAAAGCCAATAACTAAAATTTAAATATAGTTTTGCAGATAATCCCGGTTTCTCTTCGGTAATTCCGTGAATAAAAATAACATATTTAGATAGACAGATACAAAATAAAACAAAGCATGAGGCTCCAATTGAAAAAACCATGACCACTTCTTCTATATCATATCATTTTGGAAGTAAACATAGTTCATTTTAAGTGAAGGGGAAACAACATAACCATTTTAGCCGCGTCAGGCGAACAATAATTGATTTTGCAAACAATTGATATCTAAGCACCACTATGCATGCACCCAATCTCGCAACAACTTTCAAAGTCCACCTTCGTTTGAACTTGTCATGAGTGTATTTATTCCATTACCACCTACAGACGAATTTTGACGCAATAGCAGCAGACGTCTTTTGAAAACATTGTGGCCAAAGGTGAAATTGCTCACGATGAGCCATTTCTCCTTTGGCCATTATGTTTCGAACTTTATTTCACAATTAAGCTTTTAGGGATATGTTTCAGGTTTTTGTCAGTATGTTTTCAAAGTCGTCTGCTGCAGAATTGTTACATGTGGGAAAGGGTCAAACGGAAAAACAACATCCTACAAACGACATCTAACATATTTCACCCTCACGGTGTCTGTATGTTCAGATGAAACGGTGATGCACCAAGACGTATCTTTATCGATGCCATTTTAACCATTTTCAACATACATTCTCCCCTTGACGCATCTACAGCAGACGACCATTTAAAATATTCCCCCAGTTTGTCACAATTATGTCGAATACATTCTTAAACTAAACTTATATACAAGAGTTGCGGCAAGATGCAGCGATGTAGCAGTTCTATGTTAGCGCGGGAACCAGCATTTTATGACTAAAGAAATACTGTTTGATTCGAAAAACACGAAACCTGCTTTTTAATACATGATATAAATATATGATAACAATAGTTTTTTAGTTAAATACGTAAAACGAAAACAAAAGTACCTTTTCACAACGTGTTGACCTCGGTCTCCCAAAATTATTGTAAACATTTGTCTGCGCATGCGCGTCTTTTTTTCTTTAATATATTCATAAAATCGCAAAATTTAGCACAATAACATCGCATTTATGAAACTATTCCCATTTTCCTGTTATTAAAACCCCGGTAGTTCCCAGTGATGTTACATAGACTCCGCTCTGGTATACTGCTTGTGTGTGACTTCGGATCGAAGTCAAGAGAAAAGAGGGAGAAATGTAACGGGTATAACTATCACTTCTACAGCCTTGCTTTGGAAGCCGGCTTTTATAGCGACGTTGACCTTTTCGTAAAGTTAAGCAACCTTCATCGCGGTTAGTGCTTGGATGGGTAACCCGCGATGGCTTAACGCCGGTATACGTTAAACTATGGTTTTAATTTACATTTTACTTATAAACAAGAACTATCTTTAAAAAAGATATACGGAGATCAATATGAGAAAACACTAAGAAATGGAAAATACGCATATTATTTGATATTTGATGTTACTTATTAGAATGACAGAAAACAATATCGTTAAATATGTAATATTTGGTTTATAAATATTTTAGATCATATATATACTTTGGTTTTGATATGAATAAGAGAGAGAAAAAAATGCTTGCCTCTGAGAATTCATCAAATCACTAGCGATTACGCGAGGCTCCCAAGAGATGTAATATATAACACAGTACAAGAGAAAGTTGATGCAACGCATCAATGTCGCCGGAAATGCATGCTGCAGTTATGCATAACACTAACGAAGTGAATGATAATTGAAGCCCTTCATTGTTTATGATCAATCTCCATTCCAAAGTAGGTTGACCATACACACAGCCAACTAATTATTGATCATACACAGTAATTGAAATGAGTAATCTTGACAATCATTAGTCTTAGTATGTAATACAGTGCTTTCATTAAGGAATAATTATAAGATTTGTGAATTCCAAATACACTTTTCAAGATGTTTGTCAGAATATTTGAATTTTATCATTTATCAATAAAACCACAAAACAGACAATTTAAGATTTGCATGCAATAGCACGTCATTTTATGTTTCCCCTATTAAAGTCAACATTGGACACCTTTGCAGCAATCTACTTTTAAAACAATGAGTTAAGGGTTAATTTAAATCGCTGAAGACATGAGTTTTCTCTTTTTCTCAAAATGATATTAGCTTGGCATCCTAATTATATCATACTTTAACAAATGATGAAATGTAGTCCAATATTTATAAATAAGACCACTTTCGAAATACAATATCAGCTAAACAGTTAAATCTCATTGAAATTGTTGTATAATTTAAACTTAATTTCGAACATAAACTGAGCCCTACAACATGTTAATTTATTGTAATTCTTTCCTTCCTTTTTTTTATAATGAAAATAACAAACTACTCATGTTTTATAATTATATTATGATGAGCGCCTTTGTGTCAATGATGCATAACAATATGCAGATCGGAAGCAATATGCCTTTAGGGAATTTAATGACACATTTAAAATTGTCAAGGACGAAATAATTGTGTACGAAAGACCCGATTTGTGACCTACATTCTTCTTCCCAGAGGTGTCGTTCTTGAAACTCTCTTTATAGGCAGAGAGTGTTCGTTTAAAGTCATTTTTCTATTAAAACCAGTTTTATCTCAGTTTGTTCTTTTCTTCATTTGTTTCGAAATAAACATTTTAAATCACCTATAATTTACTATTTGTAAGTGAGTGTAAAGAACGGCTCTCTGTAAAGGAGATTGATCTACGCAGTTGGTATTCGCGAGTCACGCGATCAACAGTTTTAGCTTAGAAACAGTTCATATTTTAGATATACATGGATGAACATTATAAAATAAATTCCTCACAAATCAAGACATCTCTTTGAACATGAAAATAACATTCAGTAAGTTAAGATTGCTATTTTAAAGGAGAATTCGACGTGATTTTTACTTGATATTGACACATAACAGTCTGCTTGCTGCAAGTCTCATAGGGACGGTTTTATCTTCGTAAATAAAACCCCAAAAAAGAGATGCTAGTCAAAATAAAGAAACTACTAATACTTAAAACATCGGAATATTTATTTCACTTTAGATGTGTCATAACTTAGTGTTTTTAAACAAATGCAATTGTAATATGTTCAAGACATTTAAATTTGGTTTTTTCTAATAATAACTCCTCCTCCCATGTGATTTCCGAAAACCTATTAAAAATAGAAGTCGCGGGCTTCTGCCCGGCGACTAATAAGTTTTAATTGACGATAAATAACTGAAAACTTATCATGTTTCAAAAATAATTAATTTTTTGCTCTTAAATATTGTATTATGTTTTCACTGATTCTTTTCACTGAAATTTAGTTTTTAAGGAAAACAATTAAAGGTTAGTATGCAGAACATTTCATTTTAAAACTTCACCTTATTGGTGCCTCTCGTAGGATCGCCAGCTTAAATATGAACCAATCAAAACGTTTCATTTCATTTATTTCTTCGACATTATTCATTAAATACAACATTTGATTAGTCTACAATCTAGATCATTTGTTTAACATCTAGGTCAAAAACCCACGCCAATCAGCTATCGCCGAAAAAACTACTCGCATACAAACTCGAACGAGAACCAGTATAGTGACGAACTGCTACGGAAATATCCGAGAGCTGACGGTAAAATACGGCGCATGCGTGATCAAGACGATTAACACGGCGCATGCGCAAGCCCATTGCACAAGTGACAGCTTTTTCACAACCAATATAGAACTGGTGCTGAGGCACTCGCGCAATAAACAACTTTTACCCATTTTTCTCCAGACGATTTTAAAATCGTCTGCTGTAGATTATTGTATGTGGGAATAGGTTAAACAAATAACATGTATCAAATTAAGGAGGTGGTAATTTTACAATACAGTAAAAGATCACCTATGGGATTTTAACTGATGTTTTCCCAATATTGCTATTGTTATTTACACTTACAAACATCATTGACCGAGAACGAAACGTGATGTTATTCATGAATACTTTTTCAGACATATCACGATGGTCAATTCCCTATCCATGTGCTTCCTGGCTTTCTCTCACACCAGTTAGATAGACTCAAAGGTAAGCTTCTTATTGTAGATTTCTTTTTACAAAACCTTTAGCACCTCTTTGCATGCCCAGTAACACGCTCACAGAAACAGTTATATGTTACGTTTATAATTGGTTCTTCTTTCGTCACACGTGAGAAAATCCCTTTTATCACTCCTCGTAACAGTCTTTCCAAGCAATTGTCTAGAAAGATCTATATATTCAATATAGTTATTTTTCACGGTTAAAGAGATTATGTCTTTTTAAGTTAGAGAGATATCTCTGTAAGTTAGAGAGAAATATCTCTAAATAATGTTTGGTTCTTGTACAATGATTTCCCTCTAAGTCAGTTGTCAAAACAACACTTTATTTTTATTCGTTCGGCGTAAGACGAGCCCACGGTAGCCCAACTGGAATCGATGCATAGGGCTGTCTATTCAGGGCTTGTGAGTTCGAACCCCAGCTCGGCCAACGAAAATGTTTGCGACAAACGGTATTCGTCTTCTACCAATAGGCTAAAAGTCAATGTGGAAAGC